>CM029546.1:43745526-44345526 GCA_017141385.1 Sogatella furcifera
AATATTTTCAAGAAGAAATATATTAGGCTATACCAGTATGCAATAAGATTCTTTAAAAATTTGATTCATATAGAATTAGGTGATTAAATTCAGAATAGTTCAAATATAATTCTGTTATATTGTACATGGGATATATGAGTTAGAAACAGTAAATGATAACATCATATGGTAGGATGAGGAATCTACTTGTAAATCAAATGAAAGAAAAGTTTTCTGAAAATAAGTAAAATAAGTTTTCTGAGAGAGCATAATTCTTTATGCTCAGGAAAGAGAGAAAAAAAAATGGAAATATGTTAAGTGTGGAACAACAACAAAAAATTAATAAAAAGCCCTCATCTGACCAAGCAGAATGCAATTATTAGCTGAGAGTGAAGTTTTCGGGTGGGTCTTTGAATAGGAAAGAAAAGTTAAATGAAAAAAGGATAAATTTGATGGTTCACATACAATAGATTCACACTTTTGTGAAACACTAAAGGCAGAGCCTTCTCACCGCTTATCTTCCTTAATGATTACGATAATAAAATAAATACAGCACTTCTATCTTAATTCAGTTCCATCAAGAAATCGTCTTTGTTCCATTAAAAATATCCAATAATACAGTTGGAACTTGTTATACTCAAAAAAATAAGAAAACACTACCATAGAAGAAAGAAGAAAAAAGGAAAGTAGAGAATTATGAAAAAGAAATTAAAAAGTGTTGCGAAAAATATGAGTGGAGCAAATACGGTAGGCTATAACTATTCATTTCGGGCTTTATTAACAAAATAAAAAAGGAAAAATACACGCATACATGTACATATACGCATACATGCACATGCACACATATACATGCATGCATACACACACATACATATACACATACACTTCTCCTTCCTTAAATAAAATCTAAGAAACTACGTCATGTAATTACAATTTATTTTAATACCATATAATTAAGTGGTATATTGGAGAGAGTATTTAAATACTGTTGTTATAATTCAGATAGGCTACTGAGAGAATATATACTCACCTTAATTGGGAGATAAATGACAGGTTGAGAAATAAATGTGTTAAGAAATATAATCAACTTGTCAGGTTGCTACTAATTAGTTTTTTTTTTCTGTAAGTACTATTGCTATCTAGTCTTGAGACTAATGAGCAAATTTTTTCTAACCTATCTTGCTAATCATAAATTAAATACAGTGAAATTCTCAATAGAATTTCTTACTGATAATAAAAAATATTATGTACACCTATTGACTGTACTACTTAAGCTATGTTTCACTCAAATACTGCTCTGCTTTTTTTCACTGAACACCACTTGCACTACACTAGTTCAAATGGTTTCCTTCTTTTGAGCCTCTGCACCAATCCTTCATTGTCCAGCAGCTGGATTGCCTCAACGTTGTTGTGTTGGTGGAGCCGTACTTCATGACTTTCTGCATACCGCTGTATTTCACTGGATACCAGGTTGACTCCCAGATCTCTATGGATGTTGATGTTCACGTACCAGGGAGCATCAACAATGTTTCTGAGCACCTTATTCTGGAATCGCTGTATGATGGTGATGTTGCTCTGTTTGGTGCAGCCCCATAGTTGAATGCCATAGGTCCAAACCGGTTTGAAGATTAATTTGTACAGGAGCACTTTGTTTGGTATTGAAAGTGATGAGTTTCTTCCAATAAGTCAGTAGTATTTCTTGTATTTTATGCTGAGTTCTTCTTTTTCTTCTTGACATGCTTTTTCCAGCGAAGCTTAGCATCAAGAGTCAAGCCTAGATATTTAGCAGAATTTGCATGTGGTATATTGATTCTATATTTATACTAATTGGATAGTACTCAACTCTCTTGTTGGTGAAGTTATAACATGGATTGACTTGCCCTCATTGAGTTTCATCCTCCACTTTCTGGTCCAGACTTGAATTCTGTCAACAGATCTTTGGAGCTTTTCTGTCGCAATATGAACACTGCTGTCAACTGCTAGTAGGGCGGTGTCGCCTGCAAATGTGGCTGTGGTATTCTCCTCCATAGTTGGAATATCACTTGTAAATAAAAGGTAGAGTACTGGCCCCAAAACACTTCCTTGTGGTACTCCTGCTTTTACCTCTCTCAGCTCAGAATATGAATCTCCTTGTTTGACTCTGAAGTACCTTCCAGTCAAATATGATTGCAAAAATTTCTGTGAATTGCTTAGGAAGCATTTTTTTCAGTTTGTATAGAAGACCTTCATGCCATACTTTGTCAAAAGCTTGCCCTATGTCAAGGAAAGCTGCTGCAAACCTTTTTTCTTCTAAGCTCTTCTCTATCAAATTAACTATCCTATGTACTTGGTCGATTGTGGAGTGCTTTTCTCTGAAACCAAACTGATGATTAGAAATTAATTGCTTACTCTTGATTATTGGCTTGAGCCTACGCATCAATATTCTTTCAAACAGCTTTGATAACACAGGTAATAATGAAATCGTCATATGAAGCTACTTCATGTGGTTCTTTTTCCTGGTTTGAGCAACATTATAACTTCGCTACTTTCCATATTCCTGGTACAAATCTAAGTCTGAATGAAGCATTCAGTATGTTTGTTAACTTGATGAGTGCTTTCTTTGGCAGGTGTTTTAGGACTAAGCCAGTTATCAGGTCAAATCCTGGAGTTTTTTTTGCACTGATAAAGCTTTATCTCCTTTTAACTTCTTCCACTGTGACATGTGTTATATCTTGATTTTCCTGCACAACATTCTCGTCAGTTTCTACATCTTCTTCTTGAGGTTCATTGTGTGGCTGGAAAAACTTTCTCAAGATGGTCTGCAAATGTCTGCGCTTTTTCTTTGTTATTTCTAGCCCATTCTCTGTTCTGCTTTCTGATAGGTGGAACTTGTTGAATTGGTGTTTTTATTTCCTTAGATGCCTTCCACAGAGAGTAATCGTTATACTTTTCTCCAGTTAAGCTGCTCAGGTAACTGTTGAACGATTCATTTTTAATAGATTGTATCTCTCTTTTCAGCTCTTGGGTTAGGATTATTTAACAATCTCTTATCTTGGGAGAGAACATGATTGTTGCCACTTTCTTCTAGCTCTTCTTTTATCTGCAATCATTTCTCTTATTTCTCTTGGATAGTTATTTCCAGTTGTTCTTCTTCTATTTGTTTGTGGAGTATTACACCATGCAGCCTGTTGTATATCAGTTACAAATTTCTCCAACTCCTCATCTATCTGCTCTGCATTTATTAAAGGCACATATGTGCCTTTTCTCCAATATTTCTCTGCACATATTTTTATCCGATACATATTAAGTACATATCAATGTAACCCTAAAGTATGTATTACAAAATATGTACCTCAAACGTATCTGATACATATTATTTGAGGCAGAATTGATACGTATCTCCCGATACTTTCCAATACATATCAGATATGTATCCACTAAACCTACCCACAATGCATTAGTAACTGTGTCTCTGCTCGTGTGCTCTTTCTGAACTGAAATTTTCTGTTGTGAGAAGTGATATGAAATGTAAGCTGATGTGATTGTGGAGACAAAACCAGAATAGTACTTTTAAAAGGATGAAAATTGTTTATTTGAATGTAATATTATAATATATTACTTATCATATAAATCTGTGTTTCATTTATGCATTGATTTGAATCTGATCCAATGCTAAGTAAGTAGGCTATTGATTGCATTCAGTATTTTGAGGTTAAGTTTCTTATGCATCTTTTTATGTCTTTCCAAATGGGATTAACTGGATTATTATGATTTTATTTCAACAATTACAAATATCAATATCATCATTATTGATAATATTTATATCATTGATTAACAAAGTATTTTGGCAATTCTTTTTTGTTAGTTACATATCAGATGTATATCCAAGACATGAGGGTAGATACATATCAGATAATGTGATAATCAATACCTAAATAATATGTATCTCAAAGCAGACATTTTCACGTATCAGATAGATACTAGATACGTAAATTTTACGTATCCAATACATACTGTAAGTATTGATGGAACTTATCTAATACGATCTGATATGTTCATGTGCTATGTGGGTTGGTAGGGCATCCCTGGCCCTCAGGCAATCTTTTGTTTCATGTTCACCAGCACACTTGACACACCTGGCTTCTTTATTACAATATTTATGGGTATGGTTGTAATTTTGACAATTTTTACACTGTGGTATGTGATTGTTTTTTCCAATGCCTCACCTCTACTTTACAACCCAGAATATTTCCAAGTTCAAACACTTTTTTTATATTCTCCTCTGAACTGAATGAAACCATGAACATGTCTAATGGCTCTTTGGTTTTCCACTTTAGCTTATTTACTACCATGAAGTCATCCTTTATGGATTCTGTGTTGCAGGAGTGATGGAGTTTTTTATCATCACTCTTATTGGTCTGGACTGTTTGTTTTCATATGAGTGCTAGTTATGGCTGTCATTTATCAATCCTTTTGTAATATTACGATATGCTTCTGAATCAATCGCATTTACTTTGAAAGACTCTTTTCTCAAGAGCTTTATCCTGAATTTTTCAGCTGCTGACACTTTTTTCAGGCTCTTCAAGAGAGTATCCAAACTCTTAATACCATCAACTATGATGGGCGGAGGTGACTTTTCCTTTTTCTTTTTACTCTCTTCATTAACGTTGGACGTTTCAGTTGCAACGATCTTATTTACCTGGCGACTACTACCAGCAGGCTCTTTTCTTCGGCTCAAGAGACAGGGTGTTATTCAGTTTCCTCTTCTTTGTAACACGTTTGTTGCGAACTCTGATCCACTCTGTCTCTTTTGCCAACTCCCCTTCATTTGTTGAGTAGTTCTCGACAACTACTGGACTGCTTGGCTATTGGCTGTTGGCTAATTGGCTATTGGCTTGGCTGCTTGGATATTGATGTTGTGTTCGATTTTCTTGAATCGTGATTCCAAATCTTCTATTTTCCGCATAAGATCTGCGTTGCTCTTCTCTAACTGCTTCCTATTCTCATCCGACTCCTTCCAGGCGAGGAAGAGCGCCGTCTCAGCTGCAGATTGGAGCTTATTAGATTTTATATAACGATCCGGTGAACACTGGATCACAGTTGTGTTGGTGGTGTCCATGATCTCGTTTTTATCTTCCTCGTTTTCTTGCTCTTCAAACTCGGGCGCAAGAAAACTGGGTAGTTTAACAAATTCCCACTTGACGTTGTCATTGTCCGTAATTTGCGAACATACTTTTCGGAAGGACCTCGTAATTGGCCCTCGCGACCGCGGAAATGCGAAAGCGAACGAAAAATACAAGGTCGCGCGAAAGTAGTGTCACTTAGCTGGCATAGATACAGCGGTTGTTAACCGAATTTCGATGTAATGTTTTTGTTTCACTTTTACTGTGAACAACTAACTGCTGACTTACTACTTCTACTTCTACTTCTACACTAAATACGTCTTCACTGTTCGAGAGCTAACGCGATACTGCTACTAATTAGTGCCATTAAATTTATGACGTTCAATGAAGTGGTTCAGCCTACTTGTGAATTCATACAAAATGAGAAGTAGGAGGCTACTTAATTAATCTATTTTACGTTGCCCTTCTAAATACTATAGTTTTTGCAAATATTATGATATGAGAGAGGAAGGTATAAGAGATTCAGATAGGAAGAAAGAGAAGGAACAATGCTGAAGATCACTCACTGACTGTCCTTGTTCTCACCACCCTTATCTTCGCCGTCGTTTGTGTCGTCACCAGTTGGATTTGGAGTCTGGGGTGCGGTTTTCAGCTCCTCAAGCTGGTCCACATCCATGATTCGGAAGATTGGGCTAGTAGCGGTTTTCCGTGCTAGCACTCTTCCCTCGCGGACCCATACAGCAGCCAGTATGTTCATCTTCTGAAGGGCTCTTGCAGCATTGAAAATGGAACTCGTATGCTGAGCCAAATGTTCGTTTATGTAAATCTGGTTGTCTGGAAATTGGTGATAGAGTTCGTGGGCAGGAAGCACTTTCCTCTGTCTCTCGCATAAATCCAATCACTTTTTGTCAGGCGAGACACAAAGTTTACAACAATAGGCGGCGGATTGTTTTTATTTCGGTTAGTAGCCTATGCGCTGCCGAAACATCATATTTATCGGATTTAATGTTCATCAAGTCTGCGATTTTTTGTAGAATAAAGAAAACATTCTCGCCTCTAGTAACAGGGATACCAGCACTAATTATTATTAAATTATTTTTCCTGGTATGCTGCTAGAGATCAGCAACCTCTGATTTCAAAAATTTAACTTCACTATAGAAAGACGTGTGTTTTCAACTGTTACCCTGTCAATGACTTCTGTGTTCTTATCACATTTTTTTCAATTTCACTGAACTGGATTTTTAACTCACTAATGTCCGTTTTAACCGATTTTAAATCTTCTTGAACTGAATCGAGTTTAGCGTTTATTTCTTTTCAAAATGCTTTGAAGATTGGTGTTACCCTACACTATCTTGTTCATTGTCTAGTTGACTATAGTCGGCGCAATCTAAGTTGACGAAAACCCCCTCCACCTGAGAAATAGCTACGTTGTCATTTTGCGTGAAATTGAAACTTCTTCTAACGCAAACACATTCAACTGAATGTTAAAAGTGACAGCGTAGCTTCGGAAAACTCACGCGGTGTTGTAAAACTCTCTATTTTTATGATAAACCAGCTGTTCGCAGCTCAAATATCCAAGTCGATTAGCTTCAATAACTCCAATCTTTAACATACAATGATTCATGCATATACCGCTCTCCTTACTTTGAAACTCTTGAGAGGCCAAATTACGATCTTCCAACTATTTTCGACATTTGGAAAAATAATTTCAATTGTTTTTGAACAACTTTCTCGCTTTCACCACCCACTTATCTTCTCAAACAAAAAAGTTTCTAGATCATCGAAAATCTCATGTTTTCTGATGGAGTTGACTCAACATTGACAAACATATTCATTAATTGGAACATAATTATTGGTCGGATATAGAAAATTCAGATACCATTAGAATGCTCGAATTCTCTTTGTCATTTTGATATAAAAAACTTTATTTTTACTACAGCCCATGATTGTGAGAGAAGTGATATATAAATAAAAGTAATATTTTCGTGATTTTTCAATTTTTCAAAAAATCCAATTCCCTTTGAATCCTTCTACCCAGGAACTTTTTTAATACTACAGGCATATCAAGGATAAAATTCTACGTCTAGATATGGGGTTCAATCGCGAATTTGAAGATGTTCCAATTTTACACAATCTGGCAACGTAGCTATTTCTCGGGTGGAGGGGGTTTTCGTCAACTTAGATTGCGCCGACTATACACATTTTGCACTTCCAGTTTTTTCTAAGGCTAGCTTTTTTATTTGGATCACTAAATTTGCGTCCAAACAAGCTGGGTGAAACACAGAATTACACGCTGTACACTTGAAGCAGTCCTGCTTATTCACTTGGATCCCGGAATTACACTTTTTACACGTGTCCAACATTTCAAATTTTATATTTAAAACGGAAAAACTAGAATAACTAAAGAATTAAAGAATAGTATTGCGGATCAGGTAGAAGCACGGAGTGGCAAACGACAACCGGTTAACGAGATAACGATGGACGGTCCGAAATTAGATGATTACTCATCGGCTGCCTGACTATACGACCAATGCCCAACTACGACTGCCCGACATGCTTGGAATCAGTTAGAGTTTTTCCATTTTCCTCTAATTCTATATTAGGCTGTGTCTAGATTCATTAATGATTTTCCAGCTTGTTTTTGATTTATTTGACCTCTCTATCTTGAATAGTTTTCAAGCTACACCTGTAAACAAAATATCCTTGCATTTCCAGAAATCCACTTTTTCTTGCAATTTATTTGAAAATTAATCTTTACGTATTTATATATTGAAGTTTCCTGTTAGAATATTTTGAATTTGATCATTTTTCAACGAATGACCCACCAACCACACTCAATTAGTACCGGTTAACATTTTCAAAGCAAAAACAAAAACTTGGCTCATGGAAAATAGAATAAATTTTAGTGAAAACTTATTGGAAATTAGAGTACCATCGTTCAGGAAATAATTTTTTTTGTCCTCTATTACTAATCAAATGTAAAAATTAGTCCATAAATATTATTATATAAATTAATTTTTTTAATTATTTTTATAACTCTAACGCCGTGTAGAGCAAAGTATTTGTGGTTTCCCAACACATATTTTTATATAGTGGGGGCCACGAAAAAATATATTTTTTTTGCAATAAAGTCTAAATTGTTACTTAAATTCACATCATGAAATCTTACCTGTATATTGTTAATTTCTTACTAATAATAAACTCCTCTGGAAGAATTGTTTTTCTTTCAGAGAAATTATTATTAATTATTATTATTATTATTATTATTAATTGAGGTCATTTTCTAGCATAAAGAGACCTTGAAGGGTCCTCAAGGATCATACGTTAAGGACGCCTCTAACTTTGATGGGAGTGGACAAATCTTAACAAATCATAGCTCATTCTTCTCAGCTCATCAAGGCGGTTTAAATGCATATATCATAAGTCAAATTCGGTCAAAACTGAAACATTTCATTCCTGTGGTGACTTTAAGTTTCATCTTTGTGTAATGAGTAGGTATGAGCTATTTTTTGCATTTGAATGCTCATATCTCAATAGTACTTGATGATAGAAAATCATAATTGGTCTCAAATTATAGATTATAGCTTTTACTTTCATTTTTGTGGTATATAATTTGAAATATCTGTTCCACAAGATCAAATATTTTTGTTTATATAAGAAACAAAATAAAATTGTCAAATTATCACCTCTTTTGAAATTTTTGCTCATCTCCAATTGAAAGAACATTTACAAGTGATTTCGCTTACACTCAGTATTGTGGAGAATTGAATTTTCTATAATTTGAAATCTAATTAAAGTTTCTACAGTGTTGCGATTTTTATTTACAGAACATTCAATAGATGTAAAATTAAGAAAAAAATCAGGTGTGATACACTCACACAACTTTCCTTGCCATTCATATTTGCTTAGGCCTAATACAAGACAGTATAGTCTGTCCAAGCAAAGAAAGAACCTCTGGCAAGATGGGAAAATGACTCCAGCTCGGTCAATATTGGTTCAAAAATTATCAATTTGATCATAAATTGTGGGGAAAATTTGATCTACCAATAAGACCACAATTATAATTCTTGAACAAATATTGACCAAACTGGAGTTATTTTCCCATCTTGCCAGAGGGTCTTTACTTGGATAGACTATATCTTGTATTAGTCCTAGGCACCTAGACACCAGCGAGTGCAAATTTCATAAGTCTATTGCAAAATTGCAATAGACTATAAATTGAAATTAGACTATTATAGAAATTGCTATAGTGAAATTTACACTCGCCGTTAACTTCTCGCGCCTACCGGTGCTTTGGCTCATCTTGTGTGTGATTTGAAATTTTCACAAGCTCATGATGCCTCGCGCCTGTCGGCGCTCCGGCTACCTGTTAGCCGAATTGACTTGCATTTTGGATGAAAGCTGATTTTTTGGTCTTTAGTATTCCAATATATCGGATCAGAGGTGGAATCGATAATGGATCATTCAATTCCATAACTCAAATTCCATAACGTAGCTATTTCTCGGGTGGAGGGGGTTTTTGTCAACTTAGATTGCGCCGACTATACACATTTTGCACTTCCAGTTTTTTCTAAGGCTAGCTTTTTTATTTGGATCACTAAATTTGCGTCCAAACAAGCTGGGTGAAACACAGAATTACACGCTGTACACTTGAAGCAGTCCTGCTTATTTAAAACAGAAAAACTAGAATAACTAAAGAATTAAAAGAATAGTATTGCGGATCAGGTAGAAGCACGGAGTGGCAAATGACAACCGGTTAACGAGATAACGATGGACGGTCCGAAATTAGATGATTACTCATTGGCTGCCTGACTACGACCAATGCCCGACTACGACTGCCTGACATGCTTGGAATCAGTTAGAGTTTTTCCATTTTCCTCTAATTCTATATTAGGCTGTGTCTAGATTCATTAATGATTTTCCAGCTTGTTTTTGATTTATTTGACCTCTCTATCTTGAATAGTTTTAAGCTACACCTGAAGAAGAAGAAGAAGAATTCTTTATTAGCCATTAAACAAATACATTATTGCAATAGGCTTTGTCAACAGATACATTCAAAAATACATATAACAACATATAACAATAACGTTAAACCATTCGCTGTCTAGTGATAGTACTAATATCACAGTCTAAATACTCTCTAAGGTTATAAAAAGGGTTGTTCTTGAGCCAATTCTTGATTACTGTTTTAAATCTTATCTCTTGCAAATTTCTTATCTCAATAGGAAGTTTGTTAAATATTATATATCTTTGATATATATGACTTTTATGGGTCCTTGATAATCTAACCTGTGGGGTAAGAAGATCTGAGTTATTTCTTGTATTATAACTATGATTATCACTATTCTGAGAGTAATTACTCAAATTATTTTTGACTTGTACCAAATTGTAATAAATGTACAATGAAGTCACCGTCATTATCTTAAATTTAACAAAGCTCTCCCTACAGGAAACTCTTTGCTGAAGATTATCAATAATTCTAATAACTTTCTTCTGTTGTATTAGCACCCTTTCTGCATTGCTACTATTCCCCACAGCATAACTCCATAGCTTATAAGAGAATGGAATAGGCCAAAATAGGTTGTTAGAAGTGTTTGCGTACTCACACAAAATTTCAGTTTTCTTATAAGATAAACAACTCTTGAAACCTTTCTGCATACAAAATCAATTTGCTCTTTCCATGTCAACTTATTATCTAAGTACAAACCCAATAGTTTGATAGCTCTATTTTCATTACCATTGTTTGCAAGTGTAAAATATATATACTCAGTTTTGTCATTATTTATTGCCAATCTATTGGATTCAAACCAGGTCTTAGACAATTGGATACTCTCCATTAACCTTGCAGTAACATCCTCCTGTCTTTTTTGAGAGCACAGCAAGGTTGTGTCATCTGCATATAATATTGGTAGACATTTGGGGACTACACTACAATGAAAATCATTCATGAATACTAAAAATAGGAAAGGTCCCAATATTGACCCTTGAGGTACTCCTGCAATAACCTCTAAGACTTCTGACTTTTTTCCATTTATCATTACTACTTGTTTCCTATTTTTCAAATAAGACATTATTAAATTCAGCTCCCTGTCTAAGATACCATAATAGCGTAATTTACTTTCTAAAATAGTGTGTGATATGCAGTCGAATGCTTTTTGTAAATCGATTAGACAAACACCTGTCATTAACTTATTTTCGAAATTCTCTAGTATTTTATCAACAACAGTCTCAACGGCTGTTATAGTTGAATGTTTTGGTCGAAAACCGTATTGATGTGTGTAGAGTAAGTTGTTGGAGTTGAAATAGTCGTACAATTGAATAAACATGCAGGCCTCAATAATCTTACCAATTATAGGAACTAAAGCTATTGGTCTGTAGCTATTAGGTAGTGTCTTATTACCTTTCTTGTAAACAGGATTTATTTTACTGAGCTTTAAGCATTCTGGAAATGTTTTACTTGTGAGAACCATGTTAATCAGAGATGTAAGAGGTCTCAGAATACCTTCTACAAACCCTTTTGACATTGCTCAGACCATAAATATCACCTGCTGATGAAGAGCTTAGGTTTTTTACAATGTCACGAACAAGCTTTGGTTCAACCTCTTTCCATTTGAAACAATTATCATTTTCTATATTCAAGCGTATATTTAACTTATTTAATAAAATTGAATGATTCACAGGAGGCTCATTATTATCATTAATAGCACTTGATCCATTTTTAAAATATTTGTTTAATACATCTACAGATATAGGTGGCTCTTGTTGCCTATAACCAGAAGTTGATGATTCAGTTTTTATAACATTCCATGCCGCTTTACAACGATTTTTTGCTTTAGCAATACAGTCGTCGTTGACCTTTATTTTAGAGTTGGCAATAGCTCTCCTATAATCTTTTTTAAATTGTAAGAAGTTTTGCTTATCTACATAGTTATTACTAGTCTTCCATTTATTATATAAAATAATTAGCCAATTTCTCATATTTCCTATCTGTGGTGTATACCATTTGTTAAATTTTTCTTAGACCTTTTAACATACTTAATTACAGGGCAGCATTTATTAAAATGATAGATGATTACATTTAAAAATATTTCAAAAACTACATTAACACTCTCACCACAACAAATCTGAGACCAGTCAACACCCAAAAATATATTCTTAAGTTCCCTCAATCTCTCATCACTTATCAATCGTTTGGTTACAGTTTTATTTGGTACACTATTTGTATTATGATTATCTACAAAAACGTCCAGCCACACACCTGCATGATCTGACAATCTTCCTTCACCTATCAAAGATACTTTACATAGATCAGATCTGATATCAGTGGCAATATTATCCAAGCAAGCTTGGCCTCTAGTGGGTAAATTATTAGTACAATAAACATTAAAAGATCTAAGAAGGTGTAAAAATTCAACACAAGCCAAACTGTTTACATCAAGACATTTACATTGAAATCTCCTGTCAATAAAATATGTTTGAAATTTTTTGTTTGAATATAATCCAGAAGATTCTCAAGATAACCAAAGAAAGTCTTTACATCAGAGTTCGGTGTCCTATATACATTTATTACTATTATAGAATTCTTTATTAATTTTATGGCTGAAGCCTCACATAGAGAATCAGTGCAGAAATTGGCAACATCAATAACTTCAAATATTGTATCCTGCTTAACATATATAGACAAACCCCCGTGTGACAGTGGTGGCTCTCTACAGTAGAAACTAGCAAGTACGTAATTAGATGGCACATAAAAGTTTATTTCATCTCTCACACACCAATGTTCACAAATACATAAAACATCTACTGGTCTGTTCACAATTTCAGCTTCCAACATACCCACTTTATTTCTGATAGATTGTATATTGATATGAAAGATCGACAATAATTTACTTTTATTTATAGAAATATCTTTCTCAGCACTACTTTTAGGATTCTTACTGTCACATACTGGAAACCTATTTGAGTCTCTTGTTGAAATGGCAACTTCAATCACAGGGTGTACATGTACCGGCATGGAATTTGAATTAGACTCCAGCCCATCTACTTTTCTAAAAAATAAACAATGTGGAAGAGTAACAGTCTTAGACGAATTTGACATTTTATCCTGTTTACAAGCTAGCTTTTGTACTTCCTCAACAATTCTGTTACACACGTATCTTTTCCCTAACGAGTTCAGATGAAGGCCATGTGAAGTGTGAAACCTTCTCCCTATGTTTGTATGTTAAACCTTCTCCCCTGTAAACAAAATATCCTTGCATTTCCAGAAATCCACTTTTTCTTGCAATTTATTTGAAAATTAATCTTTACGTATTTATATATTGAAGTTTCCTGTTAGAATATTTTGAATTTGATCATTTTTCATCAAATGACCAATCACACTCAATTAGTACCGGTTAACATTTTCAAAGCAAAAACAAAAACTTGGCTCATTGAAAATAGAATAAATTTTAGTGAAAACTTATTGGAAATTAGAGTACCATCGTTCAGGAAATATTTTTTTTTGTCCTCTATTACTAATCAAATGTAAAAATTAGTCCATAAATAATATTATATTAATTAATTTTTTAAATTATTTTTATAACTCTAACGCCGTGTAGAGCAAAGTATTTGTGGTTTCCCAACACATATTTTATATAGTGGGGGCCACGAAATAGTTATTTGTGTAACTAGAGCGTAAAGTGACAGATTGCTGCATCGAGAGAAACAGTTTTTTCACGAGCCGTAGGCTAAAAAACGTTTCTCGAGTGCAGCAACAACACTTTACGGTCGAGTTGCACACTAAATTTTCCTACAGTTACCATTATTAGGCCCCTGTTATGAGTGGATGAAAATAACCTGGAATTTTCAAATGTTTTATTGTAGCCTACAGTAATTTTTCAGTATTTTTTGTCGTAATCTTCATAATTCATTTCATCTTTATATTCTTCATAAAAATTATGTAAAGTATCTCCATCTTACAAGTTTGGGAAATTGAAGATGGCGGAATATTTATTTTTTAAATAATGGGAAGGTAATGTGTTGATACATGATTTCAACAAAGATTTTCAAAACGAAATAAATAGTGAAGCAAGCAAGTGGTCCTATCAAACTGTTTTTGAATATTAACTTGATAATTAAATTTATATCATGAATTATATAATTAAATATATATATTTAAACGGTTCAAGAAATTGATGTGTCGTTTTCAAAAAATTTATTCTCAAATTCTGCATCAAGGTCGTACAACATTAAACCCTTACCATTTCCCATTGAAAAACCGCTGAGAGAACAAGCTGCCCAAAAAATCTGGTGAAAAATTAAGTTGGTGAATGACTGTTATTATTAATGATTGCTATTGTCAGGACAATATAAAGTTGTCTTAGGAAGCAAATTAGTAGAGCTGATTTAGTTGTTGTTTCAATTTACTCTTGCAGGCAGCTCACTGATTGTCTAGAAAGAGCTGAGAATCAATAACCACCGTAATTTTACAACCAATTTTTTGGTGAAGCGTATCAATGAGAGCGCCTATCGGGAGCGCTCTGTCTCTAATATTACATCTAGTGACTGTTGTCTCCAGTAGAAGAGTTCGCGCAAGCTGGGAAGATTCGTCATTACAGTACACTTTATATTATGACAGCGTGTCTTCTCAGCATGCGCAAACTTTTTCCAACTGAAGCTTTTTGCAAAAGCCACTAGGACTAGAAGATGATATTATTCATTGTTATAATAGCTGTAAAATTAAGTTGAAAACATGAAATAGAGATGATCATTTTCACACACTAATAAAAATTTATTTACATCTTATTGGATATTGATAATTCTCTTGATAATGTTGATTATTTTCATGATTATAATATAATATAAAATGTTAAAGAAGGTGTTTATTATTTATTGTTGGTTATACTGATATTGAATGTACAGCTGGTGCAGTTATTAATTACGATACCAGCTGTAGCAGACGAAACTTCTTGAGAATGCTGTGATTCAGTACCGGTATGAGATTGAGTTGTTGATGTTGCTGTTTGTTGTATTGCTGAGGTTGGATGAGGCTTATTGGTATTTACGTGACTATTTTGACCAAGAATCATTGTTGCAGTTGTAATTTTTGAAGTTATAGATTCTTCTACATATCCTTCTGCCACAGTAGAACTCTTCCACCCCCCGTGCCTTTTCAATTGTAGGATGTCACCTCCTGCTTCAACTAAAAGTGTAGCCGAAGTTCTTGGAAACAATGTCCAGTGTACAGCTGGGGATCAGCCAATTTCAAAAAAGTAGCTACATCGGATGGAATTTTCCCTATTGTGTTACTACCCACAGGCTGTCTCGTGCATAAACCATTTCTAAAGTTCAAAAATAAACGACCTGTGCTGGCAATGTTCACTGGCCTTAATTTTAAGTAGTCTCTGAACAATTGTAGATAATCAATGTCACTTTCATTATCGTTTGTGATTGTGAATGTGCGACTTTTGTAGTTCTTACTCTTCAGTATTTTTATGATCAAAACATCACCTTTATCGTCGATGTCTTCAACTCTCATCTGGGTAAGTTCGTCACGCCTACACGCACCTGATATACCAATTATTAATACCACTTTCTTCATTAAAAAGAAATGATTTGGAGCTTTTTTAAAAATTGTTCAACTTCACTCTTTGATAGAATCTTCGACTTCTTAGGTACATAGCCTACAGCATTTTTTCAAAAAAGCAATCACTTTTTGAACCTACTTATATCAATATCATTTTTTATTTTTATGGTAGACTTCAACATTGAATATGTGCTCCAAACTGTCGACGGGCTCATGTTTTTGGATAGTTCGGAAAAGTAGGCTAATAACACATTTTCACTTATTCTAGTAACTTTCTTCTCAATGCACCAAGAATTGAATTGGTTAAACTTATGTTCGTATATTTGTTTGGATTTTTCGGAAGCAGGCTGAGCGAGTTCGCAATTTCTTTCAATTCCTCCGGAGTGCTGGTTTCGTTTTCTTCATCTTCACTGAAATCCATTATTTTTTACAAGAAAAATCAATTGAAATAAGTTATACTTAAAGATCGAGCGCAATACGTTAGGTTAGAATCACTTTCGCTTTCCGGGAGCCGGCATCTGGCTAGCGGTCGAGCCAGTGTTGCCAACCTAATTTCGGATTCTGAATACGGAACGTCCATTCAACGTGCTTACTATTTCGTGTTGTTAGGTTCTAGGTGGGAACGCGTAAAATACGATTTTACGCGTTGCATTTTTATTTTACGCTCCTTGAGAATGTCCAATTTTACAAACTAGATTCAGTGCGTAATTGGCACTTTTTGAGGCAACTGTAGGAAAAATATATTTTTTTTGCAATAAAGTCTAAATTGTTACTTAAATTCACATCATGAAATCTTACCTGTATATTGTTAATTTCTTACTAATAAACTCCTCTGGAAGAATTGCAAAACCTAAAATGACTGGACCAATATATGGACTATTTATAGTAGGCCTATACTTGAGTATATACGTATGTATTACGTATTCTACGCTGGCGTTTTCGTCGCGTCATGAACGCGCGTTCGACAGAAACCATTGTGTTAAATGGGTGTGCGTTTCTCTCGCTCTTGTAGACTAGCCTATTCAACACAATGGTTTCTGTCGAACGTTCCAGACGCAAAGAAAACGCCGCGTTTTCGACGCTCATCTGGAATGGGCCTTCAGAAAGCCAGCGATGTCGTGACGCAAGGAGACATTCTGGGAAGATGGGAAAATGACTCCACCTCGGTCAATATTGGTTTGAAAATTATAAATTTGGTTTCAAACTGTAGGTTCATTGTGATCTGTAATTTGAGACCAAGTTTTTAATGTTTCAATCAAATCACAGCTCTTGTCTTGTCCTCTAGCTTTATAGCAGGCACACACCGACACAAATTTTTGCGGTGCAGATTCAATTCTGAGAACTTCCTGGACAAAAATTTAAAACCATTGCGGTGTATGTGCTAGCAAGGTCCAAGCAAAGTTATAGTCAAGGGACTACATTTATAATTATTGAACCAATATTAAACGAGCTGGAGTCATTTTCCCATCTCGCCAGAGGATCTTCTTTGCTTGGACAGACTATATAGTAAATCTACCAGGTAGGCCAGCGTCCATAAGAGCCCAGCAGTCCATTTTTTTGACGTCACTAAATTTTTTTTCTACATTATGCTCTATACCTATATTTATGATTCGACATGTATAGTTCGGCCAAGAACAGAACAGCCTTTGGCAACATGGCTGCCATTCACTGCTGCTAGAAGTTGAAATGAAAATTGTTCCAACATAACCAAATTTAGAAAGAAATAGTACAGACTCAGACTATTTTTTCTGTCCTAGTTCATAATTATGTTATGATTTGTGCCATCGTATGTCAATAATTGAACAAATAAATGAAAAAAATATATTTTTTCATTCGTAAAATCTATTATTCTTTATTCTTTATTCTTTCTTTACAATTGCAACTTGGTTTCCAAGTATTTTAAGCAAAGGATGAATGAGTGATGATGAATGATGATGATGATGAAGGTTTAAGATGTAGGTTATATGTCTATCCACAATGTCCACTTTCACTATGCTCACAAATTTCAACTAACAAGAATAAAAAACCATGATTTATTAATTTAAAATTTGAAAGGTTGGTAAATGATTCAAAACAGCGTCTAAAATGATTTGAAATTATAAATTCTCACTTAAAATTTTAAAGCTAAAAAAAAAAAAAAAAAAAAAATCATATGATTATGATTAGTGTTAAAACGGTAGGTTGTTTGAAGTGATTTCACCCTGAAAATATCAGCTCTGCCAGAGAGAAGAAGAAAAATGTGGATCTTCTCTGTAGATCTGCGCATGCGTAGAACTTTACATTCCTTTCAATTGGCGATACAATTTGAAGGAATCTCTTCTTCTCAACAATACCGATTGTCCTTTGTCACGAACTGTCGGGCACGTGCAACGACATTGTGTTCTATTTACTAAAAATTGAATTTTCATTTACTAAAATTGTCACAGAATATCGTTGGTAAACAATATCGTTGGTAAAACGTTGTTGCCGTCCTCGGGTAAGCAAGTCAAAACTCAACAACTAGACAAGTAGACAACTATGTTATTGAAAATTGAAATGGCTGTGGTTATAATTGTTTGAATTTCAAACAATTCAAGTTTGCATTTGCATTTTCAGTCTTTCCTCTTTGCATGTGATTGAATTGTTATCAAAATCTTTGAGTGTACGCTGTGTATTATAGTGATTTTCGGTGCGTATTCAATGATAATCGATAAATTAAAGACCATACTGAATAGGGTAAGGTATTTTTCAAATTTTGGTAAGCCTAATAATGTAAAAAATAGAAAAAAACGTGGGTGAACTACGGTGACTTAGGCTTATATGACTTTTGGGTTTAGAATCTGAAACAATTCTCTTAAATTAAATATAATATAAATAAATTACCGTAAATTACTTTTAATAGTGAGCTATTTATGAGAAAAATAATTTATTCTTGATGATAACTTGGAAAAAATTATAACTTAAGCCACGTTTACACCGGAATGTTAATAACATTTGTTAATAACTTTTATATAATAAGTTATATAATATAATCAATATAGTAATATGTTATTCAAAAAAGTTATTTACAAATGTTATCAACATTCCGGTGTAAACGTGGCATAAGTTGAAGATTTGCTATTCATTACGTCTGGGTCTGGCTGGCCGAATAGCAACGTCAGACACGTCAATTTATTAGGCTGCTTGCTACACAATGCATGTTGCATGATCAGAAATCAAACTCTTTCTTTAAAAGTAATTTCAATCTCTAATTTAGTCAATTGAGTTATCCTAATTTCGTAAGGCCTACTGCTGTTTCTCTTGGCTAAAGTGTAAGCCTACTAACTTACTTCACCGTTTCACTCAACTCAATTGGCTGTAATCTTCAACTTACTTAGGCTACCTATCTACCTACTCATATAATTTTCTACCTATATAACTAGGTTTTTCCTCGGATAGAGTAGTCTCTAATAAGTTACTCCGAAAATGTACTTTCGTGTCGTGTGTTATGTTTATGGTGCTTTTCAACAATAGACTGTTCAATAGTGCTGTTCAATCAAAGTGAACCCCTTCCTATAAAAACACACATTTCCAGAATGTAGGGACAGGGAACACTTGAAATTTACATCTCAATAATGAACTCCCTACAATGTGTTCAGTGGCGTAACTTATTTAGGAAAAGAATTTTGGGGGGCCCAAGCTGCCGCAGGTCCATATCTATAATATGGGTGGGTTTGGGGACCGTCCCCGGTATTTTTTGAGCACAAAAAACAGTTTTAGAGACCTATTTATGAAGATAGATGATTAATACAGATTTAATTCATGCCATAGGCTTCCAAGCTAAGAGCTCCTGGTCTGTGGCCCACACTAATAATTAATTATTTTTGGCTCAAAATTATTCATGAATATTGCATCGATTACCATATTGATATCATAATATGATACCTGATAGGTACCATATTGATATTTATACTTATGCAACTCAACATGAAATCAATTTATCAAAATGTCAGAAAAAAGATTTGAAGGGAAAAGCATCAGAGTTTTGCAATTCAATATCCATTCCTAGAAAAATAATTTATTCACCTCCAGGCTCTCTTTGATCCATGCAAATCTGTCAAACTCAAGTTTGAACTTAATTTTGCATTGTATCGAGTCTTTACAACCCTTTTGTTCTATCATTTGAGAATATAGGGCCTATGAAATAGAAAAAAATTTATATTCTATAGAGCTGTTCATAAAATAATTTTCTCACATTTATTCAAGTGCAAACCAATATTTCATAGGCTTTTCCCATACATCATTGGAAAGCCTGATTTTTCCTCTTTCTTCCTATCTAATTGTCATTTGAATCCCTAATAAATTCCAGTATCAGAAATATTCTTTTTTTTAAGGACATCTTCAAAACCTCTAGCACCAAATCATCGGTTCCTCACTTGGAACAAATTTTGTTTTTGACTTCATTGTCCGTCTGGAATTCAAGTCCGATGCGTCGATATTTCAATTTTTAGTAAAGATTAGAGTCACAGGGTGCCAAATCAGGACATTTGGGTGGATGGGAGCTGGACCAGTTAATGATGGACTGATGATCGCATTGATAAGCAAATTGCCCCTTCTGTTCCATAATTCGCGGGCTTTGTTTGCTTGGATTTTGTGACCTGAAAGAATCAGAGTGTTTCCAATGTTTTGATTTTTCTTTAGGTCTCAGCATGAAGTTAATATCACAGACCAAAATCTCAACATCGTCTCAACACATGAGTCGAAGAACTCATAAGTAGGCCTATTTAGATTCCAGATGGACGACAATGTGGAAAACAAAGTTGCATTATGTTCAAAAGATAGTATTGGCGGTAGTGATGTAAAATACCCGGGTTTTTTAAAACTCGTGGTAAATACCCAGGTATATTGGGTATTTATTGAATGTTTTTCATTGATGTATTCATGGGCGTGTGCAGACCTTGATCAATGGGGGTACCAGGCAGTAAAGTCTGAGGGTTTTACCCTGGCGTAGCCGTAGTTGTTGGTAGATAAAACTGATTGTAATCATTTTTTAAAGTGTGAAATAAAAAATATTTTTAAAGGGTACCTACTCTGATTGTAATCATTTTTTAAAGTTTCAAAAAAACTACAGTGACTATATAAGACTTATACAGGGTGTTTCAGTAGTGTCGAGCATTTTAGGGCGTTGTTCCTTGGTAAAAAACATACTCAAATACCAGTTTCAAAAGTCCGAAAGTCCTCAATTACTTGCACAGCCGCCATTTTTGTCTTCTCATTTTCAGGTAAGTTTTCAATTTCATAGTTTTGTAGCGGCCTTGAGAGGGTACTATAGTGGTCAATTATTATGTAAAATAAGCTAATAAATCGAATAAAATTAGTTAGAAGTTTGTAACTTCAATGGTTATTGAGATAGTTGACAAAATAAGCTAAAAACCTAAATTTTTCAACTTTAAAGGGATATAAATGTGATATTTGAACGAGCGTAAGCGAATTCCTTCTTTTGACTCAAGCCCAAAGTCGTTGTCAGTCTGTTCGTTCGTTTGTTTGTTTGTTTGTTTGTATGTTCGACAATAACTTTCGAACGCCTCAATTAATCAACCTCAAATTCAGAACATATATTCTTAATACTTTTATACAGGTCAAGTTCGTTGGACAATAGAATCGACCGACTCCTTCATCCTTTTTCAGGCGAAAAAAGGATAAACTGTCAGCAACAATATATCTATATAAGTTAAATAACATTAATCAACGAAAGTCTTTTTAAAAAACTTTTATTTGATGAATAATCAACAATGAAATATACAATGAGAACCGTCCGCTTTGCGTGCTAGATCAGAACTAAGAACAATTAGAAATTTATCAATAGCCAGCGCAATGCTGAGCTAGGCAATATAATATTTGGTTAGCTATATAACTCCTCCATCCCTAAATAAAACTTCGGGGGTGGAAGGTTTTACAATATTAATGTTGATGGACTGTTTCTTTTTTGAATTACGATAATAAAATAATGCTATAAACATTGAAATAATAATTAAAACATATATAATAATAGTCCAAATGCTAATAGAAGTTGTTACAATATTTTTGTTAATTATAGGTGTGTATTTGTTGATATCTATCGGTTTGAAATTTAATTGTTCTAAATTTATTTTGAAATCTGGTTCTTGAGATTTTTCCAACGCTGTTAGTACATTATCTAGGTTGAGTAGTCTTGTTTTATATTTCGATTCTGATACATGGTTCAACAATTTGTTATGATAATAAATCGAATCATTTTTGTTGTTTGAAATTAAATATACTCCTTTAATGGATTTAGTAATAGTCTCATAAGGTTTTTCAATCATTATAGATTCTTCTTTCGGAAAAATACATAAGTAGCTGTTTAATTCTGAGTCCATTCAACTATACTATTTAATATTATCACTTCAGTGTATTTACAGTTTAATGTAGTACCTATATCAACAATTTCTTTTTCACAACTTAGCTTATCGTGATACAATTGTTCTGTAGAGCAGATAAAATTAGAACTAGTCTTTTTATAACATTCGTTAATAAGTCCTTCAATTGATGTATCGGCTTTCAACATATATCTAACTTTCGGTACAATAGTTAAGTATTTGTTATCCAATACATTGGGGATTGAAATTAGTTTGAATAGATTAAATTTTGATTCATCTACAATTGGTAAGTCTAGAAAATATACTATTTCTTTGGACGTTAATTTACAATTGGGAAGCGGTTTGTCCCAGTGGTAGAGAGCGTCTAATCGGTGAGATTAGATAAGCGACGTGCCTCTACCACCACTGTTGTAACGGTGACCGGCTCCTCTGAATTCAATTCATGAGCCTCAAAAATCGCTTCCGGTGGTTCGGAACCCACCTAAAGCAGTAGGTCCATTCATCTCTCATCATCATCCTTCCCATTACCCACGCACAGGCCCAAGAGCCCATGTGGGCATCACCCTCAAAAAAAAAAAAAAAAAAAAAAAAAAAAAATTACATCGATTACTTTTGAATTCCCATATTTTTCAATTCAGGTTTTAATGGCAATTGTTTACCGTAATAGGTTGAAATTTTCTTTATTTGATAGTATAATTCTCTGGTTGAAATAATACTAGGATGCAACACTTTTAATTTACAAAATACTAAAGAATTTTCAATATCTTGTATAAGGCTAAATACAATATTATAAAGAATATTCAATTGGTTAAGTACATCTCTATATTTCTCTAATAACCCATAATCACTAAGCTTATCATTAATAAATTGCAATTTATTTTCCAACTCCTTAAAATTAAAATTAACTATTTTCAAGGTCTGGTTGAATTCAGAAATAATTTCGGAATTGAATGAATATTGCGATGTTAATTGATTCATTATATTATTTTTATTTTCTTTTAAATGTTCAAATAATTTATCGTATTTTTCACCATCATCTGAATCTAAATTTCCAGTCACAAATTTTATTGCATTCCCCAAGTCCATTAATTAATCCTCTTTTCGACCTTTTACTACCCCAATTAATAATATCTAACTTATCTTCTATAGTATTTTTAGTATGATTTATCAATTTCAAATAGTTTACTATATCTCTAGCTTTACTACCATTATTTGTTAATAATTCTATATGTTCCATTACAGGAACTTCTTTCTGAATGCTTTTGGAAACATTATTGTAATATCTATTCAAATAACTCAAATGATTAAAAATACTTTCTAAATCGTAATAATGTATGAACGTATGTTTTGCAATTTCTAACTTAGCTGGACCTAAATCTACTGCCATAACTCCTAAATTATTTGTAATGTTCCGCGGTGATTGTTCCGCACTCGCTGACAATCTCGTCACATAGAGAGTACCTGGAACAGGGTTACAATCAGGATTAGTCGATTGTCTTGATTCGTTCGTATTTTGATTCTTCTTTTGATTTTCCGTGGTCGTTTTATCTTCGAAAGATGTATCTTCTCTTTAGTATTGTGGTGTCTGGGAGTAATCTTCGCTGTTTTTAGTTCCTTATTCACTGATTGAAGAGTTTCTTTGTTATACTTGTTTTTCGTTTTACTTTGTTTTTGCATATTCTTCACATAAACTTCTTTTGGGATGTCTGGTAATTCTTCGCTGATTCTCATTCCTTTCATTAATGACGTTTTCTTTCCTATTGTGATTTACTTCTCGTATGTGGTCGAATAATCGTTTCGTTTTTCTTTGTGATTACTAACGTACTCATTTATGAACTTTTTCTGTATATCTATTTCGAGGATCGGATTTGAATCTATATGTCCATATAGAATTTCTAGCGGTGTCAGCTTAGTTACGGAGTGAATGCTATTATTATAGGCAATCACAGCGTACTTCACTTTACTTTCAATTGTCTCTGTTTTGAATTCATTTCGATTGTTGAAGATTCTGATGTGTTCTATTAGAGTTGAATGAAAACGTTCGGCAAGGCCGTTTGAAGGTGGATGTTGAGTGCTGATCCAATGTATTTTGATCTTATGCAATTCAGTCAATTCTTTTACCAATCCATTATTGAATTCGCATCCGTTGTCGGCTACGATTGTCTGTGGAATACCATGATGAGAGAAGAAATTCAGCAGTTTGTCGGCTATTTCGATACTATTACAACTTGTAACTGGATAGCATTGTGCGTATCTTGAAAAACTATCAATGATCGTGAGAAATTTGTTTTTTTCGAGAGTTATACTGTCTATGTGGATTATTTGAAGCGGCCTTGTAGCTGTAGGAGTCAAGTTCATTTCTAAATTGAGTGGATTTCTTTCATATTTCGTTTTAAGGCATATTCCACACTTATTGATAAAATTCTGGATGTAATTTTTCAGTTGGGCCAATAGTATTTCCTTTTTTATTTGTTCATGTTTTCTTGTATACCTCTGTGATTTGTTTTTCCTAAATGATAATTTTCGATTGTTTCTATTTTATCGTCCTCATGGGTTACGTCCAGTACTTTTATCTTGCATCTTACAAGAATTAGTTTCGAAAACTTGAAGTTTTTGGCAATCACTGTAGCGAATTTTTCGTAGAATTCATTCTCAAAATATAAACTGTATCGAACATTCGGCACAAGATATTCCTTAACAAAGTCAATCACATTTTGTTCAAAATTATTTTCCGATATGTCTACCATCATCCTCATTTTGTTATCAAATAATTTGAGAATAGAAACTTTCTTTGGATTGCTTTTCACAAGTTTCAGTATAATTTGATTTTTTGGAGAGATTAACAGGTTCATCTGATACCGGGTATTTCCACTGAAGTATTATACTTCGTAATTAGAGTGTTGTGAGTGTGAGTTGTTTTCAATAAACTCTCCTCCCTCCTCCTCTGCAGGATAATACCTCCCCTCCATCATTGGTTATTGCGGGGTGACGTCGTTGTTCACTTCGTTGTCAAATCCGAGGAATGGGGTAATCGGTGTCCTCTACAAGTGGTTGTTGAATCTGTGTGTTGCTGTTGACGTTGTTTTCTGCATTATCAAATCCTAGAAACTGGATGTCGATGTCATCTAAGTCCGTGGGTGGAAATTGCCGGTTGTCATCAATGTGTCAAATCCACTAGAAATGGGGTTTCCTTATCATCTACGTTGACAATCATAGATTGTTTTTCTTCGTTGCCAGGTCCGATATTTGTCATTCCTTCAATAGCTTCGTTCACTATAGCGTCAATCTCACTTAAAATTCCGGGTGTTGTATTGTTGTTATTGTTCAAATGGATCCGTGATAGAGGCGTCAGCATTCTGGTTCATTTTTCACTTTCTTGTAGCATATATCCTCGTAGTAAGTATTCCTCTAGTTTCAGGTCTCCATCTGAGTAATTTTGAATTTGGTTCTTTCATGGAAAATAGCCATTGTAATGGTTTCATGGTCCGTGAATATCTTGAACTTTCTTCCATAGAGATAGGGGCGAAAGTACTTGGTAGTATACGATTGCCAATAGCTCTTTTTCAATGGTTGAATAGTTTGTTTCGGTTTCATTAAGAGCCCGGCTTGCATATGCACAGGCGCAGGTCAGCACCGTTGTGATTTTGACTCAAAATAGCTCCAATGGCGAAATTGCTTGCGTCTGTAGTCAAACAGAACAGTTTTCGAAATCAGGATATTGAAGAATCGGTTTACGTTAGTCAGAATGTTTTTACAGGTTTCCAAAACAGTTTACATTGATTCCGGGTCATTAACATCGATCTTAGCATTTTCTTTTCCAGACACTTGGTTAAAGGTTTTGTTAAGTGAGCAGAAGTTGTTGATAAATTTACGATAATATCCTAAGAGTCCTAGGAAGTCCTTTGATTTCTTTTTTCGAAGTTTTTAAGGGATCGGATATCGTTTGATGGTTTTTCAACTTTGTCTGGATTTGGTTTAACTCCGTGAGGCGTTACAAGGTGTCCGAGAAAACTAACTTCTTTTCGTAAGAATTCAGTTTATATCAAGCTGCACTTTAAAAGTTTGATTATGACATCCAACCTTTAGAAAACATGTAGCCTTGGTCGATTATGTTCATCTAAACTTGTTGAATAGATTATGATGTCATCTAGATACAATAAGCACCAGTTCATTTTGAAGTCCTCTCAGTATGCTGTTCATCGCTTTTTTGGAATGTGGGGTGGTCCGTTTTTTGGGCGAAAGGGCATGCGTAAAAAATTCGAAGTAGTGTCCAGTGTCGGTGAAAAAAGCATGTTTTCTCACACGCTTGTGGGATGCATTTCTATTTGATGAAATCCTGAAAACAAATCTAAGGTGGTGAAGTATTGTGCTCTTCCTAATTTTATCCGAGTATGTTATTGGTGATATTAGGCAGGGGAAATTTGTCATCTATTGTCTTCGAGTTCAAGCCTCTATAGTCGATTACAAGACGAAATTTCTTCTTTACCGGATGCATCTTGTTTCTTAGGTATAACCCAGATTTTCGGTGAATTCAGGCGGGAATTTGACGGTTGAATTATTCTCTGCTCGAGCATGTCATCTATCTGTCTATTAACTTCGGTTCTATAAATCTCAGGATAACGATAGCTTCTAGTGTAGACTGGGATGTCGTCAGTTGTTCTTATAACATGTTTTATTTCATTGGTGAAATATTAGGAGTTCCGCGCTTCAATATGAAATACGTCAGAGTACTCTTTAATCGCGTGAGCTATGGCTTGCTTTTCTTCAGCAGATTCATATGACTAGTTCTTATCTTTGAAAGGTCAATTTTGTTACTTTGGTGGTTAATCAGATTCAAATTTGTGCACTATGTTTGGTTATGCAGTTCGGTTGGTGGGATACAGTGGTAGTTTTTCCCAACTCCTCCACAGCAATTGGTCTATTAATTGAAATCTTCGTGTCTGATGTTGCTTAGGATTTAATATTGAACAAAGGGCTTTGTTCTCTTTCACTTTAATTAAGCATTGGGGTATCTCAAGTCCTGAAATATTTTTGTATGACATATAACTAACCGTTTTTCATATTTTCAATAGGAATCTCTATAATTGTTTGAGATCGAGATTGAATCAAATATGATTTTACATGGCGAGTCATTAGATTTTTGTATGTGTGGTGGTGTAAATTTTAGTTGGGTTTTCTTGTGCTGTATTGAAATAAGTAAATTTGTTGATGTCATTCCATTGAAATTTATTTTGTCATTGATGAGGTCAAATTGATTTTTAGTTTTTCAAAATTATCCAATCCGAGAAGTAGGTCAAAGTTTTTATGAAAGTCGAACAGATAGAGCTGATTGATTTTTTACCAAGTAGTGGGATTTTTGTACTAAATTTTTTCACATTTAGCTTTCCTTGGCTGTTGCGTTTTCAAATGGGTCTTGGATTAAATCTTCTTTGTAGCATTCTATTCCTATCATTTTCTTCACAAACAATCTAGTACTTATAAGATCAATTAGAACTCTGAAACGAGTTTTGGGGTCTACGAAATAGGGTAGTTCGTTTTTTGTCATCTTGTAGGGTTCATATTGAAAATTTCTTTCGGGCTCATTTCTTCATAAAAAGGATCGGTTTAGGTTGATTCATTTGTTTCATAGAATGTTTCATTTTGATTTTCAAAAGTTAAGTTGTTTGAATTGGTTCTCCAGTTCGTTCTGAGGTCATCATTGAAATTGTTGTCAAAGTCATTGGTTTGAGTTTCTTCATTCGGTCTTCCTGTCAGCTGGTACAGCCTAGGTCTTTTCTGAGGGCGATTATTAATAGAAGAGATGCTCATTGGTGTTGGCTGATAATATTGTTTTGGGGTCTTGGTTGATTATTGTTGAAGCCTTGTGTTCTTGGTTGGTTGTTAGAGTTGAAGTGTTGTGGTTTGGGGTTGATTATTACTGAAGTTTTGTTGACCTCTGTACATAGTTCCGGAATATTGTGAGTTGTTGTTGAATTGATTTTTTTGTTTTGAAAGTTTTTGGTATTTTGGATTTTGATTTTGGTAGAATGATTTATTTCTTTGAGGGTAGTACCATTGGTGGATTAAGTTGATGTTTGTGTTGATTTTGGGGTGCATTGTTTTCTTCAAGTTTGTATTTTCTGGGTAGTAGCTGATTTTAATTTGAAAATCGTTAGAAAGCATGTGGAGAGCATTGTCAAGGGAATCAAGAGTTTTTGGTTCTTATGAGAGAACTAAGGGGTTCTCCTAAGTCCACGTAACAAGACTCTTAGTGCTAGTTTGTTTACATACTTTCGCACATTACTTCAGAATCTGGAGTCCCTATTTCTTTGTTTAGGAGAATAGGATATCTCACCATTAGTAGTTTTTTGGATTCTTTCAAAGAAGGAAAATGGAATTCACCTGTTTCTTGTTTAAGCTCTGCCATTTCAAAGGGTTGAGGTGAAACCATCTCTCTTGTCCATATAACTGTTGAGTGGAGCTTTGTCTCACTTCTGGCCATGCGTAGGAATTTGAGCTGGTTACGAGATCTAATGCTGGGCACAGTTTTGCTATGATGGTTGAGTATAGGTATTCGTTTTGGAAGTCCCAGGGGTTTGGGATTTACACAAAAAATTTTGCCTCTAGTTTGTTGCAGATTGAGAAATGAAACGATTTAAAGAGTTGGTTCTCAGAATATTCTGGTATGTATCCAGATATTCTTTCTTCAGGGTAAGGGGGTTAGAAATTGCTACTGCTGTTGGAGGGGCAGCATTAGGATGATTAGTCGCCATGATCATATAAATTTACGTTTCAATAATATTAATTGTTAAAATTGTTCAATTTCTTATAAAACAATAAATTTTCAATCAAAATACTCACAGTAGAATTTGAAGTTTCATCTTTCTTATTTTCACTAAGTAGGTTCTTAAAATTGATGAAAAATCCGATGTTGGGTCTTTTCACAATTGAAGATCTTGAAGTTCTGATCGATGCTAGGTGACGAAATTCACAAAATAAAAAAAAAGGCACACTTAAGTAAACAAATTTTAAAAAAATCGAAGAATATTAGTATGATTATTCCCAGAAGTGTCCTACCGACTACGCCAGTTAAATAACATTAATCAACGAAAGTCTTTTAAAAACTTTTATTTGATAGTAAAAATTTAACAATGAAATATACAATGAGAACCGTCCGCTTTGCGTGCTAGATCAGAACTAAGAACAATTAGAAATTTATCAATAGCCAGTGCAATGCTGGGCTAGGCAATATAATATTTGGTTAGCTATATAACTTATATACTCCCGTATATTTCAACACAATAATCACGGCTGGGGGAAAAAAATGTCATATGGAATTTGAATAAATTATTTTTTTGAATCCATCTGATTTTAATAAAACAGCTGATTTATTAGCGGCAAATTTGAAAGAACTATCATAAAAATAATTTCTTCTTTGTTCTTCATCCTACTTGAACTGTTGATGATAGTAAGCTTAAAAACTTAGTAGATACTAAGTGACTTTTCACTTTGACAACAGAACTCACGATTTTTATGATGGATTTTTCATAAAAATCGTGAGTTCTGTTGTCAAGAAGTGAAAGTCACTAGTATCTACTAAGTTTTTAAGCTTAATAAAAATAATATTCTCAAATAGAAAGTGCTTTCAAGTTGAATTTGAAGTCATATGTTGAATATTGATCTCAAAGTTTAAACATGTGATAGGAGTCTATTTACTTAAACAGCTGACAAGAGGCGGCAGATTTGAATTATTTTATCACAAGACATTTTTTTCCAGTATTTTTTTTGGTAAAAAGAAAAAGGCTTTTATTTGCTCTTTGGGCAGCAAAAAAATGTCACAGTAAAAAATTTGATGAGAAATCGCGATTATGGATTTTTCAATCATAATTATCCCGGGTTTCAAATTTAGCAAGCAACTGATGAAGACAAAAATTGAAAATAAAAATACAATAATTGTCAAAAGCAAGAATCTGTTCAGAGCTAACAAGATTTTAAAAACAAATCTGATTGTTATTATCCTGCGATGTTTTTCTTAGTAACAGAAATTGCGGGTTTGGCGAATACTCAGCTCTCTCTCCAGGACGGTCTGTAAGTTGTCTAAATGAGCTAAACGGTTTAGTTCCGCTTGCTCTTGTATTGACTCAATAATATGTTCTTGCAGATTGCTTGCCGACTGTCTTTCCTGGTAAAGTTCCTTATCACTAATAAATATTCTTATGGCTTTTTATTGGTGGGGGCCATACGGGTAGTTCCACCTCGCCAATGTGTACTTGGCCAGGAATCGGTCACCCATCCAAGTGCAGTCCACAGTGTTCGTGACTTAACATCACGTTCACCGATAGATCACCTCCACCGAGAGACCAGTACCAGTCCTTATCACTAACAGCTCTTCAATCGCCTTTTTCGTTGGCGTCTGCTGTAATCTCGTGTAACACCATTATTTACTGTATCACTCTTGATGCTTTAGGTTTCAGTTGATAGAACGTACCGCGGCGGGCAGTCGCGACTGTACAACAATGGTTGAGAGCATACATTTATTTCGTTTTGCTTGATGCGGCCGCGACTGGATTCGTTCAAGGAAGACGAATGCTTCAACAATGGAGCATTCAGCTATTGTTGACAACCGCGATCGACAATGGCCGCAGTCGCTGGCTCTCCTCTTATAGCTATGATCAGCTGATTATAGAAATTTAAATAAATCACTCTTATAGTTATGATCAGTTGATTATAGAAATGTTTTAACTTCTAAGCTCTTAAGCTTGAATAAATTTTTTTCTTAGCTGTATTAAAACTAATTTATTCCACGGGGAATATAATTTTTTATGAAGTTTTATGAAATAACAGATTGATAAATATAAATCACTAAAATAGAATAATATTCTTTAATAATGATTAATTTATCAATCTTGAAATTTTGTGAACCTATACTGATTGAAACATAATAGAAGGAACATTCAGTATTGTTTAAATATAGGGATTGATAAGAATTTTTATTCATATTCTCTATTCGAGACATCCGACGCATTAACAAACTTGATCAAGTGGACTTGACTGCAAAATTTCATCATCAAGTTATCAAAGCCATAAGTTAACTTAAAAAGTTCGCACGCGAGTTCTTCCCAATATGGGGCTTACTAGTTAATTATTGAACTATATTTTTTATTATTTCTTATTGTAGGAAATTAAATTCTATACGAAAAATGTTCATTGACTTTTTCGTCTAAAACGCACCCAAAACCCTCAAATCAGGATTTAAAGAAGGCAAAACAGTAATCTTTTCATACCTGTTTTTTTCCGTCTGTTCTGTCTTCTAATTTGTGAGGTTTTTGGGTGCACGTTTTAAACAAAAAAGTGTCACTTGCTAAGCATTTTTTCTTCAGAATTTAATTTCCTACATTAAAAATAGCTCAAAATACCACTAAACAATTAAATATCATTTATATCCCTTTAAAGTTGAAAAATTTAGGTTTTTAGCTTATTTTGTCAACTATCTCGATGACCATTGAAGTTACAAACTTCTAACTAATTTTTTATTCGAATTCTCAGCTGATTTTACATAATGACCACTATGGTACCCTCTCAAGACCACTACGAAATTATAAATTTGAAAGATTAATTGGAAATGAGAAAACATAAATGGCGCTGTGTGAGTAATTGAGGACTTTCAGACATTTTGAAAATTATATATAGGTATGTTTTTTACCAAGAAACAATCCCCTTTAATGCTCGACACTACTTCTGAAACACCCTGTATAGTCACTGTAGTAAAATACTACGTGATCAGTTGGGGGGAGCCTTGTTTTATTCCGAGATAGCGTTGTAGAGATCTAGTTTTTGAGATAACTCACAGTCATTGAAAATGCAGTTTCATACGAATGCAGTTTAGCCCTTAAAAATCTGTACTTTTCGGACACAACTTGGTCAGTTGACAATGAAGACACTAGCAATATCCGTTCAATCAGGTTTTTAGGATACTTCACTCATTATATCAATAATAAATAAAATTACAAAGGTCTTAATTATTCCTTCAGATTCCCTTGCTGACTTTCTATTAAAACTTATAATTTCAATAACCTTATAGAGTGATAGAGCTATTAATAGTTCATAAAGTTTCAAATTTGCAAATTTGGAGAAATTTCATTCATTTTATAAGGTACAGTAGAATTTTTTTTAATTATTCTGATGTAGGTAATTAGTCTGAGAAGTTTAGTGAACTCTTATGGAACACTCTGTATAAACTACATAAACATGAAGGCATGCCAAAAATTTCGGTTTGTCCGGACCCTCAGGAACCCCCTCTGGCTACACTACTGCTGGTACCCCCAGGTAAATAGGAGGGGGGGGGGAAACAAATTTTAGGTTTCAATAACGAATAGGTTTAATCTTATCATCTATCATAAAACACATAAAAAATCCACAGTCAACTTTAGAGAAATAATTTATTAAATGAATCTACAAAGTGATGTCCAAATCAAAATGTTTAATGAGTTAATGTTAATCTTAGTTTTTAAACTACTCAGTTAAGAAAAGCCACGCTCACACAAGCAACTGGTCACGATAAGCGATATTTTTAATGAGTTAATTGTTTTAAATAAGTTTAAATTTATTTTATAATAATAAGAGTAATATTGGCAATGATGAGCAAATTTTTTCTGGTTTGTTAAAAAAAAATTGAAGGGCCAATGGGGGTACCACGGTACCCCTGGTGACCCCCGTGCGCACGCCAGTGGATGTATTTACCCCTGAATATGTTATTATTGGCATTGTTGATATATTGGCATAGTAATAGTATTGTTATAATATTATAAAAACTTTTATTTTACAATGACTTTATATATTTTTTCAAGTATTACTTGTTAAGCTTTGAATGAATAGGATTCTCCATGAAAGAAACTGGATAAATAAGAATAGACAAACTCTGCAGGAGTTTTATGCGTATATTTCTACTCTAAACTATAGGCTACTAAATAAAAATGATGAATTAGAAGAAAATTAAAACCAATAGTTACAAACTTGAAAATATTTACAAACTCGTGAAGCATATATATTTAGGCTATTTGAAAACAAAAATAAGAAATTAAATCTCAGAAAATGCTTTTGAGAATTTTTTTGTGTCAAGAAAACCCTAGGAAAGTTCTATGCATATTTTTATGTATCTACTTGAAATTGTAATGAATCTGTAATTTTAATTGAATCATGAATTAAAATTCTGTAGATGGAAACAAATAATATTGAAATATTTTTCAAGGTCGATGAAAGTGCATAAAAATGGATCAAACTCAAACATTTAACTTGAAATAAAATTAATCCATTGGAAAATTTATTTTATTAACATTCCAAAAATGAGAGGCCTATTGGCATAGATTATTGGGACAGAGAATGTGTAGTTTTAGATTGTAAGAAATGTTTTTCAGGTGTCCTGGATGTAGGCTTTTTATGAAAAAGATTCCTGAATAATATCCTCACGTTAAAATTCCGCTAAATATTTTCCTGATAAAGTAGGTTGTTTCTGTTCTCTTGGAAATATTTAGCCTAAATAATACTTAGTATAGTCTGTCCAAGCAAAAAATAAATTCTGGCAAGATGGGAAAATTATTCCAGCTCGGTCAACATTGATTCAAAAAATTTGGTCTCAAATTGTAGGAAACATTCTGATCTAAGATTTGAGACCAAATTTATCATTTTAAAACTAATACTTCTAGTGCTGCAGTCATTTTCTCATCTTGCCAGAATGTCTTCTTTGCTTAGACAGACTATTCGGTACTATAAAAGAAATCTCAATAAAAAACTGAGCAAATAATCTGTTTTATGTTTTCCCAATGAGATGAAGAACGTGTAATTTTGTCCATAAATAACGGCACTATCTGCTCCAAAAGATTGTTAAAAATTACATTGTTCTTATGGGGCATGATTTTGACGTTCGGCAGTTGGCCGTCCACTACCATCCACCCTTAATCAGATTCGCTCGTATCAATGGCATAATGTAATGCTTCCTCAACAAAATCGTCAATAAAGTCAATCTTCATCAATGAAATCATGACCACACTAGAAAAATAGTGAACATGCTTCTATTGTTATTACGTTTTATCATGATTTTTCTCTAGAAAATGGATTGTAAGGGAAAAGTGATACTAGGTCAAACTCCCCTCTCTTTGAACGCTAAATAATAATCATCTATTTTGTTTTCCATCACGAACTGCTAGTAAATATTTTACTCTGAATTAATTTACACGACTCTGCAGTCAAACATTTTCGAGTATTAGTTTAAATAAACTTCTACTCACATGTGGAGCGCTTTCGGATGTTAATCCATTTCCAACATTAACATCCGAAAGCGCTCCACATGTGAGTAGAAGTTTATTTAAACTAATATTCAAAAATGTTTGACTGCAGAGTCGTGTAAATTAGTTCAGAGCTAAATAATAGTTATTATTCTTGTAATAAATAAAAAAATTCTTGTCATTTTCAATAAGATTTAACAACACAGATACAAATGAAATCATAAATACCCGGGTACTGGGTACCCAGTACCCGGGTATTTATGTCAATGATGCTCGGAAGTTAAATGCTTTTTGTCACTATATAAAACATTTTTGTTTGCATTTTGTCATCATTTCACTAGCATTGAAGGCGTTTGAATGCAAAAAGACAACTAAATCTTTTCTAAATTCAATAAAAATGATAAATACCCAGTTTTTGGGTATTTACCCGGGCCTCAGGTAAGTACCCAATTTATATTTACCTACCCGCTGGGTATTTACCCGACCAACATCACTATTGATAATACAGATTCACGCTTTATATGCTTTTCAACTCTCAGCAATCTGCTCTTTTTGGTCACCACTCTTGACAATAGAAGAGATCGATTTTCTGTATTTTAGTGTTCAAAATAATAGCGGTTTAAAGCTCTTAATATTTATAAAATAGAGTAAAATAATATATAAAATATAATTTATATTTCAATTATATTTTATAACTCAGATTACGATAGGTAGTCATTTTTTTATTTAACATTCATCCTGCCCCCCTAAATAAGCCACTGAATGTGTTAGTACGTGCGTCCTCAACATAGTTCGCTGAGCTTTTTTATAACAAATGATTTTTTGTTGCTTGAAATATCATAATTATTTCAAGCTCAATTTTCAAGTTACCCGATCAGAGACCTTTTCGAATTGTCAAGCTTGTTAGGGATACTGTATTTTGAAAATATATGGTACCTAAACCGAATAATTTGAAGATCGATTTTAAATTAATTGTTTATGAGAGTAGAATAATAGACGTATCACACACGAGAGCTGGAGAAAATACTCTTAGAATTACAATTCACCGAACCACAACCTATTCCTTTTTAGTCTCAGGCTGCCGTGAATGGAATGCCCTCCCTGAATCTATTAGGATTATTAAATTTGAGAGCCGAGCGAGCTTCATCTTGAAACTTACAAAACACCTTGTTGGGAAAATGAACGGATATGTTCATACCTAGAGCAGTAACATTCTATGACAACTGTTCTATGGCAATACCGTAATTATAGTCTATTAATTTATTCAACTTGAGTTCCATTTCAACATTGTATAGATTCGATGTTTACGTCCCATATACCTTTTTGTAAACAGTTGAATACGGTATGGTATGTCTTATGTAGGGGGTAGGCGCGCAAAAAGTGAAGCTTGCCTCACCCTAGAAAAGGCGAGCCTGAGTGAAGCAGCTGTGTTCTACAAAATTTGTGATTGAGTTATGATGTTATTTGCTCCAAGATGTGCAATAATTTGACAATATATAATCTTTTAACAATTTTTTATTACTCCTGAAATATTAATATTAAAAAAGGGTGACTTCAGCCAACACCTACTAATACATCAGGCCCCACAACTGATTTAATGACGTCATAACATGTAGACCGATTCCCAATGTAATCACAGTATAGCTTCTCATCTTTTAACTGTAAACTCTACAAGTTTGCTTTCTGCATTGATCTTTTGATAAGTAAAATGCTTTATTAACTCTAAATAAAAGACATCGGCTCTTATTAACTAGTATTTGATTGGAATTCAAGCACTTTATTCCACAAAAGCATCAATTTATCTAAGGCTGTCACGTCTTTCCATTTACTGGCTATGCATCTGATTTAATGATAAAGCTACTGATAAATTCAACTCATTCCAACTAAAATTAGGTATATATTGATACAGTATCAGAATAATGGCAAGCTGTATAAATATATTAATTTTTTTCAAAAAACTAGCCTTGATGAATGGTACCAATTACTATTTGCTGTTACTCAAAAAATTAGGATAAGTTATGTATGTGCAATACAATAAATTAATTAATATGTTTTTATTATAAGTACGAATGTGATCAGTGGTTGTGAGTGATAAGCCTCTGAGAGAATATCAACCCCACCACCAAATCAGAGGTAACTCTTTTAGAGGGAAGAGGCTTTTAAGGACTTGAATAAAAAATAGATCTGTGGTAGAGGTACAGAGAAACCATCAAACAGATAAATTTGTATCCAAATCAGTAAAAACATTCCACTTTATTCATATTACCAAATATAGAAATTTGACATTGATATGCATATTGTCTTAAGTAACCAAATAAAATTTTATGATACATAGTTCAGATTTCACATATTTTTCCAATGAATCACTTATCAGAAACTATTGTATAGACACTGATGTGTTCTTGAACCCATTTGTAAACATTTGAATGAATTGTATTCATACACTCTTAAGTTTCAAAACTCTTTCACAGCATTAAGTTTTCAACATTTCACACCTTCAACACGTTGACACTTCATTTTTCTTAATTCACTTTCAAATTTCAAAAATATTTGCAAACCTCACAGTCTTCAGCATTATGTTTGTCTGGTTCAACCATATTATTGTTCACAAATTCTCTGATAAGCATTTCAAATCTAAATTTGTCGTCAGTTAGCACAGAAGACTAAAGGTAGTAACCACATCACTCACTATTTTTTTAACAGCTCTTTTTCATTAAAGCTCTTTTCACATACTGGTTCCTGAAACAAATAATTATGAGCATTATAAGTCAATTAAATTGTTAATGGCTTGCTGTAGGTACTTTTATATGAATTGCTTATTGAGATTTATATAAATCACAGTTCTATTACAAAATTATGTGCTGTGTACTTTATCATGCTCACTAGAAGAGGGGTTTTTTAAATACAGAAAATAGAGATAGATTGAGTTCTTCCCTACTGAAGGTATCAAATATCTATTAATTTATATTTTGAAAATGAATAATTTACTTTATGAGCTATAGTTTTAAAGATGGAGAGAAGATAATTAGTTAAGATAACTATTCCTCAAAAATCCCAAATCAACAACCTTCAGATTTGTAAACAAAATAATTTGTTTCAAGGTTAGTATGGGTATTAGCTTCAACACAAAACTATTCTGATCTGTAGTTAATATCTTAACTTCATTCTTCTTTTAAAAGAAAATTCCAATATACCCTTTATGGTATGTCTTTTTCAGCTTTTGTAGAGTATCTCAAAGCAATTAAGAGTAGAAATGACAAGAAAACTCACCTTGAAAATTCCTGTAGGATTGGATTGTTTTCTCCAGAATCATCTTCATTTTAGGCTAATATTTTTTCTTTTGAAAAAGAAATCACCCGGAAAATGAGAAAAAAAAACAAAAACAAGCAATAAAATTCCATGTTTTAAAATTTCTAATCCACTATAATTAGCTTATTCACTTTTTACAAAAAGTCGGATAAATTTATGAACAAACTCTTTTCAATGCTATAAATTTGAAAGATTGCAATAATTGAATTTGTATTTTGTTGGTTATCACATGTAATGTGATGTAATGAAAAAGTAAACAAACATTAGCGCTATTATTTTGTCGGTCTACCGTTGGTCTACATAATATGACGTCATAGTCTGTGAGAACTTCAGTTGTGGGGCCTGATATATTAGTAGGTGTTGCTTCAGCCCATGATTTGACGCTCCCTTACCTTGACGCCCGGGGCACTTGAACCCTTCTCTAACCCGTGCGTCAAGTGGATATCTGAGATATTATGTTTACCTATTATGTTTGTCTCACCACGCACAACGCACAATAAAGCCGGGTATCCGCGTATATATTTGGTTCGCGTGCTCACATTGAGCATTCGTGCAGAAGCAAGACAACGCATGCTCCACCCCGAGGCAGATGTCGTGCCTCGTACTGTGGATACCCGGCTTAGTAATCATAGTTAACGGAATTTAAGTGATATCTAAATTTGAAACAAGTTTTTTTTGTCTGTGTAGCCTATAAGCGCGATTACAGCCAAACATATTTATAGAAACCTATATAAGATTTAGCAGGAATATCCCTTTTTGAATTGCGCGTTGATGTACAAGGGTTTTGAATTTTTTTTCATTTTTGTTTTCATCAAACTCGTTTTAAATCTAGACTTAAATTACGTGCAGTCAAAAAGCTGAAAGCTTGTTTATTACAAGAAATTAATGATGTTGACTGGATGAAATATTTTTAATTATTAGTATTATTAATTATTAGTAATTATTATTATTTTTAATTAATACCATTTATTTTTTAGTATCCATGACTTTAATAAATGCATTGTTGACATTGTTCATGACGATAAAGATTATTATTCTTATTCTCAGGTTGTGTCTCCTCTCATCCTGGCTGATCCTGTTTGATCTACTGAACTCCTCGATTGAGTTTGCTGTGTCTTGCTGTCGACATTCTTCTGGTAACGTTTGAACTGTAATAGAATTCCAAAAAAGGCCGAATAATATACATCCGACAATAGACAAGGAGCACCAGACAACAAGTACTGATTGATGAGTGAGAACAGTGGACTGATGTGATAGTGATTAGTAATCCTCAAACAAATCAACCAATTACCTTAACCTACATTCATTCATCGTGTGCATAATATGAATAAGTCTTAATAATCAAATATTAATAATTCGTATTCTTTTCATCTTGAATTGGAAAATTCTTAATAAAAATAACATATGTATCATGGCTGCTAATAATCCACCAAATATGTCAGTGAAACCAAAAAATTATCAAAACGTATACCAGTTTTGTGTAAGTTTGAAGTCTATCAAGCCAAGAATTTGGAGACGCATTCTAGTACCAGAAAATTACAATTTCAGAGAGTTGCACTTGGCTGTCAATAATTCAATGGGTTGGAATAATACTCATTTGCATCAATTTGAAATAAAAAATCCTGTTACTGGAAAAGAAGAAGTAATTGGTGTAAAACAAGATGGATTGGATGACTTCTTTTTGAGAACTATTGATGAGAGAACTACGAAAATATCAGATTATTTTGTTACTCCCAAAGATAAAGCCAAATATTTGTATGATTTTGGAGCAACTTGGCAACATGAGGTTGTTTTTCAAAAAATAATTCCTGCTAATGCTAAAAAAGAATATCCAATATGTGTTGCCGGTAAACGTGCTTGCCCACGTGAAGACTATTGTAGCCCAGAGTGTTCTGACTTGAGCGACTCAGAAAATGAACAAGAATCAGATGTTGCTTATGATCCAGAAAAATTCGATCCCAAGGAAGTTCGTTTCCATGATTCCGAATAAGAAATCGGGTGATTCTTCTTCAAGTTAAATACCGTACCGTACATATTTTCATTTATTTGTGTGTTTCTCTATATCTAACTTAATATTAATTTTATTCTGATTGAATAATAACATTTTTTCATAAACTTCGTCCACTCATTCACCTGGTATAATATACCAATAAATTATATTATAATTGTAGTCTATTATTGAAAATTTTGAAATAGTGACCTCTGCGGTTGAAATCAATAACTACATGAGGATTTCTTAGGGTAAGAACATGTCAAATAAGGTGAGGCTTCAGGTTAGACTGCGAGTGAACATAGTATATACATAGTTTTACATCTATATCATATGGTTTGCATATCATAGTATAGTATTAACCTCCAGTCCAAAGGTACTATTCCCAAGCGGCAGCTCGAGCCGCGCGGCTCTAGAGATCAAAACTCTTGTCACATAACTATTTCATAGTGTTGACCATGTTATTAGGGCTACTATAGTCGGCGCAACCTAAGATGACTATTTTACTTTTCACCCGGAAAATAGCTGCGTTGCCAGATTGTGTGAAATTGGAACTTCTTCAAATTCGCTATTGGACACCATATCTAGACGTAGAATTTCATCCTTGATATGCCAGTAGTATTAAAAAGATTCCTGGGTAGGAGGATTCAAAGGAAATTTGTTTTTTTTTTGTAAAATTGAAGAATTGCGAAAATATCACTTATCTTACAATTATGGGTTGTAGTAAAAATAACGTTTTTAATATCAAAATGACAAGAAGAATTCGTGCTTTCTAATGTTTTTTTTTTTTTTAATTTTTCTATATACGACCAATAATTCTGTTAATTGAATTAACAATTATTAATTCAATTGATGAGAATATTTGTCAATGTCGAGTCACCTCCAACAGAAAACAATAAATTTTCGATGATCTAGAAACTTTTTTGTTTGAGAAGATAAGTTGGTGGTGAAAGCGAGAAAGTTGTTCAAAAACAAATGAAATTATTTTTCCAAATGTCGAACATAGTCGGAAGATCGTAAGAGAAGATAAGTTGGTGGTGAAAGCGAGAAAGTTGTTCAAAAACAAATGAAATTATTTTTCCAAATGTCGAACATAGTCGGAAGATCGTAATTTGGCCTCAAGAGTTTCAAAGTAAGAGCGGTATATGCATTGATAGATGAAATTAAATAAATCCAAAACCCTTTATAAACTTTAATGCCCGGTTTTTCCAAGCACACTTTACTACATTTTTTATACTTATCATAGAGAATGTCAGCTGTTCATCAAAATTTGAGGGTCCCTCATCTTTGAGTGTGCTTGGAAAAACCGGGCATAAAAGTATCATTTTTACATAGACATGTTTCAAGCTTTAGCCCACTTTCAATGTGAATAAAATCAATAAAGTTATAAAAGATATTTTATTTATTTAGTTTTATCTATCAATTATTTTAAATAATTCTAAGTTTGAAGTTAAATTTGCATTAATCATTGTATGTTAGAGATTAGAGTTGTTGAAGCCAATCGACTTTGATATTCAAACTGCGAACAGCTAGCTGGTTTATCATAAACATTGTGAGTTTCACAGCACCGCATGATTTTTCCGAAGCTTCGCTGTCACTTTAAAAATTCAGTTGAATGTGTTTGCATTAGAAGAAGTTTCAATTTCAGACAAAATGACAACGTAGCTATTTCTCGGGTGGAGGGGAAATAGTCATCTTAGGTTGCGCTGACTATAATTTATAACAAATAAGCAGGTGGACCCTGGCACAAGTCCCAATTTTTGACTACAGCACATTCACATAATTATGGCCACCCGTCATCCGGAGGAGACGATAAGCCGTCGGTCCCGACTACCTAAAATTAATCGTCATCATTTATCATCCATCTCATTACCCACGTACAAGCCTATGAGCTCGTGTGGGCTTCACCCTCATGAAACAAATAAGTTAGTCAAGTCTTATGTGAGTGAATACAGTTGTGATGGCTGGAGCTGGAGCTGCCGCTTAGGAATCGTACCTTTAGCCTCATCTTTTGAAATAATTATTCCTACCCTATTATTCTTAAACTGGGAATCGGCATCTACAGAGATTTTCATTTGCATGTGGGCAGTTGCAAGATGTATTTTTATTCTTTATATTAATGGAAAAATATTTTTCCAAAACACATTTTTCCTACAGATAGCAAAAAAAGTGCATCTTTACACACTGAATAGAGTTTCTAAAATGGGCCATTCTCACACGAGTGCCTAAAATACTATTACGCACTAGTGCGTAAAGTAATCTGGACTTTCCAGATTTTCAACCAATCACAGAAGAGGAAGTTTTTGAAAATGGGTTTTTCCAAAACTGGTGGATTGTGTACATTCAATGTATCAGTCAATTCTGTCAGTATTTTTTATCCGTAAATTCATTCAGTGCATCCTATCAGTCCACTCTTTTAATCCATCAGTTCAGTTCATCATTCCATTGTTTCAGTCCATTCTGTCAGTTCATTGTCATCAGTCCATTCAATCAGTCAATTTTTTCAGTGAATTTCTCAGTCCATGTTATAAGTCCATTCTGTCTCTTCAATTTTACATTCAATTCTGTCAGTCCATTTCATCAGTCCATTATCAATCAGTCCATTCTTTTAAACCATTTTATTAGACCATTTTTCAGTCCATTCCATCTTTCCATTTTGTCAGTCCATTCTGCCAGTTAACTCTACCAGTCCATTTTGTCAGTCTATTTCATCAGTCCATTCTGTCAGTTTATTTTATGAGTCCATTCATCTCGTAACTCCATTTCATCCATCTATTCTGCCAGTCTATTCCATCAGTCCATTCTATCAGTTCATTTCATCAGTTCATTCCGTCAGTCCATTTCTTCAGTCTATTCTGTCAGTTAACTCTACCAGTCTATTTCATCATTCCATTTCTGTCAGTCCAATCCATCAGACCATTTCATAAATTAATTTTTTCATTTCATCTCATCAGTCTATCCTGTCAGTTAATTTCATCATTCCATTCTGTCAGTTCATTTCTTTCAGTCCATCTCATCAGTCCATTCCATCAGTTCATTTTTTCAGTCCATCTCATCAGTTCATTTTTTCAGTCCATTCTGTAAGACCAATCCATCAGTCCATTTCATGATTTTTTTCATTTCATCTAATCAGTCCATTCTATCAGTCCATTTCATCAGTCTATCCTGTCAGTTAATTCCATCATTCCATTGTGTCAGTTTATTTCATCATTCCTTTATCTCAGCTCATTTCATCAGTCTATTCTGTCAGTGCATTCCATCAGTTTATTTTTACAGTCCATCTTATTAGTTCATTTTTCCAGTTCATCTCATCAGTCCATTCTATCGGTTTATTTTATCAGTCCATTTTATTAGTCCATTTGTACATAGTGTATTATAATCAGTTGAGTGAGATCATATAATATAATTACCCTTCTTGATGATCCTACAACCCCCAATTTATATGTATAGGTCTCTAAATCAACATCCTTCTAATTTTTTCACATTTGATGGTAACTGTAGGAAAAATGTAATGTGTAACTCGAGCTTAAAGTGTACTTGCTGCACTCGAGAAACTTTTTTCACTCGCCTTCGGCTCATGAAAAAACTGTTTCACTCGATGCAGCAATCTACCACTTTAGGCACTAGTTACACAAATAACTATTTTCTTTCTTTTCAATGCAAAAAATAAAAGTCAGACTTTATTCTTGAACGGCGATCCAAATGGCCGAGAACATTAGGAAGTACAATTTCTACCAAATGCAGTTGAGAAGCATAAAAGTACATGAGGTGATTTTTTTACTTCCAGAGTTTTTTCAAAACGAAAATTTCAATTTTTATTCACAGGCTTTTGTAGAAGTTAGAACGGAGAAGAAATTAGTGGTTGTGTTCAAGCAACACGCCCAATAATTTCCTTAACTGATTAATCCCAACTTAATTGCTTTACTGATTTATGCTCATTTTAAATGAGGAATGATCAATTTTTTGACTTCAACGTTTTCTTGATAATTATAATTTACCAATAATTTGCTAACTTTGAAAGAGCAATGCAGAATTTCGAAAAAATTCAGAACCTGCATTTTGAAAGAAAATCAGTAAAGACTGGGTTACAGTTTCGATCGTTTCCAACGCAATATTAATAAGGTATAGCTGAAGCCATAAAGTTGAGTGGTTTTGTCTGCTCCTTGTGTACTCCAACAGCTGATGTCATTTAGCTATGCATAGATGTTGAAATCAAAAGAGACAGTGATGCCCGGTTTTTCCAAGCACACTCAGAATTGAGGGACCCTCAAATTTTGATGAACAGCTGACATTCTCTATAATAAGTATAGGAAATGTAGTAAAGTGTAGTAAATTTGAGGGTCTCTCAAATTTGAGTGTGCTTGGAAAAACCGGGCATAGATGTCTTACATCAGCTATTAGTAGGTTACATCACGTACAAGAAACAGGCAAATCCGCCTAACGTCTTAGCGTCAGCTATACCCAGAATTATCGCACCTGAAAGATTGGAACAGAGTAGTCTATATAGGCTTATAGAATAACAGAATATAGTTTGACCGAAGAGATCACGAATACTTGAATAGTTTTCTAGTACGATAGCCTATCCGTGGTAGATATTGAATCGAGAGATATGCAGGCTACACGTTTTAAGTTACTTCCAAGATGATACATGTGACTGATCAAATTAAACTACCGAATAGAAAGATATTTTATCAGTAAACATCTTTTATCTTTGTGAAAAGCCCACTTTCACCATATGAATTATTGATGATAATATTGATATAGGATAATAGGAGTACCCTAACTAAATATGCTCCAAAAATAAAATAAATTGAGTTTGGTCACTAAATTGTCCATTAGAATGGAAGAAAATGCCATAAGTTATATCACAAAGTTGTGTACGAATAAACATGACAAGAATGGTTTATACACTTTTTAATTCGAAACAAAATTGAATGCGGTACTTTATACAAAAAATATTGATTACAAATTAGGTACCTACTTTTTCAAATTTACAAATTAAAGTTCATTCTCAGTGTTCATTTTATAAAATTTTATCCAATCGTTAATAAATTCGACATTTTTCATGTACTAGGTAGGTACACCATTAAGTCTCAAGTTCATAAAAACACAGTGGTAATTAAATGGACCAATTAATTTGTGAATTTTTGACTTACAGTACGCAACTACATTAATAATTTTCTAATCTTCACTAGCGATAAATCCATTAACTACAAAAATCAATCGACGAATTCTTCCATATTGCATTAGGCTACGGTACAGTTTAATTTCAATGGATTGTAAAAGAGTCTCTGCAATCATGAAAATTATTTAGCATTGCTTAAATACTATCATGAATAAAACTTACAGTTACTGTAAGTCTTATAATCTCTTATATACATCAAATCAAAATTATCATAATATTATAGAGATAGAACAACTCCAAAAAATACATAATCACACACCCACAAGAGTTGAGATAGGACAAGACCAAAACACATTACCGTACGACTATTTTATTCAAAACTAAAAAAATGAACGTAGGTACAACTATTTATTAGAATTATTATAAACACAGTAACTTTATTAGAAAGCTAATTATAGAGAAAAGAATAATTTAAAGAGAAAATGCTTACAACCAGCATGGATTTTATTCAAGGTTTGGTGAAATAGATGAAAAACTGTTATTCTGTTCTAACAAGTTGGTTACTCGAAAAGGAAAGAACTATTGCATAATGCAGACACAAGAGCCTGACTCAAATAGTTCTACACGCTAACAATAATAATAATTTAGCCTATTATGCTAATCGGAAGTGTTGGTTTATTTACCAAACCACTTGTATGATAAAAATTGAATATACACTTCTATTACCTGGACATTTTTCAATTCTTCAACACGTAGTTGTTGGCAATAGGATCTCGAAATATAAAAAATATGTTGAATGGTTCTCAAACGAAATGATACAAAGTGAAGCAGATCAAATTCAGCCATTTAAACGTATAAAAATTATGGAGGATAACTTCAAGATGAAATAAATATTGATGGCTAACCACCATTAATTTTACTCTTCTCTGAACAACTAAAAAGAGTTATAATTACATCTAGAATACAACAGTCGATCCTTCTAGAACTTAGCTAGTTTATTTTCATAAGTCCTATTTGAAACAAATAAGCGAAAATACACTAGACTTCCAGTGTCAGCCTATTTCTGACTGACACATGACCACAAATGACTACTAAAACGTTAAGTAAGAGGGTACTAATCGATTTATAGTCCAACATAGTATCAATCAGTTCAAAGTATTAAGTGAACAGAGCTTTTTATACCTAAATCAAACAAGTAGAAAAAGCACAACAGATCAGGTTTACTTCTCCTAATTTGAAGTCCAAAAATACCAATATCAATGAGAGATCAGTATACAAACTAACTATAATTTAACCAACTGAATGTAAATCTAAAAAATGATTAATCAGTCATCAAATGACATGAAGTATTAGGCAAAATTCCAATCTCTTAACCAATATTAGCTCAATAATTCAACAGAAAATATGATTCGAGAATAAGATAAAGAAAATATCAATCAGAACAAGAAATCTCGTAATTATTTTTTAATAAGTACAGGTAGTATTTGATAATTCAGTAGTCATTATTTTTCACAATCGTTTTATATTTGAGATGAAATTCAAAAAAGCAAAAGTATATTCAACGATTCGATCTTTAGAAAACTTTTAAAGCATCATGATTGGTGTTCATTATCGATTCATTCATGTATTTTGAGCTGACTTTCATCCAGCTGTCAGTCAACACAAATACATAAAAGGATGAAATAGAATAAACGCTTGTTGACTGTGTAATTTGGAAATATAGACTGACAACAATACAATTATTTATACAGTTCATAAATATGAGTTTCATTCAGCACGTTTACAATAACGGATGAACGTTATAGAGCGATATTACACGATAATAGTTCTATGATCATATCTGATCATATGGAAAGAGATGAAAATACGAAATCATCATCTCTTTCCATATGATCATAGAACTATTATCGTGTAATACCGGCCTCAGTGATGGATAGATGGGAGGCTGATTCAGTGCAGCGCTGATTATCACGACTCGCCGTTGCCACTGTCATCGCCGTCATCGTACTCGTCATCGCCGGACATTTCAAGGTCATCGTCCTCTAGGTCATAGTCATCGACGTAGAAGTCGGTCATATCGAGTGGCGCCTCGGGAGCGCGCACCTTAGTTTTAATGCAGTAATCCTCGAGCGTCATGGGGATCACAACCCCGTCCTTCTCCGCTTCGGCTCGCCCACCAGACACCTGGCGCCTGCAATCAACACACAAACTGATTTTAGCAAAAATGCTGGCACAAAATTCAGGAAAATCAACGCACCCACAAGGTACATAACAAGATGGTAGATTTCACGAGATTCCGGATTTCACTTCTGTTCAGAATTGGATCACAAAAAAGACTGAATCATATTTCAATTATACTTGAAATACCTTATACAGTATTTTGAATGAGAAAAGGATATTATCAAACCACTGAATTATTAAAAAATCGAGATACCTGTTTCGATTGCTACACTATTATAAATCTCTGGTAAACTCCAGAGAAAGAGAATTTACCAGGGATTGATAATGGTGTAGCAAACAAAATCAGTATCTCGATTTTTTAAAGTAAATCAGTGGTTTAACAATATCTGGCATTTTTTCATTAAATATAGATAACTAACACAATATCATCTACACAACTACTCAACAACCTTATAATTGTTAGAACAATTATAATTCCCAATTATATAGCCCAATTATTAACACTTTTCAACATCATTATCATAACCATACTTGATATTTCAAATTATCAACATTATTATCATAACCATACTTGTCTTCAGGCCATATAAACCAATTTTCTGGAAAACTAAGTAGAGGCCCGTATCGACAGTGCGAGGCATGTGCCGCGAATGCCTTAAGGTATAGTCTGTCGAAGCAAAAAAGACCCTCTGGCAATGTGGGAAAATGACTCTAGCTCGGTCAATATTGGTTCAATAATTATAAATGTGGTCTCAAATTGTAGAACAGATTGTTTAGATTTTTTAACATATATTGACCGAGCTAGAGTCATTTTCCCAGAAGGTCTTTTTTGCTTCGACAGACTGAACCTTGAGGCATTCGCGGCACATGCCTCGCACTGTCGATACGCGGCTCAACTAGTTGACGAAAACTAAGTAGAGGCCAAACAGTCTTTCGTCTGTCTTTCGGCGATTACGGCAAAACGATAAGATTCATCAGGAATATACCTTTTTTCAACTGCGCGATGATTAATTGAAATTTATTCAAGGACTAAGAAAGATTGGCCTACTCTTTGATATAGGTAAGCCTACACTCCATACACATGATTTGAATGCAAATAGAACATATTTGGAGTATATATTAAAATTAGGAATAGAAGACGATTTGGACTCAATATCTGTGCTTTCTTCCATGTCTGTTCACTGTTCGTCCATAACTAAATGAACATTCAATTAAAAGATTTTCACAAGTAGGCTACTGTATAAAATGTACTTAGATAATGAACTGATTGAATTCAGCTGAGACAGTAAAGACAGACAGGGTAATTAGGATGCAGAGACCAAGGGTGACTGCGTGAGGTCTACTGTTAGACTATTATGCTATTTATTCCCAAGACTATTTTATATGCGTCAACTTGGAAAATTTAATGAAAGTATTCGGTATTCCTCAACAAAGATAACTAAGGTATTCCATATTTTTTGTTGTGGCCCCTTGAGTAAATGACAAAATTAAACTAAACCTATTATGTTCATAAGATAAACCTATTGCTATATCTTATTTGATCGGGATATCCTCTCTCTACAAACAGCAAAGAGCAAAATGGATTCATTTCATTGAAATTCAAATTTCTCATTCGATTCCAGTCAATGAAGTAGTGTTGAACTAGTGTCAATGAGCTAACTGTATTATGTAAGGAACTGTACTGGGTATTGGTCTCTCGGTGACCGGGTGATCTATCTGTGAACGTGATGTAAATTCACGAACACTGTGGACTGACTGCTCTTGGATGGGTGACTGGTATTTGGCCAAGTACACATTGGCGAGGTGGAACTACCCATAAGGGTCTCCCCACCATTAAAAGCCATAAGATGATAATATATTTATTTTATGTAAGTTACTGTCTCCTATATTTGACAACATAAGACATTTTCTGCATTATAACATTCAATGCAGGGGTGATATACCTAATCACAATTATAAGTTAGTTGTTGGTTTAATTTTATTAATTAAAATAATATATAGAATTAAATTTTACAAAAAAAAAATTATTGTGGGCACACAGATTCACAAAGACAGCACATCACTATCATTATCGGATCGGATTAGATATGGTTATAAAACATTACATTTTGAAATTTTAACTAGTCATGATATTGACATTTAACATAATGATAATAATTTATTGAGTGAGTTGGATATAATATGCTATCCATTTCGTATTATCAAGAGCAACAGATTCCAGTTTTTTTCCTGAATTAATAACGGATAGAACCTTGCCTCAACTTTTAATCTACTTAGTGAATCAAAGTGATTTATTTGTGCAGAGCAATTACTTTGGTTGAATACTGTTTTCAAGTTCTATAGTTAGTTCAGAAATTTATAAGAAATACTATAAATATGGGGAAAAATAACATATATTATGGAAACAATTCTAATAACAATGTAGTTTCAATTATTGTTAGCACTATTCGATGTATTACCTTGTTTTAAAATATAATCTTTTCAATTGTCAGCTATTTTTAGGGAGACAAAATTTAATATAGGCCTTAAGGCCTAATGGCATATGATTATGGCATTCTGTAGTTTTAATTATTTTTGAACAATCACTAGAAATCAACGATTAACTTCATCGGTACCGTTTCATACAGTATAATGTAAAGATCATTTAACATGCATTGTGCTTTAGCAGGATTCAATAATCTATTTTGAGAGAGCCGACGTTCACGAGTAATTTGAGATTAGAATAGACATTCCCGTTCATCGCCCGCTCAATTCTCTTACTGTAGTTGATATTACCCACTCTTCCTACCCAGTTTGATGGTAATGTCACAGCGTTATACAAACATTTGAAATTGCTCGAGACTGAGGTTGCATGGTTTGTGAATGATGTAACCGTTTCAAAGAACAAACTGAATAGCTTTGAAATAATGCTATTTTCAAACAACGTAGCTACTACTAATTTGAGGATTATTCGTTCTGGGTTCTTCCAAATTTCCATCGACAGGAAGAGGAAGTTTTGGAAGAGCCTGTTGGACCTTCTATCAGGTATTATCTGCATACACGCCTTACAGTAATCAATATTACATAGAATATTAATTACCAGTATATCATGATAATCATTAACTGAAAAGATAAAAATGTTTTTCCTCAACTTTGTTCAGTTTTCTTTGTATTAGCATGAAATAAATAGGAATGGATGAGCAATTACTGTAGGCCTATGACAAAAAATGCCGTTTTTATCTTCAATTCAATCAACTCGTACTCAAATGATTTAGATATTTTAGCTGGAACTGCCTCTTACGATAGGCCTACTTTTCATTTTAAATATATTGATCAAATCAAGAGTAGTTGACAGAATCAGGCAATGTATGGTTGATCCAGTCTATTCATTAAACACTACTTAGGGTCAAATAATACAGGCAGTACTAACACAACTGACGCGTGCGTCATATTCAAGTTTTTTCATCAAAACTGACCAACCAGAGATCTGCAACTAACTATGAGTGCAGCTCTGTGATTGGTCCATCATTATTGGCATACGCGTAGGAAAAATGTAACCCGCGTCATTGCGGCTCCTATATACAGAGTGTTTCAGGAGGAATGTGCAATACTTCTCAGGCTGATTCCTTATACAAAGTAGACAAAAAAGTTCCATGGAACCAAAAACGCTTTGTTACCGAGATAACAATGGCGGAAAATAGAGATTTTTCAAAATATATTGATTATTCCAATTTTTAGAGGCTTTAGTGAGGCTTAAAATGGTCAATTCCTATGTAGAATTAGCTGAGGAATTCAAGGAAACCAGTTCCAAGTTTGTAACTTTAACGGTTATTGAGATTATTGAGATAATTGCAAAAACATGCTAGAAAACTCCATTTTTTAACAGTAAGGGTTGTAACTGGATAAGGAATCATAAAATTGTATATTTTATTAATGGAAGTTAAAGAGAGTCGGATTCTAAAGAAAAAGTTAAATGGCGGCGATTGTGTAAATCTTACCCAAATCTCAGTAATGGCGATCAAAAATTGCAAAATCGATACTAATTACAAATTCATCACTTGTGCTGTTTTGTCAATTTTGCGATTTTTGATCGCCATTTGTGAGATTTGGGCAAGATTTACACAATCAACGCCATTTGCCGTTTTCTTTAGAATCCGACTCTCTTCAACTTCCATTAATAAAAAATACAATTTTATGATTCCTTATCCAGTTATAACCCTTATTGTTGAAAAAATTGCGTTTTCTAGCATATTTTTCCAATTATCTCAATAACCGTTGAAGTTACAAACTTGGAACTGGTTTTCTTGAATTTCTCAGCTAATTCTACATAGGAATTGATTATTTTAGATCCTCACTAAAGCCTCTAAAGAATTAGAAAAATTAATATATTTTCAAAAATCTCAATTTTCCGCCATTGTTATCTCGGTAACAAAGCGTTTTTGGGGGTTGGTCCCATGGAACTTTTTTGTCTACTTGGTGTAAGGAATCAGCCTGAGAAGTATTGCACATTCCTCCTGAAACACCCTGTATATATGTGACTTAAAATCACACAGAAACTGCAGTTTAAATATTATCATAACTTGAGCCTGTTTGGATAAATTGATTGAATCGTATATTGCTTTGGTGAATTATAGGAGTTGGTTTTGTTATAGTCCGTTCAAGCAAAGAAGACATTCTGGGAGATGGGAAAATGACTACAGCTCGGTCAATAATGGTTGAAAGATTATAAATGTGGTTTGAAATTGTAGGAAACATTCTGAACTACACTTAAATACTATTTTTTATAATTTCTGAACCAATATTGACCAAGCTAGTCATTTTCCCATTTTGCCAGAATTTCTTCTTTGCTTGGACAGACTACCTATATCAAGGTACCAGACGAATCGACCAACCTGATGATATTCTCGTACTCCTTATCCTTTCCTTTAGAGTCCTTCCACCTACGGTACATCACTGAAGCATCAACATTCGCTGGGCTGAATGTGTTCGGTTCATTTAGCAAAGAGATCACAGATAGTAAAATTGTCCTGAAAGAAATAAAAAATAAATTTGAAACCAAACTTATGTCGGCAGTACTGTAAGTCAAAAACAAAAATATATTTGCGATATAGTGAAAGAATATTTCATAAACATTCAAAGATTCGTTCTAGTTTTATCAAAGTACAATCCGTCAAATAACAGTTACTGGCTGATGATGACTAGGATCAGAATAACCTCTATTGCAGTCGAAGAAAGTTCAAGTCGTATTGTAAGTAAAATTATGTTGTAAACTACACAAAGAGTAGATGAACTAAAAAGCATATCCTCATCACACAGATCAGGAAAGAATTATTTCAGACCATTAATTATACAGGTTACCTGTAATCTGTAATCACAGCAGTATAAAAATTGGTTAGTAGTATAGATTCTACAATACTACACACTGCACTTTGACAAATACTATATTTAAAGCAATATTAGGTTGAGAAAAAAATGTCCATTTCGATTCAGACCATTCCATAGCTTACTGATTGAAAAACTGACAAGATTTGAAACAGGATGTCGTTATTAAAACACCAGCGTGAGACAAAATTATTTTTCGATCAAATGTACGACATGAGCAGATATAAAATAATGAGCTAGTTTTCAATTTGTAACAAACACTGACCCCATAATTTGAAACTCGAACAATGCAGTAGAAAATTCTAGTACCTTTCTTGAAGTAGGTAATAATTTGAGAAAAACAATGTTAAAATTGATGAGATGAGTAAATGAGTCAGAAATTGTTCTGTGGTGGGTCATAAGTCATACCTGACATTTTGTGTAGGATTCCACCTTTCACAGGGGAGTTCTCCAGACTGTGGGTCATCTACTGGAGGGTGGAGGATCGAAATGCACAAATCTCCGTTCTGTAAAACAAGAAAAGGCATTGCTATAAAAAATTTCATACATGGGAATTCAGAGAGATTTATGATTTGATATTAAGATAAAGATATGGATCATTTTTTGTGGAATACCTTTGTCAAGAACAGAAATTTGGCTAAACCAAAAATTCAGAATACATTACAATTATAATTGAGCTAGAAATACTAAGGACTATGCTAGTTTTCCTTTCTCTGTGTATATTCTTCATTAGATAGATGAATAGTGCAAGTTGGGACAAAAATAAAAATGAGAAAAAGTATTTTAGAATACTGAAATCACATCTTGAGATGACTGGGACATAGGACACCTGTTAAGAGACTAGCAGTAGGAGACATTTGCTTGGTCCCCTAGCATTCTAAAGACTAGATAGAAAAGTGGCATTATTTGCACCTCTATTACCAATAAAACTTGTGATTATATTGATTTTCATTCTTAATATACCTACAGTGATATGCTACAATATTACATCCATGCATAGGATGGTTTTGAGGGAGGATGAATAAATAAATTGAATTATCCTCGGTAAATCTCATAAGCGAGAAGTGAGAATAAATTTTGCTTATTAACAAAACACATTGAATGAGATAGCCCCAATACAATAAATAATAGGAGGGAATAAAATGAAAATTTAGTAAATAATTGATGCTGATCCAATCTTTAAAGTGATGCAAGTTTTGGAATAACATACTGTATTAAAGTTTTAAATAGGCAATAAAAGCATAACTTAAAAATTATTAATTATATTACAAAATTCAAATTGAATCATGGATTATTTATTTGAAATATTACATCATTGAGGGCACCAGGAATCAATCCCATTATTGCCCTCATAACACAAAAAGAGTTAAAGAAAACTAAATTGGTGGAAAACAAAATTAAAGTAAATGATGAAAAGTTACATAGTTTTGCAAGCATATCCTACATAATTAAACTATATGAAAATCACTAATGATTAACAAAAGAATGCAAGAGAAAAAAGTAAATTAGGATTAGTAATAGTACAAAATCTTTAAAAAAGTGAAATAACAAATGAAAAAATAGAAAAACAAATTGGTTAGTTGTAGTAAGTGATTAGTATAATGTAAAACAAGTGGCATTTCAAGATAAAACTAATAGTCTATCAAAGAGAACATGTTACAAAGTTATTTGAATTATTATAAATTCAATATAATAGACAAAATCATCATACAGCATACAATCCTCTCAAATCCCGCCTGAAAACACTGTCCAACCCAAACAAATCAATCACACTATTAAGCCCATAATATAGTCTGAGAGGTCTGAACAGAGGAGCATTGAAACCACTGACAGTTCTACTCCTGACGAGATCAAAAGTAGGACAATTCCTAGAATTGAATGCAGGAACAGGAGATTCATCAAGGAAAGAAGCTGAGGAGAGGAGAAACGACCCCTGATGAGACCATGAATAAAAATCATGGAGTCTCTCTCTCTCGTCGCAACCTCAGTGACACAAAGTGAAATGTCCTCCTCAATAGGTCAGTTGCACAACCCATAGGACAAGATCTGCCAAAGTGTTTGTAGTACAAGAACCTCAGGAATTTGTTCTGAACCACCTCAAGTCCATGAGAATGCACATGAGTGTAACTATTCCAAATCAAAGAACAATACTCCAACAAACTCAGGACAAGAGACCTACAAACAGTACATATTGCATCAAGATTGGTGAAGTCAGATGTGTTACGCATAACAAATCCCAACATTTTGTTAGCTTTAGCTATACAATGGTCCATATGCATTGAGAATCTGAGACTGCCATCAAAAATAACGCCCAAATCCTTACAAGAGTCAACTCTATCCAGTTCAATACTCTGAATTCTGTAAGAAAAATTTGTTTTGATAGTCTTTCTAGAGAATGACATGCACTTGCACTTATCAACATTTAACTTGAGACCATTGATTTTAGACCACCTAGACAATCTATCAACATCCTGCTACAACAAAACACAGTCATCTGAGCTGGCTATTTCCATGTAGATCTTCACATCATCTGCAAATAACAAACATTTTGCTCTTTTCATTTGCAGAGGCAGTTCATTAATCAATAATACAAACAGGAGAGGTCCCAGCACACTTCCCTGAGGAATGCCTGATGTACTATAAAAGGGAATTGACCTAAAGCTCTTAACCATAACATAGTTATTAACTATGTTATGGTTATGTTATGATTAAACAGATAACTTCTGAAAAGACTCACTAGCCTCCCACAGAAACCCAAGTCATCAAGTCTTCTCAACAGAGCTCCCTGGTCCACCCAATCGAATGCCTTTGCATAATCAATGTATATGACATCAACTTCGCCTCCAGAATCCATTGTCCTTGAAATATCCATAGTAAATTCCATTAAATTTGCCACCACAGATCTACCCGGAAGAAATCTTTGCTGACAATCAGGCAATAGAGGTCGGGAGTACCACAGGATCTCTCCATACAATACATGCTCATATACCTTAGCAAATACAGACAGCAGGGAGATTGGACGGTAATTGCAAATGAGACTTTTATTTCCCAACTTGAAAATAGGTATTACCTTGGAAATTTTCCACCTGGCAGGAAAAATTCCCCTTGCCAGTGACAAATCAAATATGTGTTTCAGAGGACCAACCAACAAGTCCTCACACCCCTTTACTATGTATGCAGGAATCTCGTCCTCTCCAGGACTAGTAAGAGACTTCATCATATCAATTGCCTTTCTTATGCTTTCAACAGAAACCGAAGAGATATTCAGGGAGCTGGAGGCCAGATCTCTCCTCACTTCATTTTCCTCACTGATCTGGTTGATATCATCTCTCAAGAGGCAAGTAATAGGAGTATAAACAGATTTGAAATATTTGGCAAAACCATCTGGCAACTCAGATCCAACAAAGACCCTATCATCCAGCTCCATCCTATCAGAGATCCCCCTGACATTGCGTTTGCTATTAACAAACCTCCAAAATTCCCTTGACTCACCTCTCACATTCATCTGAACTCGTTTCATATATTCATCATGAGAGCGAGATATAAGTAGCTTCAGGTCCCTTCTAATAATGACAAACTGATCTCTATGGAAAGCTGAGAACTTTTTCTTCCGAGCAAGTTTGCCTTTTCTCCTGATCATCTGTATGATGTCCAAGTAAAATATTATATTGAAACTTCAATTAGGCATCTCAAACACCTCGATATCGGTATTCAAGGCTCAATTATTTTGGTAAACTTGTTTCCAAATAGACATTACAGAAATCACTGTACGTTGGATAATACCTAGAAACCCTCGCCATAAGAGATTATATTGAATGGGAAACAGTGAAAATGCACAAACATGACCGGAAGCGAGTAAATATCCGCGTTTCACCTGAACAAAAGAGAAGGAGAATTCGAGTACGTATACGTGAGAGTAACAGTGATAATGTCAACAATCAAAATGTTTGGAACACGACGCCAGGCCAACATGCACCGTACACCGAAGAAAGACAACAGGCAAGATTTTTCCAGCGGAAAACGGTTTGGAGCGCCTAATTGTAACTTTCACTTTCCAGTACAATTCATCCATGACAAAGCTTTCTCAACGATACCAAGCCTGCTCGAATCATTCCAATCTATCAATTTCTTATTTTTATTGAGCATTTCCCTGTATCCTTTAATTGCTCATAAATTATTTATTACTGCCAAAGAACAAAAAAAAAATCACCAATGGTAGCAAGTAAATTCCTAACAAATGGTTGAATACATTTAAAGCATTTCGTCATTCCTAGAGAATAGCACTGACATTAATCAACAGTTTTTGAGTTCTGAGCGTTTCCTAATTGGAATTGCTCTACTTGGAATTCACTCTTGGATTACTATTTGATGGGCGTTCAACATCAGGAAAAGGACTTCATCTTTGAAAGTTGAAAAAAATAGGGAAACCCAATTCAGCCGAAGATTAGAGTGGATAATTATTATGATTATTTAGATATTGGAAAATATCCATAATTTTTAATAGAATTATCATTTCAGTTATCTAAAAATTATTTCTTTCATTTTTTAAAAGACTTGACGAAACTTGAATTTTTACTCAGATGCTCAAATTGCATTTCATTTAAGCTGTGTTTGGACGGCAAATTTTTGGCACAGCTTTAGAATTATATAGCTCCCATATACGAGTATTATGCAGTTAAAATTATTGAAGAAGAGCAGTCAATAATATTACAATTTAATAAATCAAATGGATGATCTGATAATTCGAGTGAATTATTTATTCATAATAATTATGAATAATTATTATTGGCAGAATTTTACTGCAAAAGGTAGTGGAGCTCGATATCTTATTAGTACTCAGTATTAATTACTAACATAACCGTACTTCCTGGAGTATGCAAGTAATCGCATAACCAATTAACAGTTTTCACCGCTACTATTCAAATGTTTTGCTCTGGAATAATAATTACTGTTCCACTTGTCTAGTGAAGTTTGGTTGGATTGAGCAAGCTCGCATCCGAACAAAGTGAATTGAATGGAAAGTAGAGGACCATCACCGAAAAACCAGCGTTCAGACGGAGGGGCATTGACTCCTTTCTCGTTCACGGTTTTCGGCTAGAAACCACTCGTGGTACCCCCCACCCCACAACCACTTCATCTACCCCCCTCCCCCAACCTTCTCAGTTGCCTGACCGCACGTCGAAAAACCAAACAAAGCAATGCGCTGAGAAAGCACCGCTGATAGAAGATGCACTCTTCCGATAAAAATACCATCGACTTGATAAATCTGGCAAGTTCAACAACTTTTATAATTTAAAAATATAAATAAATACAAAAAGCTATTCCAGACATGAAGCTGGGATACGTGCAGTGCATGAAACTAGAACAAGGTCGACGATTGCTGTCACTCGATCCATTAGCAGGCGAATGTTCAAGAACAGAAACAATTAACAAAGTAAAGATCATTAAAATTATTCACCGAGCATGATTTCTTAAAAAATTAATCAATTTTGAATGATTAAAAAATGATAAGGTCAATAATTTTGAAATTCTTCCTAGTAACGACGTTTCAATCAATCCAAAAAACGGAGATCCTTCAATGAACACAATTACTTCAAAAATAGACCAACTTCAAGTAAAAATGTTTCTATTTCGAAAGTAAATTTTAGATAACTTGTTCAAATCGTTATAATATGTACTAACAGATTTACAAAAATTTAACACTAAATCTAATATAAGAACATTGTTGGTGATTGTATTCAATTGTTATATATTGCTAATTGATTATATTGTATTGTTACTGATTGTATTAAATTATAATTAGTCAGCTAAATATTCCTATGACAACCAAAATGAAGAAATATGTGAATAAATAAATAAATAGACATTTCACTGATTTTGTAACAAAAAAGGAAATCTCTATTAAAGATTAAGACAGAACTCAATTCTGAACTATTTTTCAATCTTGTAAATGAACTCGAATTATTCAATAGATAGGTCGATTCATGGAGTGAAAAAGTTTCAAATTAATTCGAAAATTTTCGACTCACTTCAATTACTTGCCTGAGCAGAAGTTCAGATACTACAGGCATAGTACTATTCATATTTACTATTGCTGTAGGGTGAAGACAACATTAGAAGATGGAGTTTTCAGGCACATGATAAAATCAGAAAGACACCCCGTCGCGAGAATCGACCTTATTATAATCAATACTGCTAGCGAGAGGTAGAAGCCAAACAAAACAAGGCAAAAGAATACCCTACTAGGGATCAGAGTGTCAGCTGCGGGTAGACCAAGAGGTTTCATGAATAAGAACCAAGGGATTGATGATAGAGATGAATTGATCACACTCCTACTATATAGAAAAAGAGAGGAGATGAGAGAAATAAGAAAAGAGTATTTATTAGTTTTGTGTAAGAACTAGGATGACTTCAATTCTCTGCAACTTATGACGCAGTAATTTATATTAAATATGAATCACTTCGAGTGAAGGTAAAAGGGACTTCTTGATGTGGAGAGGAAAAAGAAGAGAATAAAAAACCAATACGAATGATGACATATCTTACGAGTGTTCTTTTGAGTTCATTCTTCGCCTGGCTTGATTATAGGATTAATACCAACAACCCACATTCGTCCAGTATAGCGTTACATACGAAATTGTCGAGTTGGGGAATTCTGTTCACTAGAATACTTATAGTACATCAACAAACTAATGTGCTGGTTAAGGAATTTTCATCATCAAAGGTTTATATTTTTAAGTAGACTTCCATTTTACCTCTGCTAGAAATTGGAGTGAATATGAAACTGGCAACCAGCTGGTAGGCCCTTCATGGGCTGTTGAGCCATTGGTAGATTTTTCAAGTATAGACTACTCTAATTAACTAACAACTTTTAATAAACACGTTTTTCGAGAAATATTCAGAGATATTGATTGTAATGTATTCGTATTTCTTATCCTGAGAATCAATCTACTCAATATATAAACATCTTTCTTCAAACATCAAGAAATTGAATTTGTTCTACTGCATTCTGAGAGAAACTGATTGATGCGATAGTCATGATACAATAATATTCAAATGTGATAAAGAGCGATAGAGTGAGTTTATAGTATTTATCATTTTTGCACATTGTTGACTTGATGAATATGCAATTTTATTGCCATGAATTATCAGCTACTTCACATATAATACAACTTGAAAATTAACAAATTTTTACAATTCATTTTTTTGATAAATAAATTTGAATGATATTTTAGCAAGAAATTTGTATGGTAGAGAATACTAAACCAACTGAAAATAAAATATTTATGACTCAAGAATCAATACAATATTCTAACACATGTATACAGTAAGAGTGTATTATCTGATAAATTTTGTATAGAATTTGCCTGAATATATAAATCCTCTGATACAGTCAAAACTGGCAAACGCATCACTACTGAATTGCTTGCCTCTAATACGACATTTGAGCATAAGATGTATTTGTAAACAGTATCAAGTGTGCCAAACAGCTTATAAGAGTAAAGAAAAAAAACAATACAACCAGAACCAAACAGTTGAAATCATATTTTGTTCCAGTCTGGAATAGTCTTGAAATTCAGGAAGGAAACTCGAGTTACTTGAAGTTGCAACATGAAAAAATTGTTAAGGTATAATTTGGTTTGAATTTCAACTTTTGAAAGCTGCGCGATTGATAATCAAGTTTTCAAAGCAGTATTACAACTTATTAGACTTCGAGCAGAAATCCTTGTCAGTGGAGAACCTTGGATCCACTTGGCAGAGCTCATCATAGCTGAAGCGTTTCAGAATATTCTTTGTCACTTCAAAATAATGATGCAGCATAAAGTTTGTTTTGGAAATCAATGGGATGATTCCCACCAATCTTTGTTCTTTTTATTGTGCTTTCCATCAAGGTTTGTCCTTTGCTTTGATATCGGTTTCGACTAATCATCAACTATGTTATTTATATGGAGAAACGATCTGATCATACTATTATTATAGAACTAATAGGCCGACTTATCCTACCATTTCCCATCAAAAGAAAATTCTTCAATAAAACAACACAAATCAAAGATCGTTTTATCTGGGATTACACCATAGAGTGGAAGATCCATTCATCATAATAAAATAATATTTAATCATAATAATTCATTCGATGATTCACAATGGAGAGTACAACAGGATTTCTCCCAAAAGTGTTCCTCTTCCAAATTTTACAAACAGTCCAAAATTGGCATCATCACTCAAATATTCCACTCTCTTTGAATTAGCTTTGAGTTTGAGTTCTACATGAAGAACTCATTGAAGCTGGACTGAAGCGTTGGATTTAAAAAATTGTATATATTTGATTAGTTTTTATGAACTAAGTTATATTAAAATCATAAATATACTCACTTCATACACGTTTGGGTGCCAGACTTTTGTTAGAAACCTGATGCTGGGTGGCGAGTATGGGTAGTCAGGAGGAAACTTCATGTGAGCCTGTAAAAAATAGATATTGAATATCAATCTTAATCAAAAACTGTTTAATAACTCATAGATGTACAGAAATATTGTCTGAAGATAACAGTCCAACACAGTAATTGATGAAAAAAATTAGAAAGGGCAGATAGTTTACAAGAATATTATTCTTCTGTTCTCGCTATATATGAGTATGTGACTCACATAGTAATGACAATGACAACAATCTTGTGAACAAAGGATGGTAACGGTACGATAGAGTTGCTTTCGTTTATCTGAGTTTTGGGTATTAATAAATAGTCAAGTTAATAGTCAGTAGGTTTACTCTTGACGGTTAACGCACATCAAAGTGATTCAAGATTAAATTTTTTATTGAATAAATCATTCGAATACGTATGCGGAAAAATCAATGTAACTTATAGGAGATAATTTATTAATTCACACAAGTATCACAAGTTATCAAACAAATTCAGATACGGACATGAATTTACAATACGTTTTCCAAGTTATCTATTTATTGAGCATGATAAATTTTGAGCTGAATAAAATATTCTCAACAAAATAAGAAAAGGGAAGCCTTCAATTCTTAAAAAGGAAGCAGTTCATGACTTCGACCTTAAAGCTTTTTCTATTAGACAATGAATAAGTATTTGTCCACAAATAGTTTGATGTGACTAATTTCAAAAGACAGGATAATCACCCTGTTAATCACTCACAGATAACGGCTGGCAAATCCTAGACAGCGAAAAAGGAAACAATAACAATTAAAATCAAAGGTCAACAAGTAATAGAATCCATAATCTTACACAAAAGGTGGATTTGAGACAGAATACTTGAATCAAAATTTATGATGTTCATCTCACTTCGTATTGAATTGAAACCTTCATTTTATCACGGAGTGCTCGTCTCCCTTTTACATGCAACCCTCTCAAGTAATGCTTGAAACATTACATTGACTGCCAGGTTTAGTTAGTTGTAACCAGATAAGAAAAAAGTAGCCAGATTCGAAAAAATCGCTTGCAAGAATTCAAAAGAAGATATTCATTCATACTGGCACTCAAGTGTTCTAAACATAGTTTCCCTGACCCAAAGTAGATATTTCATCAACTCAACCAGATCCTTTGGATTATTCAACAAGATTTCAGGTATATTTCAATAAGACATCAGGACATTAAACCTTGGTTCAAGATAGACCATTCCTTGTATTTCATCACTACTTATAATATAGGCTAAGTCTTATATGCATGTTCTCAACAACTGCACAACATGATGCCTCCTCACTCCAAATAAGTGCAGCGGCTCAGTAGTTTTGCAAGTCTTTAATCAACTGTTGGCATCTTTGCAATAATAAAAGGACACTCCTGTCCTGACTGGATAGATACTTATGACACAGAATAGATACGGGCGCCAGTGTAGCCTACAATGTGATAGAGCCTTTTTATAGAATATTATTGAGGAGCCTTGAAAGTGTAAGCTGGTCTTATACGAATCGGAAATGAGCAGCAAGGTAATGGCGAGACGCCTGGGTCTCCTACAACTAGTATTCTATATACACGAACAAGGAGTAATTCTATAGCTGTTTATACTGTGAGTACTATAATAATCTGCAATGTATATACTGATAGTACTATATTGTGGACTGGAAGCGGCTCGCCTTGTATAATCGGCAACCGCCGTAGCAGCCAAGTCTCTTCCGCAGTGCGGCGTCATTCTAGTATATCTATTTATTCAGTGCACATCCAATGCCACTATATCTGTATATATGATAAGAGTATCCAAGGTCTGTCGCTAGAAATGGCAGTCAGTGTCGAGACTTTCAGAATACATCTTATTATAATATATTGTAGTATATTGTTCTAAAGAACTTCTACTAAACGTCACGAAATTTCATACTCTTCGATACCCATCGATCAATTCTATTACTTTCAATTTTCATTAAGCAAGTATTAAGCAGGTTGAAAGCAAATATGAAAACAGGAATCAGGAAACAAACCTATATCAGAATACTATTTACCTGTCAATAAATTCGAACACTATTTCTTGTTTTCTAAGGGTGATGCCCACATGAGCTCCAAGGCTTGTGTGTAGGTAATGAGATAGACGATGATGAGAGTCGGGATCGACGGCTGATCGTCTCCTCTGAAAGGTGGGGTGGCCGTATATGAGATTGTTCTGTGGTCAAAGATTGTGCTTCGGTTATGAATTGAACTCGGCTCCTGTTGTTTATAATACCGTCGCGTTATCACTAACTCCAACAAGCCACCCAATTTACATACTTCATTGAGATATCCAACTAGTTCTAAGATATCGTTCAAACTCTGAAACTAAGTTCAACTCTGATTATATCGATACGGTATTAAAAAAAGATGAAAAAATAAGTATGAAATGTAATAATTTGATTTGAGTTTTGAGTAAATTGAACATTATAAGCAGATTAAATAGCCTACTTCACTTTTGAATGGATTCTTGATATCTTGTTGGATCATACCGGGTGATCAGTCTTTCCGCAGTGGTAAAGGTAGGTTTCCATTGCATCATCAAGATTATTACAATAGAAAGACTTTTTGATTACCCGGTATGATCCAACAAGATATCAAGAATCAACTTAGGAATTAAAAATATGATCGTTCTGAAATAAATTATTGATTTTTCAAAATACAGCACTAACAAACAAATTGACTGAGAAACAATGATAACCAATTGCTAGAGAAGTAATGCCTTGAAAATGAACTAGATGATGAGAATGGAGAATGTTTATAAAATGAACTTGAATTCCTATTCAAGATTTACAGTGGTCATCACTGTGCATGCTTATATGTACTGTTTTCAAGACTTTCGATTTCTTGAGGTGATTTTCACAGTTTGAGGATTCGCTTTGTATAGTAGCCAGTGCACGCCACCGACTCCATCCGTTCTCATTTTTACTTTCTCTTGCTATATCATTTCCAGTTCCAAAGTCAAAAGTAACGCCAACATCAACTTGGACAACTTCTATTCTGAGAGACCGATTGGAGCACAGGTCAAACGCTATCCTTCAAATGCAAAAACTAATCAACATAATATACATAAGCAATGCCATTATTCCTAAAGGCCTAGGCCTATCTTCAGTTAGACCAAGTAGAAATTATGTTTCACTATTTAGGCCTACTTGCAATAATGTTATGTTTAATTGAAATCATGTTTTAATTGATCACTCATAATTCAAAGCAAAACGTTGCAAATGGATAGAATTGAATGTGGCTGAATACCACTACCTCATATCATGGTGCTCCTATAATGGAATTGAATAAGTGATATTATTCATGGTTTCAAATAACTTATCAATTTTTAAAATAACAATACTCAATATTGAAGAATAGCTCAAAAATGTAATTTTTCAAATAATGTAACTTACCAATGTTAAATTATAATATTTAGTGCCATCATCAAATCGATTTCAAAATTTCCTCCTAAGAAAAAAACAGGCTACACATTGTACATTCAACATTGATATTCACAGGCAGCTTCCAAAACTTCATTATTTCTAAATTTATATTAGTGAATTTTTATCTTTGATACACGATGATTCCACTTTTGCTCCAGGAAGGAAAAATTAACAGGAATTGAATCTTAATAAAATGGAGCTATGAATTTCAACATTCTATGGATACTGTAGAAGATACCGTACAAAGCTATGTCAGAATACATTCCAATTTGAAATATAAGATTGAAAAAATGTTTATATGCCTACATGAAATCCAAAATCTCAGTAATACCCTACTGTAATAAATTTTATGAAGAGTGCTTTGCACTAAGAATATAATATGTTGAGACATTTATCTTGGACCTAACTGAAAAATATATTTAATGAGAAATGGGATGACCTCTCAATCTCCTCTATCGGCAATTTCCCCTCTCAACATAGAATTTAGATTGCAGTTGTATAGCACACATCAGCATCACAATGATATAATATGTATGTGAGTCGAATGCAGTTTGAAAGAGCATACGCTTTCACAGAGTCAGAATCGAGTTTAATAATAGAATCAAAGTCGATTACATGACCCAAAAGTGAGGTTATGTGCCCCATGCATTCTTCAACAAGCACCGTCAATGACGTTTCAAACAATTAATAGCCTCCAGCAACCTTCGTCGCCAACTTAACTGCTACTTCCTCAAACTTATTCTTGGCTCAATTCCCATCGAACCGATATGAGCGAGTTTCTTCTCAACAAGATGCTAATTTCGGGAACAATTCGCATGAGGAAATCCAATTTTGTGCATATAAAAGTGGTACAAAAGACCATAAAATTAGCTACATGATAGGTTCAGGGACGATAAACCTTCTCCGTCTTTCTCGAAGAGATCCCGACCGCCAAAAAGTAATGTACATCTATCATCCCTTTCATTTTTCACGCACAGCTCATGTGGGCATTACCAAAGAGAATCCTAGATTAGAGCTCTATTATTCTATAGCATTACCCTCGGAAAAAAGAAAGACGGATACGACTTAATGAAATATAGATGTTACAATTATACAAGACCTCTTTTCAATTTGATATACGATTGTGAGCTGCAAGCTTTTCTAAAAAATAAGGTAGGCCTAGACTGTTGAGGCATCCAGTGAGAAGTATATAATCTAGTAGGCCTAATGCAATTGGAATTTAGTTTAGAATGCACAAGAGAACTTATAAGTTACAATAGTCTAATTCCCACAAACTGAAATTCAAGTTATCTGAGCGTTTACTTTCACTCCAAAAAAAATAGTGGGCTACGGCAGAAACAAAATTGAACTGAGAGAGATAGACGATCGAGTTCGCCCAATACATGATTCTTTAATAATTTACAATTTAAAACAACGTTATTGATGTATTTCAGCAGCGAATTGATTAATTGATAAATTTTATATTCTTTTTGAGAAATGAGGAATAATTTATCAAACTTCTCGAACCCGAATAAAGAACAATGATCTATTAATTGAAAAATAAAATTTCTTATAATTTTGATCCATAGTGATAATAAAGCATCATATCAAGAGCATTGAGTTCAACAGCATTTGATAACGCTGAACATAGATTCATTAAATTTAATCTATTACTTCATGTCCCTCGTCAAATAGGCTAGTTTCTAATTGCCAATTTCGTATTCTAATTATAAAAATCCTTATTTTGCAATAAATTACACCACAGCCTTTCCTAGTTTTGCATTTATGATGAAATTTAATATTTTCTAGAGATTGAGATATCGGTTCTCTATCATATTATCATGAATTAGTGCGACAAAACACAAGTGTGACTCAAAATAAGATTTTTATCTTTGTTATGGAGTTAAAATTTCAATTATACAGAGCTACTCTTTTTTTAATCAGGCCAGTCTTTCTCTTTCGAATTATATCTTTGAAACATCGAAATTATTTGTCAATTGCAAACGAATTGATTTTACAAAAAAACTGAAATAAATCCAGGATAAGCAATTCGAAAGGCATAATGATAAATAAGTCACAATAAACTTTCAATGATTGATATTAAAATGAAAGATTTCCATTATTTTCAACTTGTTATTGATTGAGTTACATAATTACTTAAGAACAGTTGATTATTAATATATTGACAAACATTGATCAAAAAAGTATAATTATTAAAGTGAAATGAAATAGAAATACTGACACATTAGTTTCAAGAACGTTGAAACAGCCAATATGACAGAAGCATATTGTTCAGTTTTGGCCTAGTTCTCACCCAAAACAAACAAGAAAACAGTTGGATGCTACATAATTAAATTATCTAGAACACGGACATTCGAAAGTTTACTTGTGAAATGAGATGAAACTGTCTAGTCATGATCAAAGATTGTGATTTACGATGCCAAAGCACTCGGTAGCATTGAAAAATTTGATGACATTCCTCACTAGAGATGAGCCTTTCTTCTGGCCACAGACTAAAGGAGAGGCGACCGTGCATTCAATAGTCAAAAATAGAACAAGAACTAATCAGAAATAGAACCAATGTTGACGACGAAACGAAATCAAACTCGGAGAGGGAATAAATTGACGAAAAAAATATTTTCGGGCTAGTTCAGTGCCAGTGTACGAAAGAGGCCATGGTCTGCGGACAGATCGATAGCTTACCCTTGAGCTCAGGAGATCCTGCAGTATAGAATGAAGTTTACGACCTTCACCACCAATTCGGAAACTATTATCAGAAACAATCGATGCAAATTGTTTCGGAAGCGACCGCCCTGTGCTCCTGTTAGCCACGGATAAATTGGTTCAGCGAGCATAACTATACAGAAAGTTATTTGAAAAATATCAGTGCGTGAATTCAGAGGCGAGGGCACTTTTCTTGGTATTAGAGAATAGGCTACAGTATTTATTCAGTATATGATGTTATCTGAGAATACTTTTGCTATAATGTATACGTATTCAAAATTCTTTTTCTTTTTTGTTTTCAAAATTCATTGAAATTAATAATAATTGTTGAATAGAAGTTGAAATAAAGAGATTTTTCGAGTAACAGGAAATACGTTAAAAACATAAAAGAAGCGAACATTTTGCCAACATGAACAGAAAGGTTTTCAAAAAGTAAAAGTGAATGGAATGTTTTTGAAAAGTTGAAAAACATTGGCAAGGGTTGAAATGAACCACCTCGTTGGCTGTTGACGGCCTGGCATTGTATCAGGCCAACAGCCAAGCCAACAGCTGGCCACCTGACCTGCAGCTATTTGCGTCGCTTCAAGCCAAACAGGAAGACTGAGTCAAAACATAAAAGATTAACACTTCTAAATACGCATTACACTAATGACCAAGTTATACTATAGTATGATCTTCGGGATTCGAACCATTTTGCAATAATTTATTCAATTTATGTAAGATAGATGTGATGGAGATAGAGATATCCCACGGTATTCTATCAATTTAAATAAAAAATTCTAATGAAATTAGATTTTCATGTACTTCTGTTGTATTTTGTATACAGAAATAAAGATTATTATTATTAAATTATTCCACTAATGTTTTGTAGAACCGCTAATTTTGGATCCTCCATAGTTGAAAAGCGTTGAACCTGTTATGAAGACCTGTTTCATCTTATTTAGAAAATCTATAACTATAAAACAAAAATGCGAAAAAACGGAGCACCTAAGTTTTATAGGCAGTAAGGCAGACATAGTACTCCGGAATGTTGAACTATCATGTGGTAGGAAGCCTTACCACATTTTAATTGTATTGTTTTTATGAGAAATAAATAATCAACTAATTATTAAAGGAGGAATTATTTTTATGACTCCATCTCTGCTACTGCTCTGTTTGTCACGACACAACAAATGAAATTTACAATTTATCATTACGGATAAACATTGCCGTTCGACTCTCATGTTTGCATCTCTCAATAAAACCTCAGTTTAATTAAGTTACTATAGGCCTACTCTGTTTAGAGCATAATTTAATGGAATTGTTATTGTATATTTCTATTTCAACATTTAAAAGGAGAGCTGTGGCTGAACAAGTAAATAGTAAGTGATATAAGTTAAATATCATACAAAAAATGCTTATAGGCCTATACAATTCGAGAGATCTCTGCTTGGCCCTGAGCATCTCTACAACTATGGTACAATATCATGTTCCTGTCAGTTTTCATGAGCATCAAATTCATGGATTCTACAACAGAATTTTTAAAGAATTAGCTAGATAAAATTAACGTGATTCCATAAATAAATAAACAAACGCTAATTTGAAAATTACCAGTGATTGTGCTCATGATTTAAACAAATCCATCTTAAGCTAAACTTCGTATTTTATCATCAAGTGGCCATAAAATCAATTCACACTGTAACTAGAAAAGTTATTTTCTTCACCACTTGATGGCCTATTTTGAGTGTTATTCTTTTTAACTTGCTTGGATTGCGGTTTTCTAATTGCTTTATAACTTTTATAATGTTGAAAGATGCTATTCCAAGGTTGGTGGGAGGCTATTCAAAGAATAGAAAATTGCTCTTATCACTCGGTGTCGGTGAACCGAGTGTACATAGCTAGCAGTATCGAACAGATTTGGTTTCAACAAGGGCATTCCCTGTATCGTAGATATACTATTCTACATAACTATATTGTAACTTATACTTAGTTAGTCGATGCCTGTATCCTGTATGTAGTTTCAAGATAAACACAGTAGCAGTAGGTAGCCTACATGAATAAGAAATGCTTAAAATTTCCAATGACGACAATGAAATACCTAACTTTACACAATGTCAACGCAACTTATTGAAATATCATTGTATCAAAATGAAAACAATGAGGGTGCATTATAAAACTGTATTTAACAGCATTTAAAAACACAACATTAACTCAACTTAGTATTGATAGGCCTAGTAACAAAGGATTATCATTTCATTATGAAATCCGTACAGTTGAATAATGAGCCCCAACAAATATGATTCTTTTTCTTAAGTTAGTTAGAGATCATAGAATTTATAAAACTGCAACCGTAAATTTTCATCAGTAAAACTTTTAATTATGTCTGTCCAGTTAACCTAGCACTCAAGTTATAACTTATTCTCATTCCAATATTAGCCTATAACTTTGACAAGTCTTACCTTAAAATATCCACCCTGATACAATGTTTGTGGAGGTCCAAATATAGCAACTTCCCATTCGAATAAATTATCTTCACGAGCTAATTTTACACGAAATCCTTCAACTGGTTCTTCCTGTAAACTCTTGTACTCAAGAGCTAACGCTCTTACTGCACTTCCAGTAGGCTGTTGAGCCATAATTAATTCTGTTCAAATAAACAAACTATCGCTGATTATGATAGATTTCAACTTCAAAAAGAATGACACGAATTACAATAACTGTAAATTACAACTAATTTCAATAAAATATTAAAATGACGTCATTCGCAACCACTCGCGCACAGGTTGAGCTTTGTATTTTTCTCAACAAGATATTGATAAACTAAGTAGTAGTTTAAATTGCAAGTAATTCAATTACACTTCATAATAATTATTGATTGAACACAAGTTGTAACCACAATTAATCACAACAAAGATCAAGAGAAGAAATTGAATTGACTATGTTCAATGCAGCACATCACACCACAGATGAATACAACGAATAACGAAATCAGCTGTCTTTTCTCCTTCTGATCACTCAGGAAAACTACAAATGATTTGGAAATGGTAATGGTAAACGAAGTGCGCAGAAAGACACTGCGCAGATCTTTAATCACAACCCGCATGCACTAGCGCTACCTATTACTACTCTGTTGTTCGAATCTTGAGAGCGGCAATTATTTGAAATAAGTATTATTTTATTAAATTTATTGTTACAATCGCGACTTGATAGCAAGTATTTTATAGCAAGCGTATTAAGCAAAGGTGATAGTAGCGTAGGAAATAGATGCCCACTGATTTAGAAAAGTTCTGGAAGATAGCAGATAGAATATTCTCAAGATAAAACTCACAAGTGATTGATATTATTTTAAAAAATCTGGTGTGGTACACTCACACAAATTTCCTTGCCAATCATATTTGCGTACGGTACATAATACAAGTATTTATACGTAGTCATCAGCAAGTGCAAATTGCAATAGGCCATTATAGTCCAGTCAAATTAAGCAAAAAAAGTGAAAGTCTGAGGACCCAGCTGAAAATTTGAAGATATGATCAGAAAAAGGCGCTGAATAAGTCCCCAATGAGCTTCGGCCGTCATCTTGACAAAACCGTAAAATTTACCTACTAGGAATTGTTTTTTCGTGAATTGTGGCCGAACCAAGCGTCGGACGAGAAACTTTTATAGGGCCTTTTTTGTAGACAATAAAATTTGGAAAAGAATAAGACCAATTGAAACTCTGTATTATGAACCGTTTTTGAGATACAATTTTTTGAATATTTGGCAATTTTTTCATAGTATCGAGAATTTGAAATTTTTTTTACTTAAAAAGTTTGTAACTATAAATTGAGCACTCGTACATTCGTATTTCAATATCCCTCTCGGCGAAATTAATTTCTCTTTCATTTGAGACCTATTCCACACTCCTATGTTTGATACTTTTTGTGCTACATCGATTTTAGAAAATCCTTACACCCCCAAAAACTGCATATTTTAAAACAAAAAACTTACTAAAAAAATTGGGATTCGCTTATACTTCTTGAATACTGTTCCTGAGACCCTAGGTTGTCATTAGCAATGTTCATTCAACCAAAAGTATCGTAGGATTCTTGGGGGGTGGGTCAAAAGCATCCCCTATATTTTAAATTATATATATTTATTCATAACTTTTGAACGGTACGTCGGATTCCATCGTGTGATAGCTCATTGTGGCGGTATAAATTCATATATTATATGAAAAATTTGATGAACATTTTCAAATTTTACGTTATAATGGTACTGTGTGTAATAATGCCTCCTCGTTGAAAACACACCTTTTTTACATTCAAGTGACTCCCAATCGGGAACCTGTGGGCACAAAAATCTGAATTTTATAATGAAATGTAGAGGAAATTTTCCTCTTTCAGATGGTTGGTATGGGAATTCCGGGACTCATCACTTATTCAGCGCCTTTTTCTGATCATACCTGCAAATTTTCAGCTGGGTCCTCAGACTTTCACTTTTTTTGCTTAATTTGACTGGACTATTACTTCCTCTTCTTCTGGTACTAACAGTGAATTTTTCATAATATGTATATTTCATACATAATATGTATAATTTCATATCATAATATGTATAATTTGCAATTATCGCTAGCCCATGACGCCTCGCGCCTGTCGGCGCTTCGGCTAGCAAAATCCATTATTTTCAACAATGCTTCGGATCTTCTGCTATTTTGCCAGGAACGAGAGACATGGCAGTCGATAGGGCTTATTTCGGGTATGAGTTAAAGAAAAATCGTTGGAAAAGTTTTCGAGAAAATCGTAAAAAAAAACATTTTTGTCATATTATTCGCCATTTTTTGATGAATTTTTTAAATTTCTCCGAGTCGGGTCCTCATGGTATAAGAACCTTAAGTTCGAAGTTTCAAGTAATTTGGTCAATTAAGAATCGAAATATTGCAAAATCAATTATTCTCAACAATGCTGTGGATATTCTGCAATTTTGCTAGGAACGAGACTTGAGGCAGTCGATAGGGCTTATATAGGACTATTTCAGGTATGAGTTTAAGCAGGCCCGGTCCTATAAATGGGCAGACTGGGCAAATGCCCAGGGCGCCAAATTTTTGGGGGCGCAAAATAAAATAGTAACTTAAATTATAGAAACAAATTAGCTACTAAAAAATATGTGACATAAATTTTTTTAATAATAGGCTACATATACAGAGTGTTTCAGGAGGAATGTGCAATACTTCTCAGGCTGATTCTTACCCCAAGTGGAGCAAAAAGTTCCATTGGAGATACCCTCAAAAACGCTTTGTTGCTGAGATAACAATGGCAAAAAATTGAAATTTAAAAAAAGTTTTCATTTTTAAATTTTATAGAGGCTTTAGGCTATTCAGGTTTGAAAATTATCAATTCCCATGTTAAATTAGCTGAGGAATTCAATGAAACCAGGTTGAAGTTTGTAGCTCCAACAGTCATTGATTTAATTGGGAAAATATGCTAAAAACACTTTAAGCGTTTAATGCTAACAATTAAGCATTATAAGTGAATATGAAATCATAAATTTTCAATTTTGATAGATGGACGTTGAAGAGAAACCAGTTCTAAAGATAAAGTTCGATGGCGGCAATTGTATAAATCCTACCCAAATCTCAAAAATATCAATCAAAAATCGAAAAAGAAAAAAAAAATAGGACAAGAGGAAAATCTGTGTCGCGATTTTGCTATTTTTGATCGCCATTTCTGATATTTGGACTCTCTTCAACTCTCATCTATTAGAAATACAAATTTATGATTTCATAATCAGTCATAACCCTTAATTGTTGAAAAGTGGCCGTTTTAGGATATTTTCCCTATCATCTCAATAACAGTTGAAGTTACAAACTTCTAACTAATTCGTTTAATTGAATTCCTCAGCTAAATTTTACGTAGGCTAGGAATTGACAATTTTCAAACCTGAATAAAGCCTCTGAAAAATTTCAAAAATGTCAATTTTCCGCAATTGTTATCCCAGAAACAAAGCGTTCTTGTGCTATGTCCAATGGATTTTTTGCTCTACTGTGGGTAAGGAATCAGCCTGAGAAGTATTATTGCACTTTCCTCCTGAAACACTCTGTATAACAGAACAAGTAGCCTAAATCAAATAAAAATAGTAAGGAACATAATAATGAAAAGTTAATATGAAGCATTATTGTTCATATGTTAAATGATAATAATATAATATCAGATCTGGCAACACCGCAATCAGTTACTTGTGTAACTAATGTGTAACTAATTATACAGGGTGTTTAAGGAGGAATGTGCAATACTTCTCAGGCTGATTCCTTACACCAAGTAGACAAAAAAGTTCCATGGGACCAACCCGCAAAAACGCTTCGTTACCGAGATAACAATGGCGGAAAATTGAGATTTTTCAAAATATATCAATTTTTCTAATTTTTTAGAGGCTTTACTGAGGTTTTAAAATAATCAATTCCTATGTAAAATTAGCTGAGGAATTCAATGAAACCAGTTCCAAGTTTGTAACTTCAACGGTTATTGAGATAATTGAAAAAATATGCTAAAAAACGCCATTTTTCAACAATAAGGGTTATAACTGGATAAGGAATCATAAAATTGTATTTTTTATTAATGGAAATTGAAGAGAGCCGGATTCTGAAGAAAAAGTTAAATGGCGGCGATTGTGTAAATCTTACCCAAATCTCAGAAACGGCAATCAAAAATCGCAAAATTGACAAAAGTGATGAATTTGTGTTTAGTAGCGATTTTGCGATTTTTGATCGCTATTTCTGAGATTTGGGTAAGATTTACACAATCGCCACTATTCAACTTTTTCTTTAGAATCCGGCTCTCTTTAACTTCCATTAATAAAAAATACAATTTTATGATTCCTTATCCAGTTATAATCCTTATTGTTGAAAAATGGCGTTTTTTAGCATATTTTTCAATTATCTCAATAACCGTTGAAGTTACAGACCTGGAACTGGTTTTATTTAGTTCCTCAGCTAATTTTACATAGGAATTGATTATTTTAGAACCTCAGTAAAGCCTCTAAAAAATTAGAAAAATTAATATATTTTGAAAAATCTCAATTTTCCGCCATTGTTATCTCAGTAACAAAGCGTTTTGGGGGGATGGTCCCATGGAACTTTTTTGTCTACTTGGTGTAAGGAATCAGCCTGAGAAGTATTGCACATTCCTCCTGAAACACCCTGTATATAGGCATTACTGTTGGGTACTACAGCTGGTGCCAGTGCATCCGTTTAGCATCTTCTATTTATTTATGTTACAAATGACACTAACATTGAGAGATAAAATACTAAGGTAATTCTTGTGCTATTCTATCTTTCAAATTTATAATTATGGTACAGTCCAAAATGTAGGTTAGACTATGTTCAGTTATTTTTCTTCACTTCTCAATTTTTGATGCAAACCCTTCCAAACATAGAATTTTGAATTAAGATGGATTAAGCACCAAATTAAATAACGGAATTACACTCAATAAGCACTTAAAACTGTGAAATATTGGCTTCTGTTGAAAAATTTTGACCCAAAATTGAAAATACAGACATACACACACACATACACACACACAGACCAATACCCAAAAACCAATTTTTTGGACTCAGGGGGCCTTGAAACGGATAGAAAACCTAAAATTGGGGTACTTTAATTTTTTTGGAAAGCAATACTTTCCTTACCTATGGTAGTAGGTAGGGCAAGGAAAGTAATACAGAATGTTTCAGGAGGAATGTGCAATACTTCTCAGGCTGATTTCTTACACCAAGTAGACAAAAATGTTCCATATGGGACCAACCACCAAAAACGCTTTGTTACTACTGAGATAACAATGGTGGAGAATTGAGATTTTTCAAAATATATTAATTTTTCTAATTTTTTAGAGGCTTTAGTGAGGTTCTAAAATAATCAATTCCTATGTAAAATTAGCTGAGGAATTGATCAATGAAACCAGTTCCAAGTTTTCAAAATATATTAATTTTTCTAATTTTTCAGAGGTTTTAGTGAGGTTGTAAAATAATCAATTCCTATGTAAACTTAGCTTTTACAGGAATTCAATGTAACCAGTTCCAAGTTTGTAACTCTAACGGTTGTTGAGATAATTGGAAAAATATGCTAAAAAACGCCATTTTTCAGCAATAAGGATTATAACTGGATAAGGAATCATAAAATTGTATTTTTTATTAATGGGAGTTGAAGAGAGTCGGATTTTAAAGAAAAAGTTGAATGGAGGCAATTGTGTAAATTTTACCAAAATCTTGGAAATAGCGTTCAAAAATCGCAAAATTGACAAACATAGCACAAGTGATGAATTTTGTGTTTAGTAGCGATTTTGCGATTTTTGATGGCTATTTCTGAGATATGGGTAAGATTCACACAATCACCGCCATTTAACTTTTTCTTTAGAATCCGACTCTCTTCAACTTCCATTAATAAAAAATACAATTTTATGATTCCTTATCCAGTTATAACCCTTATTGTTGAAAATAGAATTTTTTAGCATATTTTTCCCAATTATCTCAATAACCGTTACAGACTTGGAACTGGTTTCATTGAATTTCTCAGCTAATTTTACATAGGAATTGATTATTTTAGAACCTCACTACATCCTCTAAAAAATTAGAAAAATTAATACATCTTGAAAAATTTCAATTTTCCGCCATTGTTATCTCGGTAACAAAGCGTTTTTGGGGGTTGGTCCCATGGAACTTTTTTGTCTACTTGGTGTAAGGAATCAGCCTGAGAAGTATTGCACATTCCTCCTGAAACACTCTATATTTATTCTGTGCGCCTTATGCCATAACTCCTAAGATATATAGGTACTCGAATTGAGAAACACCTCAAATTGAAAGTACCTCGGAATATTTGTGTGATAGTTGTGAAATGAATAGGTAGGCTACAGTACCGTAGTATAGCTACTACTGTAAAGATGATTATACTTAGATGATTAGGTTGTTGGAAAGGCTGCGACGACAGAGATGAAGGCAGGTGCGAGAATGACAAGCCAAAGTTCTAAGGGGTATTTAAAATTTTATAGCCTATTAAGATTCATTCATTAGAGGAAGTTATTTGGTCCAACATTTCCCATAATATTTCAATAATTATTTATATTTGATGATTTTTAATATCTCTAGAAATGTTATAATCATTTGCTGTATTTCATTCTCGCCCTATCTTCCAGCACGCCGTCTTCTGGTACCCCAACTTCGTCCCAGCGCCTTGGACCGTCCCTGTCCATCACCAAAAATTCGATGTGATTGACAATAACACTGCTATACTGTGAGCTGCGCTACGGTACTCTTAGTAGCCTATATCTGATTGGTCATTAGAGTTATATAGTGCTTTATAGTTCAGCATTAGAGCAAATTTAAATTTACTTATGTTTCAGAAAAAAAACGTGGCGGCTGGTGTGTGATCACTAATAATTTATTATTATTATCATCAAATTTTTTTTGGTTTCAATGATAAATTATCATTATTTATCCAGGACAAATTTTGCAGAATTCTGGCGAACAAGATATCAGAGCATAATAATAATAATCTTGACATAACACTTTCTCAACATTTAAAAAACGCATTTCACTACAAACGTTTATATTATACGGTGTGGGGTTATTTTAAAATAATAAAAAATGAAGCAAATGTTGAAGGGTTGCAGGAGTAGAAGAGAATATTGTTCAATGGAATAAAGGTACAATAAAAAAGCCTATATTCACTTTATTCCTTCAAAGATTATAACAAAACTGTTGACAGTCTTTTTTTAACAACTAAGTTAATTTGTAAAGTTTGATAATTCAATAGCCGCTGGTCAAACTCGCTCAAAATATTCATCATATTAATGCGACATCTTTTCAATACAAAAGTTTAACATTATTGCTCAATAGTAAGAAGTGTTTTTTACAAACAAAAATAAAATAGATTTTGATGAAAGTCTCAACAGAGTAGATATTTAAACTCCAGAAAGAGAGTGTATAGGAAGGTTCAATTATGTAGCATTGTCTCTTATAATGGACGTTCAGATAGTAGTTATAGCGTACAGGTAAATGTTATTGGATATTATTCCTGCACTATTCACTATCCAAATAAAGTAGATAAATATCACTATCCCAAACAGTAAAAATTGATTGATAAATCAAATTTGTAGTTACCGTACCTTAAATATTTACTGACGACAAAAAGAATCGTCCATAACCTTCAGATCACATAGTGCCATTCCAATCAGGCAATTTTCTTCTCATTCAATAGAGACAAAATTGTAACACACAGTTGACTGTACGAAGTGTTTTACAAAATGCTCTTCCTACAGCACTGATTGAAAAATAGCTATTTATGTATTAAGAGCGTAATGCGCGACTTTATCGCTCGCGCAAAACAGTTATCACGCGACGCGTAGCGGAGCGTGATAATTTTGCAAGAGCGATAAAGAAGCATTACGCGCGAATTACATACAATATTTTCTACATCTGCACGAACCTGTTAATCTACAGTTTTTTCAGTCCTCAAATACTGCAAACTATTAAATTACTCTTGTGTAATTACCGGTACAGGTACAATCAGACATTGTCGACTTTTGTTAGGTTATGTTATGACTCCACCTGACCTACTTTTGGCGAGCCATGATCAGCTGATTAGCGAGCGTAAAGTAACTCTACTACGCATGCGCAGTTGATTAGCGAGCGTAAAGTAATTCTACTGCGCATGCGCAGATGGTTAGCGAGCGTAATGAAGGTTCTCCTCAGAAATGGGCTTCTTTACGAGGAGAATTCAGCTCGTAAAATCTTGTTTTACGCGCAGTTGTAGAAAAAGTATTTTTTCGATGTGTCGTCACAATTCATTCTATTGCATATTATGTAGGTAGCCTATATTAACTACTCATTTATCCAAGAACCTAGATTTCAAAAGATTCCCTACCTACATTAAATACGGCAGTGACACTACTTATTACTATTTTGGTAGCAATAAAGTAATAATAGTTCTGTGTTCAGTAATTCAGATTCTTATTAGAAATTAATTCAAAGCTCATTATCACAGAAGCTTTTCATAACAAAATGTATAACAGCATTCAATATTGGATAAACATCATTGTTACTTGTTCCAATTCAAAGAACATTTTTTCCAATCGAATTAGAGAACTGTCAATGATTTATTTTTACTACGGTACTGTACGATTAGCTCCTGATATTATATTGGTGAAAAAAGCGTGAATACAATATAGCCCCTTGATTTAACATGAATATCAGGAACTATGTTGTATAGACTTTCTGGATCAACATCCAAACTCAACAATAAAACTCTGCTACAGCTGCTATAAAAAATCTGTCTGAAAAAACACTTCTTCATAATAAACATTTTGCTTAATAGAATCTAAAAGCATTAACCATTGCATTGCCTACAATAAGTTTCCCAGATTTCTCCAGCGTTTTACGTTTTTTATAGCGATGAGCACTTTTGGTAGAAAGAAAAATCGACAGCACAGAGATTATAACTCGGCTCACAAATACTCCACAATATTTCAAATTTCAGGAAGAGAGTCGGCTTTCCAATGTTGTACTGGAACGCAAATAAATATTTCATTGTATCAATCTGGAAAAGCACTTCATAATCAGTAAACCCATACATTCATTTCAACTTATCATTTACTAGTATTAAAATTGAAGTTAACAGAATTCGATTGTTATAATAATAACTCTATTCGAAATGTTACAAGCAATAATATAACCATGAAATACTAGTAAATTACCGTACTTAAATAAGTATCTACTGAACTCTAGATTTAGGTACATACTTAACTAGTTTTTTCACCATACGTTAAACGATCCAGTATTTATGCATATCATTCAATGCATACATGGATACAATAATTGAAATTCAAATGTAGAAAAAAATTCACATTAGAAAGCTAAAGTTTGCACTGAATTAAGGCGGAATGCACGCTTCCTACCATGCTTATTTATATGGTAATGCCAGCTAATGATGTCAGCTAAATAATAAAAACTGAGATGTAGCTCTATTCTAAGTTAATTTTTATCATATTGCTATTATTACTTATGATCATGATAATAGGAATTGAAGCATAATCCGGCGTATTCATTTTTAATAAAATAAAAAAGTGAAAATTTAGTTTTCATTTTCCTACAAAAATATACAGATATTTACAAGTGAAGATCGTACTTGGTACTGTATTTGAATTTATTCGTACAGTGATGTTATGATGTTATCATCAGCTTGATAAGTGTATCCTCTCTAGATCTAATAAACTTCAACAACGTTTATAATCAAGACTCATTTCCATTCCTTTATTTTTACACTTTTTACACTAATAAGTTACTTTATGGTACACTCTATAAGTCTCGTTTAACATAGTGCGATTTTTGGACGACCGGGCTTTCGCCGTCCTTATGAATTTTTAATAGGTTGATCAGAAATTGTGGCTCTGCGAACATCACATTTTTGCAAAGCATCATTCAATCAGGAGTACAATTTATAGGAACGGAAAAAACCGAACGTCCGAAAATCATAGTGTGTTGAACGGAGATAATACAGTTATTATTTGACAAGCTGATTGTTTTGTAATCGATATCAACTGTTACTCTTCAATGATCAGAAACAGATCAATTATGTAGAATTGTATTGTAGGCCAAGGCCAACTGAAAATAAATTCAAACTTATTCTCAATCCAATATCAATTATAGTATTGGATTTAGAATGAAAATTTCCAGTATTTTATACAAATAGGTACATTCTATTACAAGAAATGGAACCACAGATGTGTTTCTATCAAAATTCCCATCTTGTTCGGCGCTTGGCTAAGATCAAAAGTAGAATTAGCTTCACTACTGTACTGTATTTTTTATTAGTACTTTTGATGTATAAAAAGATGAAAAACAACTAGGAAACAGCATTTAAAATGATATCATTATTGGACAGCCAAGAGTGAATTGGATCAATATCAGTTGTTTTTAACAAATTCTAACTTCAAACAATAATACGATTATTCTACGGGTAATTATTCAATTGACTTGAAATCGAAACTATTGAAAATTTAATTATAATAAAGCTTTGACCATTGAATTACTTTCAAGCACAACTAATGACAAGCATGAATATCACATCATTTGATAAAGAAAATTATTATTATGAGGCGATATTCTCTCAAATAATGAACGGAATTATATACATCACCTCCATTGATAAAATGAAGCCAGATATTGCATGTCATGAGTGCCGATTCATAATGTAACATGATCACATATGAAGATAAATATACACATAATAAATATACAGATAAAATATTATGAATACAGGGTAAAATCATTTAGAGAAGATAATTGATGGTAACTCATTTGAAAAAATTATTATCGAATGAGTTGAAGTTTATATTTGAAGCATGGTAGTAAACGTCATGCACTATAGGAACATAAAATGCTGACAATTATTATCAAGTTTATTCTAGTTATAATGATTATAATTAACACACGCATAATCAAATATACGGTAGTATGAATTCCTTCAATTTCTATTATGATTTATATTTCACTAATGATTATGAAATAATTTTTATAAGATTGGTGCTTGGAGTATTCATCGGAAAATAGAAGAAATACAAATGAATATTGACGCGAAGTCATTTCTCATAATACACCGTATGATAATATTTATTTCGGCTTACAGAGAGATATGAATACTTGTTGATACTGAATTAATGATATATTTTGGAGAAATGGCTTCAATCTTAATTAAACGATCAATCTCATGAAAACCCACCAGAAAATTACAATTTTTCATTTTCCCCAACAAAACTCAGTAGCCCATTTGAAAAATTAGTAATTGAATTATGATTTTAAAATATGATGCGGCAATTTATTTTCTCACATACAATAATTTGTAGAGTTTTATCACAGCTATTTGAAACAAAATACTTGTCGGCTTGTAAGGAAGTGGCTATGAGTGTAATCTGATAAATGCAATCGGTTCCCAAACATCAGATTCTCGAAAATTACAATCTAAAAAATAAATAAATGAAATTGTAGAAAATGAAGCTGTTCTTGATGAATAGCTTATTGTGAGAAAAGAAAATGAGTAACTTACGATATCACCAATAAACTACAGATATTAATAAGAACACTATTGGCTAAGATATTATATAATACACAATTTACAGCGTTCTTCAACCATGGTCCTGCCATTCACTTTTCAACACTTAGGCCTAAAAAACTGTTCTATTTAATAGTTTATAACGCATATTTCATGAATGATAAATTATTTAACTGATTCAAGAACTAACAGAAACTTAAAAATATTATGAGAATGTATAAGAAGTGAGAAAGTAATTCGTTTGAAACAGGAAGGGATGGGACTAGAATTCAAGGTGTAAAAATGCAGCTAATTTCATAGTTTTGAGCACCCTAAATAGTTAAAGCTATTATTAATCTAAAATACAAGGTAGTATATATTGCAAAGATCCTAACTCTTACTCGACTAATTGAAGTGTGTTTGGAGTTATTTTCTTAATATATATCTTCTATTAATTTACAATACTGTAATATTTTCATTTTTTAATTTTATTATAGTCGACTTAATTATTAAAATATCATCTAATATTGATCAAAAATTTATAATAACTATGTACAATGATGATAGATTGTATACAACAACATTTAGTTGGAAATATAAATTATTTTCTGGTAGAATTAAAAACTAGGTACCGTAATGAAATATTTCTACATTTTGTTGAATGTTACACTTTAAAGCAAATTACAAGAAAAGATAATGATATTGAATCTAAGATGATGGTTAAATGAAAAAGAACTGACTGATTTTGTTTGGCATAATTTTTCAATATTAACTTATACATCCTAATCATGAGCAATATGTAATATAAGATCATTTTACTGCTATACCGTATATCTTATCATTAAAATTATTGCTTGATGATTCATCAACTGCTACCGTATCGATGTTGTCAGTTAAATGACGGACGATCCTATTGAAGAGTGGAAAAACGAGCTAGCCAAATTGATTTGCCTTCGAAAAAAGAAACCAAAATTCTTGTAACTTATAGTTGGGCTTAATCCTTCAGTAAAAGGATTTATTACCTGGCTGGTTTATTGGTTTCCTGTTTAAAAATGCATAAAAGCATTGATTTTTTTATAACACCGGCTTCGATTGAATCACTTTTCATCAATGAGATTAACACGACTAGCAGTCATTAAAAAATAAATGGAAACATTATTTCAATAGGAATGTAAAATTGAACAACTTTCAGTTGATGATAGAGTTGATTTTGGCTAAGAACTATACTTACATGAAAATCAAATGCTTGTAAAATTATTTGAATGCTCGTTAACAAGTGACCAGTATTCTAAATGTTGTTATATATCACATAATATGAGTTAAGCTATGAGATGCACAATACATTACTAAATAGATATATCAATACGCTTGAGTCGGACTTCAGCCTCACTCACTCCATTCATAAAAAATTCTCACTTCTGAACCAACAGAGAAGTCAGCATTAAAATAGTAACCAGCAGAGACTGGTGTCTATCAGTCCGCAGCATATTTACTTAATTAATTTTATCGATATTGTAGTGTGTGCAATTATATCATTTTTACAATCCATCAACACTTATTCATAAATAATAACATTATTATTTACATATAGTAACCGATCATTGGGAGTAGGCACATGTACAGTAAATTAAGTACTGAAATCATACAGAGACGAACGGTAGATGCAAAATTGGGAAGACAAATAAATCCAAAGCTTCAAAATAGTTTGAGACTGCGATTGCAAAGCTTCTTATTACAATTGACATGGAAATTGATCTACTTATTACTCTATTTAGCCGATACAAGTCTGCACGGAAAATGTTATCAATACTATTCACTTTAAATTCAGTAAGTTACTAATTTTTGAAATTAGGGTAGCGGCACCTATTTCCATGTTAAAAACCAATTACTTATGATTGCAATTGGTAATAAGCTCTCTCAGGATCTGGGTCTAAATAATTATTTCAGAAGGAACATTCCATATCGATAGCCTACAACTATACTTCTAAACAATAATACTGTAACAGAGAATGACAAATCCCAACATAATTTTGTTCAGATTATTACTAGGAATATGATTCTAGAAGTGTGTGTGTGAAACTCAACTTAAAACAAAATAGGCTACAAAGTTGATTAAGTGGATTAAATATAATTTGAGGGAAGTGACTCATCAGACAGCTAAAATAATTTTTCCACCTCAATAACATTTTATTCAAGTTATGAAATGAACAGATAAAAATCAATCACAGAAAAATGATACCCCGAAAATATTAATGTGGGTATAATTCTACTTGGGTTATCATCTCAAGAAATTCCAGTTTTTGAGAAAATTCTTTACCGTACTGTAAATGAAACTATTTGGGTACCCTATTTTTTTAATTGTATAAATAGTATAATACCGAGTGGCCCAAGTCAGTTGTTGACTAATATACTTATATTTACCATAAGTTGAAAAATGCTAGCGTCAATTGACTTATGGAACACACGGTATATGAAGTTGGAATTCAATCACTCTGTTGAATTGACTAGCAAGAGATAATTGAATTAAATAAAATAGAACAAATTATTCAATGACAATAAAATTATCCTTCCACTTCTAGAAGTGATTTTGTCCTCAGGAAATGTTTTCTTCTCTATAGCTTGAAAATGTACTTCTTAAGAATATAAAATTATCCAAGGCTTGTAAAAAGGAGTGTTAATAGAGGCCTTATTATAAATAATCTTCACAGAAATAATGGGGAAAATACTTCAGTGAGACACAATTTTAAATGATCTAATGAATTCCCACTTACTTAGGTGTGAATAAATCCTTAAATAAAATAATAAGAGCATTTAAAAATATGAATATCATGTTGTAAGTGAGTGAAACTTCACTTCAATCCCAAACAAAGACCTAATAATTTCTAATATCACTACCCTAACGTACCGAACCGGACACGTTGAGAATGTTTGAGAGTTATTGACTTTTCTCGCTAATTAATTATTTCCTATCCGAAGTATTTAGCCTATCACGTACATAGACAAATTAGCGCAAATACAAGACATTTATTTAGGTACCTAGTATTAGTTCAACAACAACAATGAGGACATCAACAATAACAACAGCAGCAGCTTTATTGAAACTTTCAATAAGCAAGCTTCGAGTCCTTCCTAAAACAGAAACGAATCTCTATATCACAGAAATAGCTAATCGTCATTTTTATACAAACAGCAACTGTTAACAAAATTTATTAGGTCATTTTTTACAGACTAGAAGGCATTTATCTACGTAGTAAAATAGCATTCTAAGATGAGATTCACTCTCCATTTTCACAAATCTTCTAGCATTTTCAACGATGTCAAAATTAATTTAATTAATTCGGTATCAAATAACTTGAGAGCAAATAAAAGAAAATTCGTAACTATTGCTTTTGATTTCTCAAAATAGGAACAATGGACAAGTATGATCATCTAATGTTAAATTAATATTATAATCTGATCAACAAAATATATTAATTTATTTGTAGGTAATTAGTTTCCCTATCCTGTTATATAATGCGATTTGGCGACAATTTTTCATCGAATGATTGGAGAATAATAGAGAAATTTAAAAACCTCAAGGAATTTTAATACTCTAGAATGTTATGTGAGTCAACTCATTTTTAACCGATGAATATTATTGATTTGAGTATATTAAATATTGATAATGAGAACCGTATTGATTTTACTGGAACTTGAAGAGAACATGATGAATCAAGTAGTAATCTTGTTCTTTCCTTCATCAACTTTATTTGGAACCTTAGAGGCGTTCCTGTGAATATCTAGATGTGATTGTAGAACAATATGTTACAGTATCGGTCAACAGTAACATTATCGGTGAACATTGGTCTACAGTATTTGTTTACATGCAATAAACCATCATTCATTTTTCAAGTCGATAGAAATATCTATTATTGTGTGTAGCCTACAGCCAACCTCATTAGGGTCTCGTTTCATGAAAATTTTTGATTCCTTTGAAACAAGAGAATCAAGCTCTAACTCTAAAAATGACTACCTAGCACGGCGTACCATGCAATAATTACGACCTTTTTCTGTATTAAAAAGGACTTCCACATTTTCACCGAGCAGGCCCAAGGTAGAAGTATAAACCGTCCCAGTATTATCGTTGTGAAAAGTGAGGATTGATAGAATATTAAGTGAAGTTTTCATTTTGATCTAAGATGCAGTGATGAGAGTTGAGAATATGAAATTTTCTATTTGAATATTGATGCATAGACCTATATTAGAACCCAATGCAAAATATGCGTAATAAGAGAAACTCCTACATATATAATAACTATTATACCTATGAAAATTATATTTGTAAGGATGGCTTTCTAAGAACAGAAATGTTTTGACCAAAAATGTAGGCTTATTACTAGAAGAAATTTACTTATTGAATATTGCTATCAGTATTATATTGTACCGTATATCAAATAATAAATCTGAGATCGATGAGAATGAAAGTTACTCGTGAGGAAATCAGAAGTCAATGTGTTGAACATACTTTAAAATGAACCGTAATATATTTTCTGTAAATGTTGGAATAGCAATCAATCAAGTCTACATGAAATATTATTTGAGATATGCTTCCAAAGGAGAATAATAATTATTATTATTGAACTTGAAAGTTATTAATTTATTGCAAGTAATGATTACAAAAATAATCAAGCAATTGACTTTTATAGAGTGACAAAAGGGAGTCGGATGGTTTTCAATGGAGTAATACTCGGCCATTTTTTAAATTATCGCACATTTTTTTATACGAAATAAAATCTCATCATATGCCATTGAAGTTGAAAAAGCTGCCATTTACCTGCCATTTTAGTCATGTGTGGAAAATAATTTCGTCAAAGTGATGTACGTCATTTCAATTGCAGGACTCAATTTTACTCAAAATCATCACACTAACATTTCTGCAGTGATAGCAGCAATTTCTTGAATGACTGCATTCTCCAATCTACGAAATATGGACGAGTTAAAGAATGCGATAATTTAAGAAGTTTCTGATATCACTGTAGGAATGTCCTTGTGATGGAGGATTTTGAGTGGAGTTGAATCCTGCATTCGAAATGATTGACATCACTTTGACAAAATTATTTTCCAAACATAACTAAAATTGCAGGTAATGTCAACTTAAATGGCATACTCGAATGAGCTTTGATTTCGTGCAAGAGAAAGTGCAATAATTTCAAAAATGACCGAGTATTATTTCATTGAAAACCATCCGACTCCCGTGTGTCACCCTGTAGCCTATTTGGAACATTGTAAAAGAATTATGATCCTAGGATATTATTAGATCTTCCAGATAACATTATTCTGTGGGTGAATAAGGAAGAAAGCCGACAAAGAAGGTAAAATTCAAATTTCAAAGCTAAAATTTGATAATTGCTAAATCCTATTATAAAAATTGACATTATTATTATTAGTTCTAGTAATATCCTTAGCACTAGAGAAATTGATTCCACAGTTCGATGGAAACAATTTTTAATCCTACGAAAACAAATCCGCTAGCATTATCCTCAATTTTTATCAATAAATTTGCAAAACTTCGAATCACATCACGAAGATATTAATTTACACATCCAGTATAGTATATAGTTACTTTTAAGGCACACATCCTCACCACCTAGCTCATACGAAAGTCAAATGAAACAGTTTTATATACAAAATCATTCAATTCATACCGATTTGTTAAACTGCAAGTCACATTCATCCATAAATGAACATTACATTACGGCTATGAGATAAGCATTCGCTTTGAAAATTACTGTCATAAAATTTATCTCATTAGTACAGTGGCTCTGTTCAAAAGATGCACTTAATTTACTTTATATACATGTGCCTTTCTTCCCTAGTTCGTTAGGTAGTAAAATATATCTTATAATACTTAAAATGTTCAACATGTTTCGAGTTTAACCCATTATGCATAATAATGCTTTTCATTTTAGTTACAGTTTCTTATTCATCAGAAATACATTAAATGAAAAATGCTCTGATTCACAACTTTGGTAGAATGAGTAAACCCTGTAATTTTCATTGAATGAAAATTTTGTTCTTACAAAAAATAATTTCTCATCTGAGTTATTTCGTAAATGTAGAAACTTAGTTGCTCTTATATACAGTAAGCACAATCTCAATAATGAGATTACGAATAATCTCACTGATTGAAGAGAATGTACAATTTGAATGATAATAGATAAATAGGATTTTAATGATAATAACAGAAGCAACAACTAATATTGAAGTATGATCCCGTTGATGTGTAATTGATTAAAACACCATTTTCTATGGCATAGAACTGTAGAGCCGGTAATATGATAGAAAACTTTACAGAAAGTAAATGGATTCGTTGCGATAGTTATGACTTGAATAATTATTGCAATCCAATGCCAATCAAGACTCTTAAAAAAATTCAATTTGGAATAGGCTAATGGCCTAATGCCCTCTTTCCTCAATGCGGCTGAAGCAAAGCTAGGCTCAAATAACATCTGATTCTATAAAAATTAGATGTTATTAAGAGCCCAGCTTTGCAGCCTCATTGGGGGAAAAGGGTCGAAAAAATCTCAAAAACTATTTGTTGTGTTCTAGCCTAGAGTTCTCATAAATGAATATAATGAGGTTCAATATTAATTCAATTACACATCAAGTGAATATTGAGAACGGCATACACTTCAATTCTCCAGCACTGTATGTAACAAAATATACCAGTTTCCATGCTGGATGATAAAAATCTATCAAAAGTAAAGAAGATTTTTTAAACTTCGGTTATCAACCAACAATTCACTAATCCTCATTATTGTATAACATTTTTTAGTAAAATCTAATTCTCAACTCTAAACAGAACAGAATATAAACATTTAATTAGCTAAAAACTTGAACAATGGAAAGTTGAATTTCAGATTCTTCTGAGCTTGGCCCTTGATTATTAGTATGAATAATTATTTAGTTACAAAAATAAAAGTAATAATAATTGAAATTTGTCAAACATAAAAAATAGAGAATAATAATAATAATGATTACTACAAGCTACTTTAATGAGTACCTAATACAGTAAGTCAATGATATTATAATTTAGAAGCAGATGTAAGTCACTACCGTATTAATCAAGAGCTCACTTGTTTCTCAGCAATAATCTGGATAACGATTTCAAATAGAATATCAAAATAATTTTTCTTGTTATTCCAAATAGATGAACAAAACAGAAATGCAAGAACCCATCAATATAAAATCCTTGCATATAATTTCTCTAATGAATTTCTGTATTTAGAGAAATGAAAAACATTTATCCCTGGGTTTGATTGCTGTAGAATTCTGGTACAGAAATTTATTCACCTTCTTTATTTTGAACTGATAACATAATTACTAACGATCACCTCAAGAGGGAAAATTGGATAAATAAGCAACTAAGCACAATAACTTAAATTAAATATTCCTGTCTGATTTTCTATTTCGTTAACTTTGGTACGAAAGAGTAGTATTTGAAACTACTTTGAGAATAACTTTAAAAGTTTATTATGTGTAGTGTTATTATGTATATGTAATTATTATGTGTAAATCATTCACATGCGTATCGACAAAAATTGAATAAACCAAAATCAATAGCATTTGAATCAACTCAAATTTGAGATTCTATGGTTTCTTCTTAAAAATGTTAACTTACATGTTTTTGCAATTTACAACAGAATCAAATAAGGAATTGAGTTCGACACTAACATAAAATAAGCTCATCTTATTTTATATAAGATTTTATTTTATTTATAATATAAAATATATAAGATATATTTTATATAAGAGTGAAATAAAATAAGCGTTATGGATTCGTGTCATTTGAATGTTTTTTTCACAGTGTTCCATTAAGTTACAGTTGAACCAAGGATTTGAGAGGAGCGAACGAGCAGTATCGTACTGTAACGATCGTGAACTTTGCTATCGAAATGGAATTTCGCGTCAATCGCGAACTGTCGTTCGCTCCTCTTCACTCTGGTGTAATATTGTAGCATTTCAAATCCTCAACAATAAGTTTGGAATAAAATCTCTTTTGATTGAGAACAAAATACACTAAAAATGAAAATAAATTCAATATTTAGACAGGAGAGATGATCGATAGGAGTTATGTTTCATTGTAGATCAAAATTACATGAATATCATAATAGATTGAACATGTGTCTTGCCATTTGTAATGATAAAATAGACGTTGGATGCAATAATCAACGTTTGTAGAGTTCAAGGCACTACTACAGTATTAGAGTAAATAGAACATTGCATTTAGCCTATATTCTTCAATGCTTTCAAATATTTGGTAACGTAGTAAATTAAGATAACAATTTTAAGTTATTTCAATTATGGTAACCTTAGTTAAACGAAAAGAAGTGTTTCTTAACTCTAGAAACGTTGATAACAAGACGAGTATATACACGATTTCTACTAAAAGCTTAACCAATAGAGTGTCCGGTTGTCACAAATTTATACTAGTTTCTAAAAATAAATCGTGTCTAGTATTCTCAACGCCCAGTATTAGTTATTCACAATTGCAAAAACTTATTAATTCTTCGTCTAGAGTCAATTATTGTACAATAGGTAGTTCTTATTCAACACTGACACCTTTCGTTGGTTTTGGTCGATTTAGTCAAGTTTATGGGGGTTGAAGTTGGTGGGGGGTGGGGGTGTGCCGGCCGCCTCCGGCTCGTTACGACAACGAGCAGTAGAAGAGTGATAGAGGGCTTGGTGGTGAGAGGGCGGAGAGAAGCGGCGCACACCGCGCCGACAACTAGATAATAGAGTGTCGTCATTGGAAAGTGTTTGCTGTGGTTGAGGCGGCGCCTGACGCTGCTGAGGTGACGGACGCGGCGTCCTTGTGGAAAGTGTCGGACTTATGGAAGGGCGGTCGCGCGTTCATCTGCAGATCGTTGAAGTTTGACTCGGACTTGGGCCGCGGAAGGCTGGCGGTCAGGATGTGTAGACTGCGACCGAGCTCGCTGATGAGCGACCGATTGCCGACTGACTCGACAGAGGTGTTGGCGTGGTCGGCCTGCTCGGACAGTGCGTTCACCACCGCGTTGATCGTTTTGCTCTCACTGCCCATCTCCTCCTCCTCTTCCTCTTCGTGGTGCGACACCAGGTTTGGGTTTTTGCCGATTTTGTTCAGTCTGCAAACGAAAACATCAAGTTACATCATTCCACAGAACTGATACAATCAATTTAGTATCAACAAAAACATATTGCCAATTCAACAGAACAAATTCAATTCATTGCGTATCAACAAAAACACATTGCCAATACAGATTGAGAAAGAATAAAGTGAGTATTGCAATGCTTTCATTATTATTAGCGTACATATTTTGGAGGAGTTCAAAACTGCACGGATTTGATAGTTCTGCATGGATATTGCAATGACGAATATTGAATGAGACTGCTGAATATGATAAATATCAAATTGAAAATAGAATGAGGCGAAATTCATTGCAATTCCAATACACAAGTTTGCATTTAGGTACTTCATAAGAAATAATTGAGAACAGACCATATTTATTATGAAATTATATGATTAAATTATCAGTACTTCAGCTAGGAAGGCGTAAAAGGCCAAGGTATAATCTGACCAAGCAAAGAAGACCCCCTGGCAAGATGGGAGAATGACTCAAGCTCAGTCAATATTGGTTCAAAAATAATTAATTTGATCTCAAATTGTAGAATACAATTTGATCTACTCTTAAGACCACATTTATAATTCTTGAACAAATATTGACCAGGCTAGAGTAATTTTAGTAAAGATGCATGTGAGTTCCATTCTATCACTATATGGACCACTATTGGAATATATAAATTGTTACATTGAGAATTCAATTGAATCTGAAATTTCATTGTCTGAAGATATTATTATGATTTGTTTAGAGTATAAGTATTATACACCACTCACTTAATTTGGTAGAGGCTTCCTTATATCCTTGAAGTAGAGTATTGAGTTCAACACGCCAAACAAAATCATAACAAGCCAATACTAAAACTTGGAAAGGAAAGATAATCTCAACACAAAAAATATTACCGTCTACCGATAAAAATAAAAAAACATCACTACAAAATAAAAATACTACATCGAATGAGTAACACATATATCTAAAAACCACAAGACAATTAAGAAAATTGAACTACAAATAGGATAAAGTAAATATACTACCTTACCGTATTTTATCCTGTTGATCCATGCAAAACTTACCAAGAAACATAAGAACAATCATATAGAAGAATTCTCCTTCAGCTGATAAGTAGAATAAATTTTCCTTTTCAAAACAATTTGATGCCTATGGTGTCATTTTTTATAAATAGCTTTTTATGGGAGCTACATACATATAGAATAATAATTTACCAGAAGTATAATATACAATTTTAATGAACATTTTGTCAGTTTGTTAGTTCCAATGAGGATCACAAACTCAGTAAATCACGAAAAACTATTATTTGTTAAAGGAGTTGAACTGGATATTCATTTATCAGGGTATAGTAACATTTATTTATATAAACGATTATAAATAGTTGACACGTGTCAAGGGATTCAACAATTATGATCTAAAAGGTTATCTAATCTATGGCACATAATGTAATTGAAAATGTGCTTCCTATTGCATGATATGGTACAAAAATAAGATGAGAGAAAAGTATTAGAATTCACGTAGCAGAAAATTATGGTTAATATATAACAAACACTCAACAACTATGCATTCGATAACTGCAACTTGATATTGTTCACAAGTAATTATTATATTAAATCACAAAAACAGGAATCACAGAAGTTATAAATTAAAACACCTTAAATCACATGCACTGTCTATAGAGTAGCACAAATACACGTACAACACAGGGCATCCATAATTACAGAGATTTATTCGATCCCTGATCCTGAAACAAAAATAACACATGATTGTTGGTGAAACAAGGTTTAAGAAAAGTTATTCATACATTTATGCCTACCTATCGGACTCACAGTCAATAAAACAGAAGTTAAAAAAATTTAAAGGGATCGACAGAAGTTGAAGGAATTCATCTGCTCACATTCCTTTCAACTTTGGGCTTTAATTATGACTTTGTTATACGGGTGTGAATCTCTTTGCGTGCATCACACTGATGTTGGAAAAACACGCTCGTATAATCGCACAATTGAAACATTATATAGCCACCGGATCTCAGCGTTTTCTCGCCATATTTGACTTTTACGCCGCGAGGAACATCGTCCTATAATAAAAATTATAACAATAATACATATAAAATCAAGTCTGTCACAGTTAATAATGATTAAAAGATGTGTGTTGAATTTGTTGAAATGAGATCTAGAAAGGGTACTATGATTTTACATTCATATTATAAATGCATAATTTAGAGTAGCCCTCAACTACAAAGTGAACATCACCCTAATAAAATAGTAATGATGACTCTTTATTAATTCAAATACAGTGGAACCTCGATAATTCGTACCTCCATAATTCGTAATTCTCTATAATTCGTAGTGAAAGCTCAGTTCCTTGAAATAATTTTCCATTAATATTAGCTTCGATAATTCGTAATAATTCGTACAAAAGCTTTGGTCCCATGAGCTACGAATTATCGAGGTTCCACTGTATCTTTAAAACTAAATGACTAAATCTAATGTTTCTAGTTAATACTCGATGGAAGTTTTCCAAAATATAAAATCAGTTTTCAAGACTGATTGACACTCTTTTTCAACCAATATAATATATTGTTAACTATATTATAGTCTGTCCAAGCAAAGAAGACCCTGTGACAAGATGAGAAAATGACTCCAGCTCGGTCAATATTAGTTCAAAAATTATTGATTTGGTCTCAATTGTAGGAAACATTCTGATCTACAATTTGAGAACAAATCAATTTTTTTTTTGAACCGAGCTGGATCATTTTCTCATCTTGCCAGAGGGTCTTCTTTGCTTGGACAGACAGTACCTAACAAATGAATTTAAGATGAAACAGCTTGATGAGATATTTCCTTAATGGATCACAAACTGATCAGCTCTACTTTATTACTGTATAAAGAAATATCCCACTCTATTGTTATTGAATACAATTCATTTTCCAGATCAAAGTTCTTAGAGGTCATAAGGATCAGTAACTTACACAATAGGTGTCAATCTCTCATACAGTTTCTACAAGAAAATCACTTAATAGACTGATTAGAGAACATCGTATTAAATAAAAACAATTAGGATTGAGACTAAACTAAAACTATCGTAACTTGAATAAATTATATGAAATTCACATGCAGAGTTACAAGAGAGATCCCGGTTAGACAAATTTAGAACTTTATGAGGATAGCACGAGACAAAACAGTAAGTTTATGATGTTATTTTTATTACTTTCACTTAGAATACCCATACATTTTCAAGAGGTGCCTTGCATCTGGGGTGAATATGAATTGAAAACAGCAAAATATCCCAACCACCACTCTCAATTTCATCAAACAATAGATCAACAGACAGAGAAAACCAGAATTGAACCAAAGTGCAACACACATACGATACAAGGTATATTTGATAATTATTGGTACACACAGAGAAAATAATAAAAAAATGAAAGGACAAATTAGTAGGCCTACTATCAAGGTAGTAGATTCAAGATTTTGGAATTTAGTTACCTACGTTTGTTAATAATAATTGGAAAATTATAAATAGAGAGCTAAGGAATTCTGCTCTAGAAATACTTAGTTATATTTATTAAGCTTTCATTGAATATTCGGATTAATTATTGTGTTAATAATAATGAAATTGGATAAAACTATAAAGAACTTGGATGAGAAGGGATTGGTTAACTTGATAACTATAACAAGGAAGAAAGAATATTAATTTTACAAATATTTTAGAGGAAAAAAGATCATCTTCCAAATTATAGGGTTCAATTGAGTTTATAACAATTCCCAATAAAATAATATTCAATTTCTTTAGAAGTCCTGCTTCTAGTGTGAATTTATATCACACTGGCTTTCTGGATTTGATAATTTACTTATTTTTGAAAATATTCTCATACTGACACCAGTAAGATGATATTCTCAAGAATAAGTAGATAATCAAATCCAGGAAGCTACTTGCTACACTTTTTAGTAAATTTGATTCAACGAATGCTTTCAAAATTCTGATAAAGCATGTAAGTAATATCGAATAGAGAATTGAATAGTGAAATTCCAATACAATTCATAGTGGAGTGGATTGAGCTAGAGTAGTGCATTATGATGACCTGGCCTGGAATAATTTGAAGTTCTCCCAAAAGAAGCATTCAGCGCTGGATGACATGAAACACAGTATTGCAGCTATAAACCAGAAGCATCTTGCTTTGTTTGATATAGTGGAAGCATAGAAACCAGAAGGCTGCAAAATAGATGACACCATGACAAAACTGAAATTTATATTTACTCTTGGATATCATCAAATTGCGAGGAAGCTCTGATATACTTTCGATGTAGATGCTCCATCCTTACTCTCAATTATTGACCTACAAATACAATGAGAATGTTTATAAAATTACACAAATGAGTCGATAAATAAATGAAGTCTTCAAACTAGGGCGTAGTATTTCAAATAATAATAGTATATAGGTAATCAGTTATTAACTATTTGAAATTGGTTTGGAGATGGCTCAATAATTTGCAGCAAGGTGGAAGTTTTAAATAGAAGTTTAAATGTACTTGGAAAAGTATATTTCTCAGAATGCGATTGAAATATGATTACTGGAAAAATTCAAATAACCAATACTGTAGATAATGATATTCCTGTGAACATAATCGAATCAATAATACGGTGCAATCCCGTTCATGAGCCTCCATTATAAATCATATTCGTAAGTGATATCTATGCAATGTGCCAAAATATAATATTATTATTATTATTATTTAGAGAAGATTTATTACGAATCTCGAAACTATAATGATATTAAGTTTAAACTCCAATGAGAATAGGAAATGTAAGTTTTTAAAATTGGTTATGGTCAGGTTACTAATTACTGTCAAGTCTATTCAAACAATATTTATTATTCATCATAAAATCCATCTCTGAAGAAATGTCTAGATCAAAGAAAGTAATCTAATAAATTAATCTAAACACAATATTCACTCGAAGGAAGCGATTAATGAGACTTAAAGAACAATAACTATTGTAAGCTAAGGATAACAAATAAATTATACAATAATATTACATTTTATCACAATTGATTTCAGATTATAATAAATATAATGTGGATAATCTAATGGACTACTGATATGGTTCTACATAAATCTTCTATTACTTCTATTTACTAATAATTATTGTTCGAGCCAATTTCTAGTCTAAGAAAAAAAAGGGCTCTCATGCATACATAGACACTTTCAAAATTTATAAATTATAGAAATCATGCTTATAACAAAAATAAAATTCATTGTAAAATAACGACAGTACATAAATAAAAATCCATATTATATTAGTGAAGTAGTTTACAGCAATGAATGAATTAAATAAGAGGCTAGATAACTAAATGCAAATAAAAAACAAAACAAGCTGCTCAAATAAAATAGCATTGTACACATATATTTTGTTTCATTCACTAACCTGCATCTCTGGATGCTAAAGTTGCGGTACTTGGAGATGAATTATAAATTAAATTCACCCCTCAACTGTCTTTTTGTCACTAACTTTCGTACTTATTACTAACATTTAAAAAGTGCACAATGGAAGGGAAATGGAAATATATTATTGTTAAGGAACTATTTTGAAAGCCAACTCTGTCAGTAAGTGAGAAGATTAGAAAAAAATTGTAACTGGATTGATGTTGTACTGAAATAACAATGACTTTAAAATCGCTAGTGATTAAACACTTGAAATATTTCTGTAATGGAAACTATAGTGAATTTGGGTGATCCACAACATTTTGTAGAAGTTAATTTTGTTTTGAGTCTTTACGCCACATCTAGGCATTAGAATCTAAACAGTCATTCATCGTAATCTAATAGGAGTAATTAAAATAAAACCAATAAACTGAAATATTGATGTATGAAGGAAGTTGGAAATAGAACAGGTCTAATTTGTATTGAATGAAAGGATGATATCTTGGTAGTTGATTCATCAACAACAAAAATTTGTTCATTCTCTAAATCAATATTTCAATTATTAGCATTAAAAAGTTATCTAATTGAAATTTTGTGAAGCATCTATACGTTTGAGCATAATGAGAAAAAGTGAAATTAATAAGGCACATTTTGAAAGTATTCCGCCACATAATTTTCTTCGCTTTTGATTGTTACTACTCATTCAAGTCATGCAATTTTGATTAATTTTGCTCAATTATGATAAGAGATTTTGTTATTCAACTGATCAATATGTTTTCTATAAAGCTGAAATTTGGATTCCAATGATACTTTTGTCACAAGACACAGTTCCAACTATCCTCCTCAATCTAATTTAGTGTATCGATCTTTAAAAATCGTAACATCTACGTCAGAATATCAGTTAGCTTGTTAGTCAAGCAGACATTGTTCAAAGTTCATTAAATTCATTTGCATATAGATTTGATTATTAGTCACAAAGTCTGTATTCCAACTTTCCTCATCATCCAGTTTTTCAATCATCAAGGATGCGTATCGTCTTAGTCAGTAAAGTTGTTTGTCAGTTGTTTTGTTATGCGCTTTAAAAAGAATGAATTGAATAGTCATACTATCAAATCCAGCTACATAGTTTTTGATCATTGAATGCGTACCAACTTCCGTCATCTAATGAGTCACTAATGTTCACTAATGAGCGACGTATCGTCACTGATGCCGAGTTTTTCTAAGGAACTATAGAGACTATAGGTATTTATAGAGCCCTAGGTTTTTTCAAACACACTCAAAGTTGAGGGACCCTCAAATTTTGATAAACAGCTGACATTTTCTATGATAAGTATAGGGAATTTTAACTGTTAATTGTAAACTTGAGGGTCCCTCAAGTTTGAGTGTGCTTGGAAAAACCGGCCATAAGTCAGTAAAGTTGTTGGTCAGTTTTTTGTTATGCGATTTGAAAAGAATGAATTCTTTTGAAAACTTGATGAGTCATCCTATCAAATTACTTAGTTTTCGATTATTAAATTCCAACAACTGACTGAGTCAGTGAAGTTGTTTGTAAGTTGTTTTGTTATGCGTTTTGAAACGAATGATTCAAATAGTCATCCTAGTAGCTACATAGTTTTTGATTATTGAATGCGCGCTCCAACTTCCCTCATGTGATAGCGAGTGAGTGAGGTATGGTCAGAGTGGCGTGTCATCGGCTTCAGGGATGGTGGTGGCGGGGGTGGAGTGTGGACGAGGGGTGGGAGGGGTGTGCGCCTGCCTTGCCATACTGCGCCTGTACCTTTCAGCAGCGACACTCTCCATGGTGCGTCGCATGAGTGGATACTGGTCGAGGACGGCGTTGAAGTGTTCCACCGACAGCGAGAACAGGTTGCAGTAGGTTTCGGCGCGCACGCTGGCCACCCGCCGTGCGTTGGTCAGCAGGCAGATCTCGCCAAAGTAGGAGCCGTCGCTCAGGCTGGTCGCCACCTCGCCGTTCGCCATCACTATGTCCACGATGCCCTCCTGGATGAAGTACATCTTCGTACCGATTGTGCCCTCCTTGATTATTATATCACCTAAGAAACACATACAACACATTAGGATAGCGAGATTTATAAAGACAATGACAGGAGGATGAATCCTTGATTATTTATTTACTAGATTACAATGACAAAAAAAACAAAAAAACAGGCGTTTACCCAAAACGTCTTCTATTCCAATACAGATTAAAATGTCTCATATAAGCAACAAATACAACATATTAGGATAGCGAAATTCATGAAAACAATGAGAGGAAGATGGATCTTTGATTATTGATCCTCTATAAGCAACAAATAGACCACATCAGGATAGCGAGATTTATCAAGAAAACAATAAGAGGAGAAAGAATTCTTGATTATTGTATCACCTGTGCAACAAATGATACACATAAGTACAGCTAGTATTATGAAGACAATGAGAGGAGGATGAATATTTGATTATTTTATCAAATGTGCAACAAATACAACACATTATGATAGTTAGATCTGTTATGAAGATGAGAAGAGGATGAAATATATACATAATATTATCGTCAGGAGACCAAGTAAAGTTGAAGAAAACGCTAGAAAATTCTACAAACATTCAATCTCAATACAATACACTACATTAGTTTGATATTAAAACTAGTAAAATAGACTTGAGACATTATTTTTTGAGTAGTTGTGAAGGTGATATTGTGGTATAGTACGGGGGCAAGTGTTACAAAAAAGGCTTCCCGTGAGCCTATTGAGTAAAGAAGTTTGGGAGTGATATCAATCTCTTCGTTTTGACCTGGAGAAAAATAATATCGGTGGAAGAGAATAATAAAAAGGAAGAGATTGGTACCATTTTCAAGTCTCTAACATCAAGGAGACATGAAGGAAAATAGTTTTTATATAACATGTTAGTTGCCTTACCCCGCGCAAGCCCCTCTTTGGGTCTCGCTGTACCCTTCATCGAGGCAGAAAAAAACCTTGAAAACCACATGGTTGTGAAGCTAAAAAATAGATCTACAACTTATAGATCTAACATTTTTGTCTATCTAATGCATAAAGAAAACTAGAGACAGAAAAACGAAAATTTTCATAAGAAATTCTATCACTTTTATATTAAAACATTTATAACTTATTATTAATACGTTTTGGGAGATAAGTTTTATATAGCACATCTAGATAATTTTATAAGGAACAATTTGAGAGAAAAATTGAAAGGATATCTTCAAAAATGGCTGAGTTATGGCCGAAACAGTGAAACTCTGAAATTCTCGGACGCCATCTTGGATTACAGGTGATGCACCCCTCGGAGAGCTTATGACCACCGATATTATTTTTCAACAGGTCAAAACGAAGAGATTGATACCACTCCCAAACTTCTTTACTTAAAACGCACACGGGATTACACTTGCCCCCGTACTAGTAGATATCCATATGAAATGAAAAGACAAGATGTCAAACCCCAGATTTATTAATAAAATTCGAGATACCGGTTTCCGTTGTTACATCATTATTAATCTCTGGTAAACGGAAGAGTTTACTGGTAAGTGTTTACCAGAGATTGATAATGATGTAACGGAAGAGTTTACTGGTAAGTGCTTACCAGAGATTGATAATGATGTAACAGCCGAAATCGGTATCTCGAATTTAATAAATAAATCTGTGGTTTGACAACATCTTGTCTTTTCATTTAATATTGAGACATTATTTTCAATGATTAAGTATATTAATTATAGGTTAAAAGTATTATTCAGAAGGAATAAAGAAAATTAATCCTGCAAACGTTGAAGGTGAATGATAACAAAAGCATGGTACAATGATGCCGAGCTTAATAAGGACAAAAAGAGGAGGATAACATTTAAGTTACATACCATTTGCTAACTATGCAAATTGAAAATTTAAATTTTCAAGGAAAGCAAATAATTTCAATATAATATGCGTGATAATATATGCTTCACTACTAAAACTTTTCTAGAGGCATTGTATATAGGAACTGCTATAACCAAATTCATTCGTTTCAACTATGCAAGAATAATGTTTCCTTATTTTTTTCCTGCTTTATTATTTGAATGCTTTAAATTGAACAATATAAAGATACGAGGTCTCAATTCATTAAAAAAGTCAATTATTATTATAAAAATAAAAAAGATCCACGAACAGCCAATGATGAATAACTGAAAAATGTTCATTACTGAAAAATCAAAATATTATTCGACTTGGGCCTATTTATGCTTGAAACACTAGACTATTTACGTGTAACAGTCGTCCACAGATCATTGGAATAACCAAGGACGACCAATTCTTCCGACACCACTCCCTGTTTCTCCCTCCGGTGATGCCGCTTTGTACTTAGGGGTAGCTAGTAAGAGAGTGGGTCTGAGAGAGAAGGAGTGGGTGAGGGTGGACACCAGTGGCAACAGGGCTCAGCAATCCCGTGACCTTGTTTATTCCAATGATCTGTGGACGATTATAGTAGATAATTGAACTAGCATAGAATTAGATTGAATTGAGAAATTTCATTCAATGACAATTTTTTAATTCGACTCACCTGGCTGGAAGACTTCATACCGAAGCTTTGTTACAACATCAGAGACAAAATTGCCATCAGCATTAGCAAAAAATGGTACTGAGGCAACCAACGATCGACAATTATAATTAATAACATCCTGAAAAACAGAAGAATACTTGCGTTACAAAGAACATCAAAACCAATAAAGCTGTAAAGTATTATAATGATACATTTCAAACATTGATAACAGCACATCTATGTAATATTTTTTGTGTTTAATGAACAAAAATAGAAGATTTTGTGATTTTAGAAGATTATGTAAAATATTAGAGAAAGATCAGCCGTTCTTCTCTCAGCTCTATCTGTTGACCGTGCTTTGAACTAGGCTTAGATATCAACCTGAATGGAGAAATAATATTTTTCTCTTCAACTCACCTCGCGAAGTTTTTCGGAGAGTTCGCCCAAAATGGCTTCCTCGTCGAAAAACTTCCCTTGGTAACGATGCTCAAAGTACTCCGTTATCCTTTGACGCATCTCTCTAGGCAACTTGCGGTAAGCCATATACTCTTCCACCTGCTTGACCTGTGAACAAAGCGAAAAATACGGCTCAGTAAATTCGGAATTTGATGTGTAGTTTAGGTGCAATAAGATAGCAATAGTGCTCAGCCTATTAAATTGGATATTGATTGAAACGAACAAAAAGTATTCTTGGAGATAGCCATCTCTGGGACTTCAAGAACAATCACGCTCCATACTAACCTTCTGTGCCAAATGTATGACTTACTATTCCGGTTAATTTTCATCAAATTATGTGACGAAAATTAATGTTCTTATTGAGTAGTTATAACCTTAAATTATTTGAAAATAGATGAGAAATTATCATCATCCTATTCACAATTTGCTGTGAATGATCATAAACGAGGCTCAAAGCTGTAGTGACTTACACAATACTGGTTCATAAGAAGTAATTAAAAAGCAAATCTTGGAGGAATTCATCTAATTCGAATTTAATTGACTGATATAGAAGAATGAACAACAATAAATGAAGGACCGATAGAATTTTTTAAATATTTTGCTAATCAAGGAAGAATTACGATTTCTTCATCACAATAGAAAGTAAATGAAAAGACAAGACGTTGTCAAACCACTGATTTATTAGAGATTCTCTGGAGTTCACCAGAGATTGATAATGGTGTAACAACCGAAACCGGTATCTCGATTTTTCAATAAATCAGTGGTTTGACAAAGTCTTGTCTTTTCATTTAATATGGATAACTACAACAATATCACCTTCACAACTACTCAAAAAACAATAGATAGTAATATTGGTGTATTCTAGATTCCTCCATGAGATATAACAGTAATTATTGTAACTATCCTTTCATGATTAAGTTTTCTATCTTATGTGAGACTAATGAGCAATTAATTTCTAATCAACAATTGAACTATTAAGTGAAGAGTTCTCAAGAATAAGTTGATTCCAATCTATTTTTATTAATTAGAAATAATTGGGATACGAAACAAGCATTACTTCAAAAATTGTAAAGCTGTGAAATTCGTCACCAGGAGAAGGTTTTCAGTACATTTTCTAGGTATCCAGAAGTGGGAAGATCCTCGGCGCATAGGCTACACGAATGAAAAAAGACGAATATTGAACTAGGAAAGGTGGTAGGAAACAGGAGATTGGAGCAATGAATGATAAGAAACTGCGGAGATTGGCGAGAGATTGGATAAAAAAGAGCGAAAGGTGGTGAGTTATAGTCAGGTCCAGCAAAAAAGACTCTCTGGCAAGATGGAAAAATGTCTGCCGCTAAGTCAATACTGATATAAAAATTATAAATTTGGTCTCAAATAGTAGAGCAGAACGTTTTCTACAATTGAGACCAAATATATTATATTTGAACCAATATTGACCGAGCTGGAGTCATTTTCCCACCTTGCAAGAATGTTTTCTTTGCTCGACCAGACTATACTCTATCTCAAGAGTAGCGAAAAAAGTGTGAAAGACGGCCTGTCAAAAAATAAGTTACCGATTTTAGTTTCCCTTCAATTTCAGTTAGCTGTTAGTGTCAATTAGGCTACCCTTTCTCTACATTCATTAGATTGTTAGCCTTCAGTTTTAGTTATCCTACAGTGAGCTTTCAGTTACTTAATGCAAATTTCAGAAGTTACTGCAATTTCAGAAGTCTTAATGCAAATCTCACTTAAGATATAAGATATAACTTCAGGCGGGTCTTAGTTCAAGTTCCTCAATCCAATTCAACAATTTTCCAACATTCATTTTCTTTTAATGCTCCTAGATTGTTCAATTTAGTTTCCAAAAAAATTTATTACTTTCGTCCCATTTGATATATTTCTTAAAAGTTTGAAGTTTTACCTGTTCACATTGAATGACTGTGAATCTTTCTTGAGGATTGTACAGTAATTGAGTTGGTATGAAGATGATCTCATTTCATTCTTAGGACATTGGCTTTTCTCGCCTATCTTTCAGTTTTCATGAATTTTAATGAGGTATTCTTTATTCAATGAGAAAAGTACCTATTGATTCATTACATATAGTAGTTCAGATTTTCATAAATGAATAGTTCATTAATAACATTGGAAATAAAAAGTAACTAATTTACAATAAGATTTAGTCATTTTTTCACATTATGAAAACCGTAACACTATTTAATTTAATTCAATTTAGTACTTGATTGAGTTGATATCATGTGTAGAGCGTGGCGGTCCTACTACTCTATAGTCTATAATTTTATTTTATTTCCAAGAGTAGTGCACTCCAATAGGACTTTCGCCTAGGGTAGCCCATATTTATTTCGCTTATTGTAACATTTTATTTGTATTTCCAAGTAAAAAATTATTTAATAATGTTAAAATAGTTTGTATCTCTTACTGGATTTTTTGTATTGAGTGAGTTTTTTTTATTGCATTTCATTTGAAAAAATGCACTATTGGTCTTGACCGGATAATCGCAAATATATGATGTGATATATTTTTTACACGTTTCCGAGCCTCCAGAACACGAATCTGATGTCCGTTCAAATTCTCTCTCTCTCTCTCTCTCTCTCTCTCTCTCTATATATATATATATATATATATATATATAGCACATCACAGAGTCACTTTAAAATAATGGTAATAATATATACAGAAGACACTTGTAGAATTGGAAAAAACATTTAGAAAGAAGACTTAACTTACATTTTTGAGCCAGGGAATATTTCGGCTGCTGAAGCAAGCCTTCTTCAGCCCAGACTCTGGGTCTGTTTTTTCCAATGTTTTTTCCAATTCTACAAGTGTCTTCTGTATATATATATATATATATATATATATATATATATATATATATATATATATATATATATATATATATATAAATACACACACACACACACACATATATATATATATATATATAGAGGATTCAACATTCTGCTGTGAACTAAAGGTGGCACAGCCACCGAAATATTTTCACCTTAAAATGTAAGTTTATTTGTGTTTTTCTTCCTATCCATCACTTAAATCTGTCTATTTGTGAAATAATTATCTAAAAGTGACTTTCTATGATGTGCTATATATATATATATATATATTCATATATGTACAGATTCTTGTTAACACGATAACTCCCGAAGGGCTTGTCGGAGAGCGACCAAATTTTGCACAAAAATCATAAGTGTTGATATTTCGGTCGAGTTCGTTAACCAGCCAAATTGGTCCAAGGGTAGGGGGTGAAATTAGGGGATGAAAATTTTGAAAAATCCCTACAAATCGACCAATAACTTAATCTTTTTGAAAATTGGTGTGTATAATACCCTTATTATGCCCTACAATTTGAGCCATCAACGAAAAAAATCCAATAAAAAATGGCGAATAATATGCCGAAAATTGTGTTTTTCATGGGTTTTACGGAAACGGAACCTTTGAATTCATACCCTGAATAGCTCATTATAAGTCATATGATTTTAGCCATCATAGAATTGCATTTGAAATGCACTCTTTCCGACCGCCAGCTGCCGGAGCGAATTTTTTTTTTGTATTGAGATTACCAGCTGTTACAATGTAGTGTAATAATGTATTATGTTGTGCGAAATGAATTAATTTTTGAATTGAATTGAAAAATTGAGTTTTAGTTACCCTTTCTCGATACTGTCGCCGGGAAGAGTCCAAACTCTGTATGAGATTAGTGGCGTGGCCGAGAAAGAGCGCATAGCAGGTGGCGCCACTGATCATGGAGAGCATGGTGAGCCACATGTCGGTAAGTGACTGCGGCGGGAAGCGGCCGTAGCCAATGCACAGCATGTGCGACATCGCCTTGAACAGCGCCCACGAGTACTGTTCCAGCCAGAACGCTTCCTAGCCAACACAAACCACAACAACCATATCAATTTATTATGTTCGAGTTGCTATGAAAGAACATGATCAATGTATCGAAACAACATTTTCATTAATAATAGACGAAGAAAATTAAAATTTAAACTTATTGATAAATAAAATGAAAAAATCAAATACAATTAAAAAAACTTAAGCCTTCCCCCCAAAAAAGACTTAAGAAATAATAAATTAATAAGTATTATTTTTAATCACATTGAAAATGGGCTGAGTCCTGAAACTTGTCTGTAAAATAATACTTCTAAAGTTTTTTAGAAAAGGTATTTGATTTTTTCATTTTATTTATCAATAGACGAAGAAACTATTTAATCATAGATGGTGATCGAGTAGTTATGATGAACATACACAGTATCTTCACCTAGTGTTTTCAATCTTTTATGTATTTCTTCATTCTATGTATTTTTCTTTGATTGAAGTTTTAAAAATTTTTGAAAAATAAGTACCAGTTTCCCTATTAATATATTGATAGGAGATCAATGATTTTTAGAAATTTATTCATTTATTATTTATTTGATGAAAGTTATAATTATGAATGTAGTAGTAAAGTTATTATTATAAATAAATGAAAGTAATTACACAACGACGATGACAGCAACAACATTAATTGCTTTCGAGTAGCTATGATGAATACATTAATTAACAACATGGTAATAATTATATGAAAAAAGAGATCCAAGATCTGAAATAGACGTAATTGCAAAAATTTTAATCTATACTCTGTTGATTGAGAGTTTATAGCAAATTTAATCTTCAACTATCAATTCTTGTAATCTGCTTGGAATGCGGGCTTCAGAATTTTCTCTCTTTGAGACATTAAAGTGAGTTGAAACCCCAATCGAAGCAGAATTCATAGAATTTCAACCTATAAGAATAATTTTCTTATACTCATAATAATACTGTACCTGTAATTCATTGATTGCAACCCATGAATTTGACGGGAAGCCTTGTAGCATGGGAACAAGGAACTGAAGACAGCCCGACCAGTGTCCAATCAGCAGCATCATACAAATAAGGTTGAATATCCTCATGAACACACTGGCCATATTCAGGAACTGCAACACACAAAATAGCCTTTCATAAGTAAATATAAAATTTTAACGTAGAAAGAAAACAGATTTGCACCAGAAAGAGATTAATTTATTGAAAGACGATACGCTCCTGCTGTTTGTTTAATCATTTTAAGGAAGAGGAATCGAATGGGATAGGGGTTCTTAATTGGATTATATGTGATACCATATTATTGAAATATGTATTCAGTAAACTATTATTAATGGAGTTTTAATTATTATATTATAGTCCTCCATATACATTGAAGGTTTTTAGTATGATAGTTTCAGTAGATGGTTTAAATAAGTTTATTTTACTTATTCAGATTGTGAAATATGTGGGAATTTTTTTAGTAGGTGAGATACTCTGAGTGGAAAGAAATAGATGCGAACAAGAACATAGAACAATATTAATTAAAAGTATTTCAACGTCTTTGAAGAGAAGTAACCAGTTACCGTAGCTGAGACTAGCAAATAAATTATATTTAAAGAATAAAGATAAGCTGTATTAATAATTAATTACCTAAATAATTCACCCAACTGACGAAGAGTAGGCTACTGATCAACCTAGTACAATCTTGTACATGATTTTGTTCCTGTAAAACTTTTCGAAGTTTAAAAATCATTGAAATCATCACCAAATATGATAGAAAATACCGCTGTCTTTACAAAATAATGAATGATGAGTTTAAATTAAAGCTGAGTGTTTGATCAAATATTGATAGAGATAGCCTATCGATAATTTTCTTAGACTGCTTTATCTCACATTCACTTGCATAGTTCTATAAAGTGACGTGTGCTATTGATAAATTCAAGCATTTTGAGTTGGTATGGTGGAAATTGAAAATTATAAATGCTTTCAAAAAGTAAAAAGTGGTGTATCAGATTGCTGCAGTTGATTTTATACCTATGGAGTGATGTCATTTTTCTATGATGAAAAAGTTATAAATATTCGAGTAGAGTTTGAAAATTGTGAATAAAGACTCAATGATATAGTATTAAAAAAATCAATATTTGAATAAAAAATATGACAGTTACATATCTCATAGTAGTTGAGCTTCTCGAACAAATTTAAAGAGTTTTTGAAGCAGTGAGTGTCCTAATCTATTTATTTATTGGTACATATACATATATGAGTATCACAGGCATAGCTCAAATACACTCATGAATCAAATTACATCAGTTAGAATGTAAGATATACAATATCAATACAACTAACACATAACTTAATAACATTAGAAAATTGTCCAGTTTTTGAACTAGATGAAGATGAATAGACTAATAGTAGATTTAAAAATTGTTCGACAAATCATTGTCATGTGGAACACACATTGTATTTGTTGAATAGGAATATTTCTGATTTTTGAGTAGCTTTACAAGTTCAAATCGAGCTAGTATTAGTAGAGTCTTAACATCATCATAAGCAGTTAATTTTCTTACTAAAATCTAATACTCTTCCAAGGGCTTATAATATACATACAGAATTGCTTTGAAGAATATAAATTGAATTCTGAGCCTAGATTTAGAGAATATGAAAAATAGTTGAAAATTTTTACAATTTTGTAAGTTTATGAAATGACTTATAATTTTGTCATTTCAATCCGGGATTTTATTTAAAAAAGTTTCTCTTGAATTTCAATTCGATGGACAAAGAGCCAATCCAGAACGAGTTCGAATGAAGAAAAGTTGCTAGAAGCTATAAAAGTTGCGTGGAATTTCCCTGTATCGTGGACTAGAGACTTGCATCAGCAACCTATTTTCAAAAAGACAACTGAGTGAGATGTGGCTTGGCTTTGCATTGACTTCCCAGCTAAGATCATACAGCAAATCATGCCTCCTATTGATTGCAAACCAACCTAATGACCCTAAAGGCTCACAATCAGAACAAAAACGATTAGGATAGGATATGAAGCATTTACATTTTCAGCAAACGTTCAAGAATTTGACGAGCAATTATTGCGAATGCTAAGCCTCCTGTGATATGAGGTTACTGTACCGAATTGACTTTCAAAGATAAGTTTGGAGACAAGCTTCAACATTTAGTCATGTTAGTAGGACTGGAGCCAGATCTGGAGAATTCTACAGTGTACATATCATATTTATACGTATCATGCCATTCCATTCAAGAAACATCGATCAAGATGAGGCTAATACGGTCAAATGGTCACGATCTACAGCTTTCCAATCATACCATTTACAACTGATTATGGAGAAGGTCAATAATGTGAGAAGCTATGCTCCTTGAGAAACTAAAAATTATTTGTGAGAAACAATGATTTTCAAGGCTTTTTGAAATATCTTAGTATATTTTGCTTGTATTAATCCTAGAAAACATCAAAAGGAATAATATATCACAACTTCATAAAATTCAATTACCTTACATGAATAGTTATTCAGAAGACTGTACCTACCAGGAGGCACCCAACCAAAAAATTCTATTTCAGCTCATTTGTTCACAAGAAAAATTTTTTGGACAGGGTTAGAGAGACAGCGTAATAATCATTATACTCTTTGTAGACAGGCTTTGTACCTTAGACTATCTACTATTAAGAGTAGATTGTCTTTTCTCTGGGCAAATCTCTCTAGGCGGTGACTGAAGAGAAATAAACCGCTAGAGAGACAAAGAGTGACTGAAGAGATGACTGAAGAGAGACAAACCGCTAGTAACTATCCAACCTCTATAGAGGAAACCGTGTTCTAAATGATGCGTGATGAGAATCGAGTAATAAAGAAAGAAGAGTCCTCAGGTCAAAGAAGAATTAAAAAATATAAAAGATGATCCTTATATTATTATGATGCACATGATAATAATTATTTTATGAAACTGATATTGGTTGAATAGATGAACATCGATTCAGCTGAACCTTATTCTATAAAAACGTATATAGAAGAGACATATAGCTGTAGTAACTATATCTTAGTCTAAATGGGGAATGAGGGTCCTCGAAGTTCAAAGTGCAAATATAGAAATTTTGTTTTTTTAAATGGCAATATATACATGAATAACCGTATGAAACTGGAGTCTACTGGAAAGCTGAACCTAGATACTGTGAAAAACCTAAATACATATTGAAAATTAATCAAGAAATGAATTAAATGCGATTCAAATATCAAGTTACTTTCCAGACTGTGTATTTTTTTGAACAAGAGTGATTATGGATATGAGTAGAAATCGAAGAGAACCAGAGTCCAAGATGAAAAATATTTGAAAAATATTATGCAATAATGTTAAGACATGAAGTATGAAACATTCATCAAGTATGAAACAATACCACTCTACTTCATTTTAGGAAGCTCATTTTGTGAATGGAACATTTTTCAATATGAAGCAGCTCTGAAGTACAGCGATGCTTTGATGAATTTTTCGTGAAGTGCATTTTGAATTCAGTGGATGGATTTCGTTTCCAAAGAGCAACCCTCTATAACGACATGAAACATTTAGAAAAGATATTCATTGAAGAAACCCATTCATTTCAGCTTTAAAACCTAATAATTAATAATTATACCATGAGACTTATTTTGAAAGACATCAACATTTTAATTTTGCTGGCCAAAGACATCATATCTTGTACTTTATGTTGAGTTGAGTAGTAATAAGATATCAATGATATGTACGGATTAATATATATAATATTATGAGATTCATTCTTCAGCAAAAATTACAAAGTTATTCAATTCTAAAAATGTTCCTCATATGAATCGGTTCTGCTAAAATGGTTGATTCTACCTAACATGTGAAAAGATTCCATTTTTCAATAGGAATAAAGTTCTTCTTTTCATCAAGTCAATTAAAATACCTTTCTCTTAAATAGAATGGAATGTTCATAACTCGATTTGAAAATTATTGAAATTATTACATCTTGAATAGTACAGCACTGTTTTGGAATATAAGACATCCTAGAATTACAGTTTACCAAAAATATCGTGCTTGGATTCAAAAGAATCAGAGAACGGAATTCTAAATGACAGTTTATTCTCATTAAGATTATTATCGAACGCAAATTGATTGTCAACTGCCACTGAATTAAATAAAATGCAGTAAAATCTATTTTTTAGTTTTTGATGTGAAATATTTGACAGGCTTCCCTGATAAAAATCTTGCTACCTGACGGTAATAACTGATGTAAAGTATCTTATGCTTTATGCCAAACCGAAAAGGCTTCATGGTTTTTATTGGAAAAAAATTGCGAAAGAAATGGAGTGGTAACTCGAGATGAATTCCTACAATAAACATGTGTAAAGAGTTGAGAGGAGTAGGTGAGTTGTTGAGTGTTCAACGGTGATGTTGGTGAGTATAAAAATAAATACATTTCAAAATTGATTTTTCAAATACTTTATATTTTATCCCTTTATAGTTGATTATTTATCACTTTTGATACAAATATTATTTCGAATAGATTAAATAAGCTCATCGAGTGTTCCATCAATAATGCCCTCATTATTTAAAAATTAATGATTTTATAGGATCTAAGCTAAAGAAGAGAGAATGTGTTATGATACATTTTACGGGTTGACCTATTCGTCATCAAATTATGAAAGGTTTAAAATAAATTTCAGTCAAGATTGATTATAAAATTTATGTTAAACGAAAGACTGTCAGTTGTTTTCAAAACAAGGAAAGATATTTATGAACTGTATAAATTATTAACAAGTTTTTTCAAGCTTTGTAGAACCTTAAGAAGAGTTTTATGCTCACGTCATAAAGTTCGCAAAGATGCACTTCTTATTGTTTAGTTTTGTCAACAGGAAAAAAATGGAAAATTGAAATACCTTGACCTGATTTAAACTTGTATGCTGCGCCTATAAGTGATAACCAATTATAATAATGTCATCATCATAATGTAGAACAATTTTGCCAAAATTTCATTTCTAGATCATAGAATAATGATATAGTATTGTTGAACTTTATTAACAATATTTATCATGAAATTTCACCTACTAAACTTTAATAATCACAAGAAGCCATGCAAATTTTGATTCGATCAAAATTGTCTCATTGGATAAAGATTCCAAATGGAACAATTAGTTATGATCTCTACTGATAATAGAAAAATAATCAATCAGCAGTGAATTTTTCAAATGATGATTGTAAGCAATACTTCTAATAGAAATTATAAGTCGACTATTAAAGAAGTTCTGCGATTACTCAATATATTTTCCTAGATCAAGGCAACTACATCACTACAGATGCAAATAAGTCCTGATTCAAGATTTCAGGAAGGTCTATTAAAATGCAATTCTAATAGTACAAGGAAGAGCTCATTTTGATGGTGATGTATTTATTGCTAGAAAGCGCAGCATCTAGTGATTTCCCTTAGTGGGAGATAATAATTTAAGCTTTTTCAAGAAGCTGTGCCATGACTAACTCATGTCATCCATGAATTTATGTTGCCGAATAGTCGGCTGAACATAGTTTTCACTTTACTAATGCACAGAAAATTTGTTAGTGATGTAAAATATAATCAATTTCATGAAATACGAAGGGTGCTCATAGGACCATAGCACGAAGAAAAGGCCATGTATAATCTCACAGAGAAAAACGATGAAACTTGATAACATTATTCATAATTTGATATGTTTCAACTGCTAGTATCGATGATTGAACTCATTGAATAAATTCACAATCAAAAGTTGTGGTATGATTGAAATAATTTCTCCTCCACATTTATGGTTCTCCCATTGAGAGTAAGCGAATAAACAACAATAATAATGATTATTATAATATGAAAATGGAATCAAGTTTTGAAAATGTTATTTTCTGAAATTATCTTGGAAATTGTGACTCTTTATGCTTGACATGGTGTAAAGATGAAAACCCCCTTCTTGAGTCCAACTTCAAAATAGGAAGATCTAGCATTGGAATTATCATAGATGCAATCCACTATTTGATGGCCACATTATAAAACAACTAAAATAAACCTGATAGATAAAATTTCAAGCTTCAAATGATAATAGTCATTATCAAATATGTATCCTGTAAGTTTTCAAGTAAGTTACCTAGATTTTAGTGCATGGCTTCTCATGGTACACAAATTCTTATTTTTAGGTCTAGTATTTTGTTTTTGATATTCAGTTTTGAATATCATACAGATTGAACTGATGGTTTGGGAAAACGATATATTCTCATTTATTATCTAAGAAAGTACCTACTAAACTAATACATGAATGAACAAAGTCTTCAGAATAGAAAGCTAGATATACACGTGGATAAAAGTGAGTGATACCACTTAATACTGGGATATCCAACCACACTTATAATCAAAAGATAATTTAATCAACCCCACAATAAGAAGTCATATTATAATCATCTTCCAACTCAGTGCATTATAATCACTAGTACTCAACACTCTAAATTTCACTCCCTGTGAAATTATATAGTATTGTGATGATGGATGCTGATACATTCTAAAGAACAATCCAATTATTTCAAAATAAAATGAGCGGAAAAAAAGGAATTCAATTAGAAAGGAGATGATACCTGATATGACATTCGAATGAAAAAGATCATGATTCTTCATAAATTCTCAAACCTAACAAGGACGGTGCACATTTAAAAATTGATAAATTCAATTAATTACTTGAAATGTTTGATTGATATTGAATCAGTTTATTATAAATGTTTGATTGAAACTTAATGATAATAATGATTATCCAATATGCTAACACAATCAAACGACGTGGTTCTTGAAATTACAATGTCCAGTTTCAAAAACCAAGTTACCATATTGTTATCAAAGGAGCTATATTCCAGTTGAACAAAGGTTGAGTTAACTTAAACTAATTTGTGTGCAACTAGCCCCAGAATGGGGCTTAAAATTACAATATCCAGTTCTAAAAGACTAGGCGCTATGGGATCAAAGAAGATAAGTCCCAGTTTAATGAAGGTCAGATCAACTTCAATCAATTTTGTGTTACCGATCCCATAACTATGATAGATAATGATTATATTCCGGTGGCTATCATTGCAGCCAATGGGTGAGTGATATGAATGCATATGTGATATGTTATTCGAAAGATAGTGAAATGAAACCGTGTTAGATTTGCCGCTTTTTTCCAAGAATTCAACAATATATTATTCAATATTAAATTTTAAACTGCTATTCGAGTGTGCTTATATTGAGATCTTATTCGAAAGGGTAATGAAGAATGTGAATAAATGACAATCGCAAAGAAAAATAATTTTCAGCTAATGGTTGAGTATGGGTGATGAACTTCAGTGATTCACTTAGTGGACTGCAGTGAGTTATGAAATGAAAAATTATTTTTGATGGACACTTGATACCAGGATAGGACGAAGAAGAGATATCTCAAAACATTACCTATAAGGAAAAATTTGTTATTGTTAAAGAAATGATTATGAATACGTAACGATTTTCCCGATTGAGTTTTATGCTGACTGGTGAACCACACATGACTTCATTATTTTGTGCACGTCCAGGAACAGGGAACTATAATTTAGGAATTATATTTAATTACTCAAAGTATTATCAAACTCACTCAATCTGAAAAATAAAACTAAAGACTCGGAATGACAGAAATATGTGTCATTCTGTAAGTGATACTTTGAGGTCTAAAATTGATATTTACAAAATAAAATTGAGTAGTGCAGTATTTACAAGTTTATCAGTGCGAAATCACTACTCATCATACATTTTCAATATTACAAATGAAACTGAATAATTTAAGTGAAAAAGACAAGTATCATAATGATAGGATAGGCTAGACGTATTTTACGGTATTAAAAAAAACAGATATGGTAGAGGGGTCTGTAGTTCGGAATTTAATAACTGAACCATGTATTCAGATAGGAGCGAGTGAATATTTACAGAGCAACATAGGCTACCTGATACTACTGTATGAGGGATATTGATTTTCACATAAAAATATATACCTATACAGGAATAAAATGCATATACACATAGAGTTATATGTATTCATAAGATAATACTGAACGATATTGGAGAGTTTTATGAATACATTGGAGTATATCTGCTCGAGGCTTCTTTATTAATACTGTAAACCATATTCTGCTTTCATTCATGCCTAAAAAATCTCTTCTATTTCAATCAACTCTGCAATGACTTGGTGTCTCCATCAAAATTATTTGCAATAATTTTAATAAATTGTAAGTTTTTATTCACATAAGCTGAACATCAACTGGTAAATTATCGCTTTATAATTTTGAAATTTCCATGACGTTGGAGAGCATACCAACGCCTGCTAGAGAAAATTTTATTACTTTTAGAAAACAAGAAAAGGGTGACACATTGGACTTGTGAATTCATTACAAAGTACGCCATAATATTCATGTCTAGTGAGAGTCCGCCTTTTCCCAGTTATATAGGGTTAATGAATTTTAATTAAAATATCCCTCACAATCTAAAAGTTGACTTTCAGCTATACAATAGGCCTTATTATTTTCTTCAATACTTCAAAAAAATCAATATTATCATGATATCAGGATGAGTCATTTCACAAATAAAGTTTGAACCCACGTGATAAATACAGACTATATTCGTATTCTTAAATTTTGTAAGCTGATCAATAATAGAAGGCTTTATTAAGATTCCTAATTATAATTGAAGAATTAAGATTTATAATTGACAAATAGTTCAATATGAAAAAAGATTCATTGCTAATCTTTAATTGCAATCTATATTTCAATCATAATCAGCAAATGATTGATATATCACATTGCAGAAACATGGGTCCAAAGCCACTTACGTAATTAGCCATATCACGTAATTTTCTTCACATTTTTTTATATTTGTCTCCATTTAAAATTTCAAAAAATAGGTTAATTATTGGTCCTCTTGGAAAATAAGTTTTGTGGATATTTGAAAAATTAGACCTGAGATAAACTGAAATCTCTCTAATTTATTATAATCTCGGTAGATGATAATGAAATTGAGCACTTTGTCCACCATTCATTTATAGCTCTTCTAAATGTTGAACGAACTCGAACCTCATGTTTCAAGTCTATACACACTCCAGTTCTCACTAAAAACAACATTCACTTCTCCCTGACGTTCATTTATGCGAATTTATCGAGATTTTGTAGACTTGAGAAAACTGAAGTACACTTTGAGTGGCTGTGGAGGTTCTAAATTATTCAAAAGCACGCTCTCCACGTTGATTGCTCAGTCTCTGGTCCGAAACTCTCATATTGACTAACTGATCTGTGATGTAATTGACTGCTAAATCAAAATTTACAAGAATGCTGAAATTTCAATCAAGATTGTATCAAGTAGGCTATGGTTTCCCTCCTACCAGATCAGACTATGTTCGCCTAACTTATTTTTCCCCCAGCCAAAATGATCTGATGATAAAAATCCATTTCAATACTCCATAATAGATTTTCTCCGGTTTGTAACTATTGAATAGACCTATTATAATTGAGTTTTCTTAAGCTATTATTATATCTTCGTTATCAAATTTTTCGTATGTTTAGAAGGCGAATAAAAATTATTTCTGTATTTCTTTAGTTTAAAATATGAAACAAATCATGATAACCCATGACAGTGCTTATGGAAGGCCGTTACCTACGAAATATTTTCCTGTAACTGGTTTACAGAAACCGAGGTAAATTTCGAAATGTTCTATACTTGTAAATTTTTTAAATGTTAATTCACAACGAAAACAGTTCTGGATGGCACACCAACTCACTAGTAATAAAATTCATTCATAGTCATTGGAGAACATAACATCTCCACACTTCTCATACACAACTGGATCAACAAAAAACGAACTGCAAATAGGTTTCAGTAATTTCATTTAATTTGAATTGTATTTAAAATTGGGATGCAGGAGTAAGTATTTTCCATTGAGAATTTACAATGAATTGATGATAGAAACGAAAATGGTGGAAAATAATTTTGACTGACAAAATAATTTGATAGTTTGAAGAAGGCGCAGAAATTATTTGTTGATTGGTGGAGAAGATTTTTCAAAATTGAAGTAGGAAATAAAATTGGGAAAATTATCCTTGGGTTGAGCATTGACTCTCGTTGAAAACTTGAAGATACTCATTTCATTGAGAAAATTAAAAAATAGATAATTCTTTTGCATTTTTATTTACATGTATGTTTATCAATTTCTTTTTTACCACGTTCAATTATTGCAATTGCAAAAATGTGGTGATTGCAGATGATGATAATGTAGTGGGGGAGGGTGTGGTGGAGGAGGATGGGGAGGTTGGAGAGGGTAAGATAGAGTCGAGGGCGGCAGTAAGTAGCGAGGCGAGGCGAGGCGAGGCGAGCTTACTGTTCTTGTACAACAACATGGAGCCGTGATTGAGCATCGAGTAGTAGGCTAGTACTGTACAGGAGCGCGGGCGGGCGGAAATTGAACTGTACAAGCGATACCGTATGTATACTGTACCTGCAAAAGCCTACTAAATGAACAGAAGAGAAGCAGCAAAAGGAACGGATATGAATCAACATACTAGAAGCGTATTAGTAGCGCATGCAAGCGTTCTAGCGCTTCAGTTCATGCGATGCGTCTGCACAGCACAATCCACTTTTCAGCAGGGGAAGGAGGCTTAAGCCACGTCTCACCAGGTTACCTTAAAAATCAGATTGCTTTTGCTGAACTTAGACTTGTCGTTCTGCGGATCTGAGCTCAGTCGCCCTCTCCTTTCTGTTCGCTTTTTTTGCAGGTTCTGCAAGATCTAGAAAAACAAGAAGCGAGAAAATCCACAAGGTGTAGAGAAGAAGAGAAATGAAACGAAAAGTAGTAGAGAAAGAGAAGAAACTAATGAACTAACTCCAAAGTGGTGTTGTATTTAGTTAGTAGGAGAAGCAAGTCAATTGTTAGAGCTGCAGCTGAACTAGTACCTGCAAGTGAAGCACTTGGCGTTAAATCGTCAGCGCTGTTATAGCTGCGCATCACACTTTAAACTTGAACTTGAATTCGCATTGCCTACTCCTCTTGCAGTGCTGCTAGACCCACCAAACTACAGGTGAGAGAGGACTGGTAATACACAAATCCAACCCATCATTTTCAACAATTATTTTAGAAATTTACAAATTTCATTAAAAATGATAATTTAAGTTCTATTAATATATTTGAATATTAAGTCAAATTTTTTTGTTAACTTATGATAATTGATTATATTATGTATTCAGTCTCCAATTAAAGGTGATTTTCAGGTGTGGAATGTTTTGTGAGTATGAAATCAGACAGTTCATGAGTTAATCACATTTACTAAATAGCAAAAAAACTCTTTCCACGGATGTAAAGATTTCCTTATCTCGATGAGGAAATAATTATTTTATCCACTGTTTATAATTAATACATTAAAATTGCAAATTTAAGTGATATTGTAAACTGAAGTCCAATCTGAAATGATTGACTAATGTGTGGTATATTGACTGATACTATTATCCTTACATTGGAAAAACTTAAATTTATATTAATAATTTATTATATTATTATATTATATTTAATTTATATTAATAAATTAATTCATAATAATTATTATAGTAAAAAGTCTGTATTGGACAGCGAGATTCCATTATTACTGAGCCCTAGATGATTGGTCTAGGTGAATAAGTTTGCCAATTGTTTTGGTATATTTCATCACTATATTTATAATAATAAACTTGTATGTGAGAATATAATAGGCCAACTATAAGTACAAACTTGTGATATAAATATAAAGTGCTCAATAAAAATATGTAAAATAGGTTTTTATACAGAAAATATCACTCACGTAAATATCATTTATGGTAGGATTCTAGATATTCACCGTCATTTGTCAATTTAACCATTAATATTTTTAGAGATAACTTACTATGTTTGTTGGTTATCTCATAGCCTGAATATAATTAATTATTCTCCATATTCAATTAAATTGATTTTTTCATTGCATAAAATCCCATAGCACTGGTTAATTCATTATTATTGCAGGAAATTTCCAAAATTTTACGGGTTCACGGTTTTTAAATAATCGAGTCTCACAGGATATGAATGAGTTCAATCCAACTAATGAACTAACGAATCAATCAACCAGTTAATAAATTAGTTTACTGAACTGATGAAAGGATTGAAAATAAAATTCATCGTTCACAAAAATAAATAAATAAAACATAAGCGAAAAACCACCCAATCACCTCTCAGACAAACCTCATTAGTCTTAGTAACTAAACATCAACTCCTGAAAGTAGGAGAATAAATCTGTGAAGGTAATAAAGAATACTGGATTCTACGTTCACCTTCTATCAAATGTATGGACTAGATTAGTATTCAAGTTCTTGGACTTCTTTAGTTATACATTTATTTTCTGACCAATATAGAGTTACAGGTTAAATATTATAATTTCATAAATATTATATTAGTTATATTAATGTTAGTAGTTAATCAAAATGCTTGTTAATTGAGTAAGCAAGTGGAGGCCGGGCATTAGTGCGGTTAGGATTACGCCAAGCACTAAACTTAAACAGAAGCCTACGTCCAATAGTTGAAGCTGCAGAGGAGATAGCGACCCTCGTTCTCTATCTTGATCTGTAAGGTTTGGAAATGAGCTTTTTATTTTTAAAAAATCATGAGAAGTTCAATACACCTGAGTCAGGAAGCACTGTTATCATTTATTTGGGGGGAAATAGATTATTATACAGTATAAAGAAATATGATTCACTACCGTACTCAATAAGATAAACCTCATTATTCATTACCTACTATTGAGGGACTTAATGGATTTTTAATTTATTGTTTCAATTTGATTCTGATTATTCTAGTTTATGTAATAAAGATTTATAATAGTTTCTCCTGAAATATTGAAATTTATGAAAAGAGTAATGCAGTAATTATAAAAAATCTGTAGACTTCGAAAAATGTTCTTGTGAAAAAAATTATACTTTCTTCTTTGAAATTTATTGAAACAATGTTATTAGTGTTATTAATTCAAATTAGAACTTTTTACCTCATAATAATTTTTATTCAAATGTTCAAACACTTCTCACAAATCAAGATTTGGAATTGAATGATACATTTTATAAGAAACTATTGATCTATTATTAAGCTGTAGTAAAATGGTACCGTTCTACTGGATATCAATTACTAAAAGATAGTATATCAATACATGTATTGTATCAATGCTTTCAATAGAGGTCTTATCTCTTATAAAATCTGAATCGTTGTGTAAGGAAAATAGTAGTAGGGGATGATAGTAAAATAATATCATAAAAGGTTACCAGGTTAATGTTGAAGAATATCAAAGAATATGGAATTAAGTTAAAGGAGACCATCTTTTATAGCTTGCGTCAAGCAAGATTTTGAAGATGGTGAGTACTGACACAGAGAAGATAAATCTTAATATTTACGTTAGACTACATTAGTATTTACCTACTCTGTGGTACTGAGTATAGAGAGGAGAAATATACATTATTATATAAATAATTCCCAAGATAAAGAGTTGAAAAATAATACAAGTTGATCCCATACAAGATGGCTATATACTTACCTCAACAACGTTATTGAGAAAAGTCGATAAAAAGTCAAAATTCTAACAATAATAAGTTTTAATAAAAAATATGCATATGGCTTTTATTGGTGAGAAGATCGACCCTTACGGGTAGGTTCCACCTCGCCAACGTAGGCTATATTTGGTCAAATACTCGTCACCCATCCAAGAGCAGTTCACAGTGTTCTCCACAACTAATATTACGTACCGCGTACCGGTATTAGTAATTTTCTTTGAAAGATTCCTGCATTAATCATTTTTCTTTCGCTTCCACTGCCCAACTTCTAGTCAAACTATCTATTCCTAGTTCATCATTCTCAACCTGTTTTAGCGACTTGTAAATGGAAGCAAATAATCATATATTAATATATAATAATATATTAATAATCATAAGAAATTAAACGAATACAAGGTTGATGATGAAAAATTTCCAGATTTAAAATATGACCAGAATAACATAAAGTACTTTACTCAGTAGCCTATACTATGTGCTTGAAGAAGGAAATTTGGAATCTTCATCAATTGAAAGTAGCCACTGATGAATAATTATAGATGATTTCCATTTCGTTGCACTTGTAAAAAACTGTACAGGCAAAATGCCTTACGGATTCCTTCAAAATAAAAATATAGACTTACAACAGCAGACGATTCCAACTTGAATTATTTCAGAAATGACTTCTTATTCCTAACATTGAAATTACAAGTAAAGTAATGCATCATACTTTTTCAACACATAAATACGTTACAACACAAAAACAACAATTATATGATAAATATTTTCAAACATTATTATTGAAGTGGAAGGGATAGCTTTGTACATGCGAATTGAATTGAAAAAATGAATAAGTGAAATTTAAAAGTGGAAAAGTGATGAAGAATGTGATTTGATAACTATGTGCAATGGCGAATAGGTGAAATTGAAAAATGCCTCTAAATAATTGTAACAAAATAAAATAATTGTATGTATTATATTTTGATATGATAATAAATTTTATTACTGTGTGCTGTGCAAAGAAAGTGTTTGAATGGTGAGAACGAAAGTAATAGATGTTCAACTACTAAAATCCATGAATGAACCTTTAAAATTGAAATTACAATGTGATTTATTTATTTATTTGTAATGAGCTACAAACTAACTGATCAAGAAATAAAAATTGGACATTTTTTATTCTTCGAAAACGGTTTTTTTAATATGAAAGAATAGAGACATTGTAGGGTCATACAGAAGAAATTTCTAACAAAAAATCAAACTTTCAAGTTATTAAATAGAAAATGTGTCAAAGTTGGTTAAGAGACTTTTCATTAAGGAAACGAGTGATGGTATTTTTTACAAAAACCAAAGTTATGGAATGAGGTAACTGAAAAAACATAACTTCAATGATTCAATATTATTAGGATGAGTCATGTGAACTATGTAAATGGAGTAAACAAAAAAATGTAACCCAGTAGAAAATGTATTTATTAGTGGTTGGAAATAAATTTATTAGTGGAACTATCATTGGATGAAGCAAAAATTGTACAATAATTTGCTAACTATAATTAAAATTAATTAAATTTGATTATCCAAGTTCGCCTACCATAACCATCATCTGGTTTAATTGAATTAAATTATCCAAATAATTGTCAACTCGAAGTTAAGTATAAGTTTGAATGAAACAACTAATATGCAAACTAATATCGGCTGAGTTCATGGGGTTCTCTTCTGTTCTACCTCTCAACAGTATTACTGCAGCAATTTGTTTGCCATAGCCTTCTCTTTCAGTCACATACTGAACAAATAGCACAAAACCTGCTTTCGAACTATCGGTTTATTATTGCAGTATTTGTAGTTTCATTTCACACTTTCTCATGACATAAAGGTGAAGTATAGCAAACATTTTTACAACGTTTTTTAGATATGATGTAGTCTACAATATATTGAACGTCTTATATACTGCGATTGGAATTGAACTGTTGACGGGAGAATAAAAAATATTTCTAATAATGAGAGATTACACCGTATTAGCTGGTATGAATGGTGTAATTAATTATTATAAGCATATTCGATTGATTTGATTGACTTTGAGCTTTGATTGATATTTGAGCTTTTTATTCAAGTTTTCGATCATAATTTCATCACAGTTAGGAAGACTTCTTCATGAAAAGATGAACCATACATTTTGATATCTGAATATCCCATTGAATCATAACATGAATGATGAATTCAGTAACAATGAAGATATCTGATCAATTAGTTCTTCTGGAATTAAGATTGAAGTAAATAAAGCCTAATCAGATCTAGTTAAATTCTGTACAAACAATGATTTGAGATTTGATTAGATTGATTGAATGTAGATTTATTTGTATGGTGTTGATGAGAATTAAGCGACATTATCATGTTTCTTATTAGGTGAATGCTACAACTTTTCAACTCCCATAGAACCAATTAAATATGACAGAATAATTGTCAATTACAGTATCAATAAAGTGATGACATAACAGAATTCAGTGATGACATGGGAATTTGACATTGCAACGACATGATCACGAATTTCCTAAATTGTAAAATACTCAATTAAAATTAAAGCACGAGCCGTTGCAATTGAAAGGTCGTAACCCGATCTAATGCAAGGTTCGCATGATTAACAATTTGCCAGAATCGTTTGAAAGACCGGAGGTGGTTTGCTAGTCAAGTGGGCGTTTCTGAAAGTATAGTGTGTCCAATCAAAGAAGACATTCTGGCAAGATGGGAAAATGACTCCAGCTTGGTCAATATTTGTTCAATAATTATAAATGTGGTTTTACTGGTAGATTAAATTGTTTCCTACGATTGACATCAAATTGATAATTTTTGATCCAATATTGACCGAGCTTGAGTCATTTTCCCATCTTGCCAGAGGGTCTTCTTTGCTTGGACAGACTATAGCTTGAATTGCATGTACCAAAGATTGAGTTGAAGGTTTCTTCTATTCTGTCTATAGACAATCTGTCTATTCATCTTTACTTGAGAATACATTTCATGTCCATATTGGAACAATAACTGGACTGAGTATGAAATTCATCAAAGCCTAAATCAATTTTGCCGAGTTTCTGCTCAAGGATTGATTATGATGCAACTAGGAATCACTCAAATTTGTGCCAGAGAGACAGTGGAATAAACCATGAACGAGAATGGTTTGTAATTTCAATATTCATTTAATGAGCATCAATATAATTTTGGACTGTATTGCGGTCAATATCTCATCATGCTTGATTTATTCCATACTTTTCAATGTCCAATGACAAAATGTAATGCACTTATTCGAATTATTGGTCATATAAGATAAGTGCACATTACTACTAGGCTATGGAAATAATTGGATACATAGATTGTATCATATTTAATGATGCAAATGTTTAAATGTAGGTGCTCAGGTTGAAAAGCGTTTTGGATATTGAAATAAAGTTTATGAGCTATAGGCATTTTGTATTTGTTCTGTGGATTTTAATCTTCTAAAGAGCAGCCGAAGTAATAAAAATAACGAGAAATCCTGAAAACCAGTATAACTACACTACCTTACCTGAATATTAAATTCAATATTCTTTCACTGACAGTATCCATTTATTGTCCTTTGAACTAGGGTACCATTAGATAGACCTACGAGTTAAACATTAATTTTCTCCTAGATGAGTTCTATTGTTCTAATCTTCTCCTCTATCTTTCTAGAATTTCTTGTATAAAAATAATGGGGTTTGGTTAGTTAAAACCAATAATAGTTGATCTCAAACAACTATATAATAATTTAACAATAGTTTATTCGTGGCCATTAATAAACGGTTATATATTCTAGAATTAGAATATTAATGTATTGAAAATTTCAATTTAAAATAGATTTAAGAATTTATCGAACTTCGAAAACCACTGGCATTGTATTGTGCAATTTAATATTTCAACGATAGTTGGAACATGTCCTACTCTTCTAAATACGACAAAAATTGATTACATAATTAGAATGGAAAAATATCGATAACGTAGCTCTGGTATTGTATTACAATACAATTGTCCCATAATAAAAAAATCGATACAGAAGTCTACTTAGCTTGGTGATTGATCAGTACAATAATGAATTGTTACAAATACGTATAGGAACAGAGGAAACCAACTGCAAAACAAACGTGTTCAGGAGAATGATACTCTGCTCACACCGCAGTGCACCGACATAGAGGTAGATGTGCGCTTCCATAAACATTGACTTAACCAAGTACAGCATATTGGGCATGGCGATGGCATAGGTAAGTCCACAGCACGCATCACAAACGACACCAGCCAACCACATCTGTCGTCATATAGTGTGGCTGCGATGCGCCAATTGCGCCCAATTCACGCATCAAGGCACTCGCCAATGGAGGCCACAACTCCAAACATCAAAGCACCCGCCCAAATGTAGGCTACCACCGTGCAATCTACATTCACTCAACTAATTTTTCATCAAATTTGTAAACCCCAATCCGTGATAAGAATAGAATATCAGAAAAGTGATAAGAATATCAGATCGTATGTTGTACATAAACATAGTTAATACTGTTTTCTCATTTTAAATAATTATCAAAGTACCCTTTTTCAATTCCTTTTCAAGGGGTACTTTGATAGTTATTTTTAAAAAAACCAGTGATAAAAGTAGCCCTGAGATAAAGGAAACAAAAACATAGTTATATTATGTTATAAGCTTATACAACATGATTTTTCAAACAAATTATTTTCAAAATTATAGTCGGCGCAATCTAAGTTGACGAAACCCCCTCCACCCGAGAAATAGCTACGTTGCCAGATTGTGTGAAATTGGAACATTTTCAAATCCGCGATTAAACCCCATATCTAGAATTTTATCCTTGATATGCCAGTAGTATTGAAAATGTTCCTGGGTAGAAGGATTCAAAGGAAATTTGATTTTTTTGGAAAAATTTAAAAATCACGAAAATATTACTTTCTTTTGTATATCACTTCTCTCACAATCATGGGTTATAGTAAAAATAAAGTTTTATATCAAAATGACAAGGAATATTCGAGCTTTCTAATGGTTTTTGAATTTTCTATATCTGACCAATAATTATGTTTCAATTAATGGATATGTTTGTCAATGTCGAGTCTACTCGAACAGAAAACATGAAATTTTCGATGATCTAGAAACTTTTTTGTTTGAGAAGATAAGTGGGTGGTGAAAGCGAGAAAGTTGTTCAAAAACACTTGAAATTATTTTTCCAAATGTCGAAAATAGTCGGAAGATCGTAATTTGGCCTCTCAAGAGTTTCAAAGTAAGGAGAGCGGTATATGCATGAATCATTGTATGTTAAGATTGGAGTTATTGAAGCTAATCGACTTGGATACTCGAGCTGCGAACAGCTGGTTTATCATAAAAATAGTGAGTTCACAACACCGCGTGATTTTTCCGAAGCTACGCTGTCACTTTTAACATTCAGTTGAATGTGTTTGCGTTAGGAGAAGTTTCAATTTCACGTAAAATGACAACGTAGCTATTTCTCGGATGGAGGGGGTTTTCGTCAACTTAGATTGTGCCGACTATAGTATTTGTTGAATTCATAAATGAAATAAATGTATTAAATACATGAATAGAATATATTCGGTGTTGTTAACTGAAATGTTAATTGTGTATGCTATGTGGTCTAAGGCCAGTAAGGAAATGAGCTTAGATTATGTGTTGTGTATGATCTACTAATGAAATGCTAATAGTATTTGTTTTATATATTAATAAAAAATTGCAGTTTGGATTTTTCACACGTCATATTGATTTTTTTTATGATAGTCATAGTGAAAATAAGCGATTCTTGAAATTTAAATTGGAATTGTCCGCAGTCTTCCAAGTGTCAAGCCTGAATAATGGATTTATCAAGATTCATAACAAAATACTTGTTAATGAAGATTGTGGAGAGCATTATATTTTATACAATATTATTCAATCATTTGAATCATTTTCACACCCAATGCCTTAACAGGCACAAATGGGTTGGATAAAGAAGGAGAAGAAGAAGAAGAATATTTTTTACGAACTTATCAATTGATGAAATAAAAACACATAGATTTCGACAATTTTCTACACTAGAAAGTTTCTACAATGTCGACCACAACTCAGTTGAATTTTCAACTAATAAATTCTTCAACTGATTGAATATTTCAACTCTAAAAAATTCAATTTTTCATCAAGAAGAAAAATTATAATTATAAAGAAATAATCTTGTGTAATTTATGAAGTACAATACTAGTTCAAGCAGGCAGCTGTTTTTGAAGATAGAACGTCACCAAGATTGAGACGCTCCAAGTGCAAAGTTGTCAGACACAAGGCTCAAACTTTTGTATCTTCTGAATTGGAGTGGTACATTATAAATTCTCACCCCATTCAAAGCATTTCAATGCTATTCAGAATGTACACACCCCGAGGCTATACTGACTTAGCTTACTCTACATTCCAAAAACAACATAATAACAACTTTCTCTTCATCCCTTTCTGGTCCAATTACTTCATATTTTCCCTCCTTTGAAATTTTCACTTTCGCTTGAAATAAATTCCACCTCAATGTAATTGTAGAATCCACATTGTCATTATATATTATAGGAGAAACTTTTCACCTAACACTCTTCAGATCTCAACAACAATATTAACTCGAGTCCCAAATGTCAAAGGTATGTTGAAAGCTTTATCTCCAATTGATGGCATTATCTCCAAACCACTAAAAATCCCAACATTATGCCTGCCTTCTTTCAAGAAAAGATTAAACTAATTACAAAAGAATTATATTTTGATGAAGATATGAATGATGATTTGTAGAATCACTGTTCGCCAACTTCACTGGAAAAAGTTCAGCAGATCTCTACTACTCTCAACCATTGTCACCCAAAAATACTTTAAGAAAGTTTCTATCACTCAGGAAGCATCTGATCGACAGGTCATTTAGAAATTTAATTATTTCCAATACATTTGTGAACACCAGAGCTTCATCTTCTAAACTTCATCCATCTACTATAGATATTTTTTAGATTTCCTGGGTTGGAAATCCAGTCTTCTTTCAAAGCTTCTAGTGAACAGTCAAATTATTCAATTCCCTCAATAAGTGGAATCACCGAACATTCAGAATAATATTCCCAGTATGGGATATTGATATAGCTAATTTGTTTATATTAGTGCAATTTGGTTGATCAAAGAAAGGGGATGAAGATAGAAAAACGCAGAATTGCCGTCATTCGAAAAATCCCAATGAAGATAAGAATATGAAATACCTTAATTACATACACCTAGAGATTATATAAAGAGCTACTTATATAGAGAAATTGTAAATTATACATAAATATATGTATGTAAAAATACATCTAATGCAATATCTATTATCTCGACTAGCCAACACTCATCACTTTATAATTTTTGAATTAGCAGGAGAATTGAAATTGAAAGTGAAGTGGTAATTGAAGAACTAGTTAAAATGGGGATTTTTAAAGCTCATACAACCCTATCTCAATTTAGATATATTATATTTCTAAGGCAACCTGGCGCGACTGTCACGAATATTCGCATTTGAACACAGCGAAAATGGCGAAGACGAAAGGAATAAATAGATTCAAGCAACCGTGAAGCGTGTCGAGCAAGAGAAATGGCTGCGAGATGTAACTGGATACTGGAGCTGGAGGCTGGAGTCTGCTCCAAGATACATAAATCTCCAGGAGCAGTAATTGGTTTCTACTTGCTGCATTTGATTCACAGTTATTTATTCTGTTCCATTACAACCGACAGATGGCTATCACTGTAATAAAATGATTCCTATTCATCAAACACAATTATTGAATAATAATTATGATTCGAGGAATGCAAACCATGAAGGAATCTTTATTAAAATACATTCAGATCTAGACTAATAAAGTTATAATCTCTACAACAAATCTTATTTACCCTATTGAATAAGAAGACAAAATCGCCTAACAATTTACACAAATATCTTGGACATTTGAATAAATGACTAGATTATTCAATGAAATACAGGTAGAATAGCCCAATAGTCTATTGATTGTAACAAACCTCTTGATTATAGGGAATGATATTGAAATGGTGTGAGATCATTTTTTAATTGTGATCCAAGTTACAATCTTAAAAATTTTGACGATTTAAAGTATTACAAACTAGAAGATGGTAAATTTACATGATTGAATAGCCCAGAACGAAATTTTCATAAAATAATTGAGTTAGAAATGTTCAAGTTACCTTCAATACCTTGAATTTATTCAATTATATATCTTTATATCCAAAACAATTATCCAAGTATATTCGTCAACTATATCATATCCTTTTATATTCAATACTACATCCCTTTCTAACAATCCTTCAACTTTCAATATTACCATATGAAACTTGCTCATGTTTTGTACTGAATTACTCATAAAAATTCGAAAGAGAAATTGTACATGCTCAGTTTAGTTTTTCTCTTGGTTCAGCCTGTACTATTTATCTCCCAGATCTCAATATTTCTGTGATTTAACAATGAATAAGTAAATGGATAAATATAGGAGAAGAAGTGAGCATATTTCCACTTTTCATTTCCATTCTATCTCGTAATATCAATTCAATTGAGGAAAGATTTTCTAATGGAATAACTTAATAGATCCAACTTAGCTCAACTCTCTAACCTTCGACCATCAGATACAATTGATTTCGCAGTAGAGAATAATACTGAATAATATTACACTCAATAATTACTCCATCGACAAAGATTGATATTTTTTCTACAAGCTTCAAATAATAAAATTTTAGACTTTAACTAAAGATGATTATTTGCTCATCATTTTACAGTACAAGAACAATCTTTATAGTTTTCACAAGTCTTTACAGTTCATTACTATGCCTACAGTATTTGATCATCCACATGATTTTTCATTATTTTTCATAAAAAATACCAATTATGATTTTGAATACACTGTCCCACTTATTTGGTTTGTGTTGTTAAAGTGTTCAATTGATTTACATTAAACTAAAAATTGAAAACAAATTTACAGTATCACAATAAATTCATATTGTTTGAGAAGCGTGACTTTGAAGACAGGGTGATAGAAAGTTTTTATTTACAGAAAGAGACAGAGAGAAAGACAGTTGAAAAGCGGCTGCAATCAGAGAGGGGGGCCTGGTAGGGGAGAAGGAGTTTGGGAGGTAGACGCACCACACCAACACAAACACAACACAACACGACACGACAGCTAGTACAAAAATAATATTTTTAGCTAGTACAGTAGTATGTACTAAGAGAAAGATAGTTAGATAAATGAAAAATAGTTTTGGTGGGACTTACGTAGACTTCCTCCCATTGGCTGACATAGCGGACAAGCCGGGACAGTCGGAGCAGGCGCACCAGGCTGAGCAGTTTGGCCAGTCGCAGGATCCTGAGCGCTCGTCCCGCGTGAAGGATCTGGAAACTCTCGCTGAAGTCCTGCCGCACAAACCAAAAACAAATACAAAGGTAGTCGGTGGATGACTCAGCGTGTTAACGGTAGTGCCACAACAACCCGGCCACCGCAAAAACTTCACTTTTTCCAATTAATTCTTATAAGATTTTTGGTAAATTATCAAATATAATGTTGTTGAGAATTCACTTGGTGGACCGGCTGAGAAAACTTGGTGGTATGGCTACCACTGATGCTATTTTATAATTAGCCTACTTCCTGTTAAATAATTTCTCATAAGTTTTTTTGTAAATTATAATATATAATCTTGTTGAGTATTCGATTGGTTGTATAGGGCTACCACTAATGCTGTTCTATTAATCCAGCACCATTTTTTTAAACAATAGATTGCTATCTAGTCTTGAGATTTTTGGGACTGATGATCAACTTTTTTCTGACCTATACTGCGGTATATAGAAGAAGACGGTAAGGTTCACGCCCATATGGCTTGGAGAATGATTGGTGACTCTGCCATTATCATCTCTTGAGTTAAAGCTGTAGTTGAATGTTTTTTCTAAAATTAAAATATTTTAAATAGGTGGAGGAGTCACCAACTTGGGTGGCTCGTTGGAGGAGTGATGAAGCACCGGTCTGATAACCAGGTGGACCCTGGTTCAAGTCCCATGCGGGGAACAATTTGACCACAGCACAATCACATAAATACGGCCACCCCAAGAACCAAGAACGTTTCAAAAACTTTTCAGTGAACTTGAAACTAATGGTGAAAAATAGAATAGGCCTACTTCTTGTTGAAACTGTTCTTTCATCAGAATTAAAATTGATAAATGTAAGCTCAACCTATATTGAAAAGTTGATACCCTGAATCTCATTTGTAAACACTCGGTTTTTTGTTGAGTTTTTCACATTTTTGTAGTGTTTTTAACACTAGCAGGAATGAGTTATTGAAGTATTCAACTTCTCTTCTTCTTTAGTTAGTTGTTCTTTAGTTGGTTATTCAACTAAATAACCAAAGGTTATTTTAGTCAATTTATCAGAGTAGTTGAAGAAACATGTTGTTGGTTGTTTAGAGAAATGCTTTTATGATGATACTGGCATCTCTATTATAGTTCACAGATTCTCGTAAACACTAAGCTCGTTTTATCAAGCATTAATCTTACAAATTCTTATTACTTATTCAGGTTCAAATGTCGAAGCTCTATCATTCCTAGAATGGTAGAAGAATATAATTTTCCAAAATTGAATCATTTTTTTTTACTTAATATTTGTTCTTTAAAGGACAATAAACTAGCCTCTGGCTTGGAAAATGTTTAAAAATTACAATATAGATTTTTGCTTATCTAGGATATTTATTGCCCAAATCTTAATGAATTAAGATTTTATTTCAGCTTATGACCTCACATTCAGATTAAATTTTTTGCAGTTAATTGAAGCAATGCGTGCATAATTGATATTTGGTGAAAATTTAGAAAGTTCATATTGAATAAAATGTGTGAAGATGGCTGTGCATAACATAACAGCTTGAGATAGAAATTGTGAGATTATAATATTAAGTTGCTAATGAAAGTTATGAATAATAATTTCAATTTCTTCAAATAAGCCTACTCAAGATATATTTAGGATATATTGATCACAGCTTATGAAAAAGCATGCAATCTCCAATCAGGACGAAAAATTATTCTGGGAATAATTCATGTTTTCTTGATTACCTGGTTTAGATTCAGATCGTTTGGTATAAGTTATTTGATAGAGAAATGGAGTAGCCTCTTTCAGATTAATTTTGATTGCAATATTGACAATACGTAGGCGACGCAAATTTTGAATGTTAAATTCTTAAACATTAAACAAATTCTTGGAAACTTAATAATGATTTGGCTGGAGAGAAATGAAATAGGAATAAGAAGTTAATAAAGATTCACGGTGAAATGACTTCACCAGACATACGATAATATTTAAAAATCTATCAGAGAGATTACAAGAAAGAAATTGACTCGAGATAAGTTATGATAAATGCTCACATTTACGCAATCAGATCAAGCAACAATTTATAACATTAGAAAATTGTGATATTAGAATTTAATCATGCAAAAAGTTAAAAATTCATAGATTATTATGCAGTGATATTTTTATTATTAGTGATGAAACAAACAATCGTGATAATATGTAACTTATTTTGAAAGAGGAAAACAATAGAAATATAAACATTCTATTAGCAATAGAATAAGAAATGAATTACAAGAAGAATTATTGAATTTAAGAGATGATAATTATTCATTAAAGATTCCTTGAACTTGCATATTTGACGTGTGTATTACTTCATATGCCTAGAGCACATTGAGCGAGAGAATTGACATTAGAGTAAGTTATTTATTTATAGATAATTGTTTTTGTTTTATTAATGCTCACTACAAATTAGAAAATAAGATTGGTTCTAAATTCTATTGAAAGTCTTTGAAGGACAAGATTTGAAATACTCAGATTAGGAGTGATATGTGATTCATACAAGATATGTTTTAAAATGAAACTCATTTGATAAATCTAAAATTCATTTGGTATTTCATTAGAATTTTCTATTCCACAATTTGAATACAGTAATTAGCAGTACAAGTTTGTGATTTTAGTAAGATTAGTTCGTTCGGTGAGATTATATGTAATCAAATTTGGTTGGATGTATAACAGCACTGGTGTAAATAGAATGAATTTAAGAGAATAAAAACGTTTTTTAGTTTGCCATTTAATTCCGAATAAGCGACATTCAATGCTCATACTTATTTTGTGAGAAATAAATTATTTGAAAAGTGAATAAGTTTTAAACGGTGCAGTTGCGGAACAAGGCTTAACCGCAAGCTGTGATGTAAATTACCTGGTTAAATATAAGGAAGATGTAATCCAATGGTATCGAGCTGATCAGATCTAAGAAGAACCACGTTTTCAAGTAGTTCTTTGCTATAAGTTTTGGGTCCAGAATAACTTGTTCCGCATTATCCTGTTGCATAATGCCTGAAACAAAAAGAAAACCAAATTGATTACGACGAACAAATATCTCAACCCATATAAGAGAAATAAGAAGACTTAGAAAAAGTTACAGAAAGAATTGAAATATTGTTTCAGGTCACACAACAATACAGTAGGTACTTTGAATCAACAAATCTTCAATGTGATAAGATTTGATATTTCTCCTATAAATCACAATTTTTGCAAAGTAAACGAATACATCAATCAATAAATAATCATGCTCTAGAATTTCACATTGATTTAGATAAATGTTCAATACAAATAGAACATTTCAGAAGCTAAGATTTGATTTAGGTCTGTGCGCTAGAATAGGTACAATTTTTCCAATGAGAAAGTAAGTCCTAGGTCTGAAAAAATAAATTTATCAACTAATTTAGTATCCTAAATAGATTGATATGATTTCTAGAGTCTTGAAAGAGAAAATAGTCTGCATTGCAGTTATAGTTGATCGATAGCAACCCCTGCATATGAAAAAACAAAAATAATGTTAGCACTGAGCTCATACTTTATTGAATATTTCAATAGTAAGTAGTGAACCATTAATTAATACGACTGATAAAAAACTTGTGATTTGTATATTTAGTGGAAATATTAGCTGATCCAGTTTACATTCTCCAATAGCAAAATTCTACCTTTCTCAAGGTAATGAGAGGAAACATAGAACAATTTGACACCACAGTGAATAATATTATTATTGTTACAACAATACTGTATCATAAAAGGAATGCAATTCATCACTATGGGAACGATTCTCATCAATTCATCATTGTGTACATGCTAACAGAAATTACGAAACATTTATTTCTCTTTTCTCTAAATTTATAATTGATCCAAAATAGAGAGTTCTCATCACATGAAAACTGAGAGTAGAGTTCAAACCGATAAACTGCACTTCTATCAATGAAACACGAACCGAAATACATTTACATAGAACAACATTGTTTATTAAAGTTTGAGAGGTAACTCTCTGGATTAATTAAATGATTGTCTCTATAGAACACCAATAATACACCATATGATTCAATGAGTGATAATTAGAAGTGTATTACAGTGTTAAGTATTGTTATTATTCGCATAATAATGTTTATTCTATTTCAACAAAGGGACAATAGGATGCAGTAGATATTTCAACATCTATGCAAAATACGGGATAAGGGCCTAATTGAAGCACATCATGAACAGTAACAATATTATGGCGGGGCAATATTTCAATTGAAATTAAACCAACCACTTCAATGATTGTTTGAACAATTTTCAGAGAATTGGTTATATATCTCTATCGAAAACAATGATATACATTTTTGTTATACATGAATACCGTACCGCAATCATTATGATCAAAAAAGAGTTTATCCTGAAAACCTAGAGGAATAATGATATTTTTATGCTCAAATGTAAAATAATATGAGATTGAATATCCACTGCTGTGTGACCTATCAATCACTTAGAAGTGTTTCTCATGATAAACCAAAGTTTATTTCCAAATTGATTCCTTATCACTCTGTAGTCTCTGTTGTTGTTCAATGTTTCTCATTCCCTTCATCCTTTATCATTCCTTATTTTCTCTGTCTTCAAGCAAACTCAGTTGAGACTGAAAAGATCGAATCTATGAATTAAAAACAATTGAGTAAGTTTTAGCAATTAGCAATTCTGATGACTTTAGCTCAATAATCTTAATTTGAGTTCAAAGTGAATTCTGAACAGTATCTACTTGAGATAAATCGTACCAAAGGTAATTGAAACGGAAAGGCCAAGAGCAAGCGCAAGATTGTTTGAATTATTGTGTGTAATTCATGGATTCGCCCGATTCGAGAATTACAGTTGGCGAAATGCAGATAGGCAATCGTTGAATAATGCAAGCTTATTACATACTTGCTGTTCCTCCGGTAGGCTACTTCCAACTCCAGCAAACCAGGTACCTTTCTTCAAACTTACCCCATTAAAATTCAACGTGTTTTCCTCTCCACTTACAAAAGCTTTCAAGAAATCCGACTGGAATGAGGTCAACTTAGCAACCTATTGGATGGTCCCTTCAACGAAAATTTGTAAAATGTTAGTTTCTTCATTGAAAATGATTGATAACTCTCATTATATTTGTAAGCACGGACGTTCTTCCAAAGTTTATACCATGGCCAAGAGTGTTGAGTTTACCAATGATTGAGTATTTGAAAAAAGCAAGACTTCAAGAGTCAAGACTTAAATTGATTAAAGCTATATATAATGCAAAAATTCATTCAATTATACATTTAGGTTACTGAATCCTATTTTTAAAAAATTACATATAAGTTATTGGGGAGATGCAAAACAGGCTCAGGCCTCACTGTACATCTCCAGAATTTTGAGGTTTAAAACTTCAGATAATCACTTGAAAAAAAAATTTATTGTCCTTGGCCAGAATTCAAGTTAAAAATCATTTTGCGGTGTGTTGGTGAGAGAAATTAATACATTAGAGAAAACTATTATAAACTTGAAAAAAATTGCACAATTTGAAATTTTAGGAATGGCAATGATGCACATTTCCAACACGTTGCCAATGGCAATGGCAGTAGCATATATGCTACAGATAATTTGCAATCTGTCCTGGCAGACTGATCCAGAGAATGCTACATTTCCTGTCAATATCTACTGATCACGTAATACTGATTATTCAGTCTTTGTGGCATATGCCACACTTTAAATTTTTATAAGGTGTTCTTTTCAATAGAACTTTGCAAAACCTAACTTTTGGTAAAGATATTATCTGTAATGGCAATTAGCTAATACGCAATCTCTTCATTTATTCCCTTTTTTCGGTTTCATTCATTCATTAAAAAAAATTTCTGATTTAAAATGAATGACTGGAAGTCGTTATGGTAATGAATCGGAAGTGGAATTAAAGATTGGAGGTATTCGATCGAAGATTGGCTTCCATTGAACATTGAATCGGAAAAGGAATGAATTGTATATTGAGTGTTCATGAAGAAAATTGAATTGAGGTGAATCGTGAAGCAAATAAATGTTTTCCCCTGAATGAAAGAAGCTGAGAAATAAATAAAATACGCAAGAGTTGTAAGGAACAGGGTGAGAAGTAAGCTATGGGCCTAGGTAAGAGAAGAATGTTTGAATGCAATAGCTAACCCCATCGATGAATTTATTGGAATCCACATGACAAATCTTTCTTTCGCCTATTTCTATTTTCATCCATTCTCCTATAAATCACCAACTGTTCCAGTGCACCTCTTTATATTTTCCAGGTCGTCTTTTTGTGTCTTCAATAATCCGCCACTAGCCAGTGGTCTCCTTGCCGTCATATAGGCTAGATGCTAGAACATGGGATTTCTCATATTATGAGTTTTTGAAGTTGAGTGAATCCATGTCTTGATTAAAAAATTTTAGTTTCTGAGTTTAAAATACTAGTTAGCTAACTTTAGTCTACTTTTGAATTTCAACGTTTATGGTTACTGAAGTTAGGGTTGATTCACATATGACCAGATAAACTAAATTTTAGCCCTGGTAATGTGATCATGAGTATTGAAATATCTTTCATGATATCATGAGTATTGAAGTATATCATTGTCAGAAATTTCCAACAGCTCTGAATAACTTTCAACTCACCTAATACACAAAATCTTTCCAAGTATGGACGCCATCAACTTCCCATTCCAAAATAATTTCCATCCTTAAAATTAATATCTTTCCACATCTCAAAATGAAAATCGACCTCAAAAACGGTTCAAACATCGGAATTAATCTCGCGAACTGTTGCTGTTGACTGTTGTGCCATTGCTTTTCTAGACATTATTCTCACTGCGATAAACTCAGAATTTAAAATAGAATCTTTTCGATTTGAATAAATAGATAAAAATTTGAAATAGTATCTGTTCAATTTGGATAAATAGATGATAGAGTAATTAGAAGAAATATTACGGACAGTGGACACATGCTTTTGTATAAACATAGACATAACCAAGAACAAGAAGACAAGTATCAAGATTCAAAAAGCGGTTGTTTTGATGTAGCAGCTGATCAACAGGAAAAGATTAGCATCAGCTGACTCGATGAAAATATTGAGAAACAAAATAATTCTATTTTGTTTAATGTAAATTTTTATATTTTCTGAGCTTGAACTTAAAGAAATCGAGGATTTTAATGATTGAAATTGAAATTTATCAAAATATAATTTAAAATACTATTACTTTCCGGATACGGAAACTTTTTTGAAGCGGGGAATTTTAAATTAACGCAGTTACTCAACATTCTACACAGATATTATAGTCACTGTCCAAGCAAAGAAGAGCCTCTGGCAAGATGGGAAAATGACTCCAGCCTAGTCAATATTGGTTCAAGAATTATAAACGTGGTCTTAATAGTAGATTTAATTGTTCCCTACGATTTGAGATCAAATTGATAATTTTTGAACCAATATTGACCGAGTTTGAGTCATCCTCCCATCTCCCAAGAGGGTCTTCTTTGCTTGGACCGACTACTTCATGTCATTAAACAATTATTTAATACGATTCTCAGCAATATTCACTTTTGCATAGCATTTACCCTGGCCCTGCCACTGAGAAACCAAACAAAAATAAAAATGTAGGTACTTAAACCTGTAAGTTAATTGACGTTACGGTATTGCTTTTTCTTTGACATCTTTGATCTATTATAAATATACTTAAAGGAAAAGTTGCCTCACAATAAAAGAATTAAGTGGTTCAAAGCGACTTCCTATGAGCTTCTAGGTGAGTTTAGAGTAGAAAGTTGAAGATTAAAAGGTATTTGGTTATAATTATTGGATCCAAATCTTAAATTTCATTGGATATTTCTCTTTGGGAATTCTAGTTGTATTTATAAATATAACCAAAGACGATCCCTATAAGTTTGTCCCATCCATTTGACACACTTCCTGTTTTTGTAATTCCACGAATTCAACCTCGTCTTCTCTCCATTCGATGACATCTTGATAGAGAGATCGTATTAGTAGACTATTCCTATGCTTGAATTCCTAACAGCTTGAATTCTTGAAAGTAGCTTCTTCCAAAGATCAATCTATTGGGCGTTGTTCATGTTGATAAATAATGTTGAAGTGTGTATTTTGAATTCTGTGTGTTTGTTATTGTTACAGGAAGCAGGATTACAAAACGCGATCCTTGGAAAAACAACAGAAGATCGATTTCGGCAAAAGTAGTGTGCATTTGATGCCAACCCTGAATAGATTGTGCCCGTATTCCGTGGGATCACCCAAAGGAGCATGTACCTCCTATTTCGTCTTTTGAATAATATATTCGCTTCTATCTGACTTACAATGGAATAAGCGATTTCGTCTGTAAAGCAAGCACCTACAAGAACTGGTAGGGAGGGGGGTTGAAGCGGGAAATGGAACAGGAAAAGGTCAGGGATATCTTCCACTTCCTCCCTCGCATCATTTGAATAAACCATAATCTTTGAAATGAAGGGCAAGATATCTTTGTTTGCTAGCTTCCATGATGGACGCCAACCGAATGAACATTACTGTAGGCTACTTCTTTTTGGCCAAAAAAGTAATATCAAGAAAATAATGCCCAACACTGAAATTCACAATTAAATCAACTAAAGACAATTTATAGAGCTATAGAGTGTACACGATTTTGCAAGATAATACATTGTATCAATGGACCAATCATATTTGAATATTTTGTAAAACATAAAAATCCGTAATCTATGTTTGCTTCCAATTGTTCAATTCGATTCATGTATCAACTTATATCCTATATTTTTGAAATGAAATTGAATCTTGGACACACAGATTAAACAAATTTTGTTAGAATACTACTTGAAGTAGGCTACTACTTTCTACGCTACTTGATGAATGTTTTCTCTGAATTAACAAGGCCCGTATTCCTCTTTCTTGTTTTATCTTTCATACCAGACGAAACAAAGCGTTTGATACAAACCAAAGGGAGACGTTCATGGTTAAAAAATGTGAGCATAGACATTGCATAGGTAAAACAGAATGACTTCTTTATTTTAATGACGTGGCGAAGTTTGGGCAGTAATGTCCACTCTACCACTTAACCACAAACAGTGCATTTTGTTATTATTTTCTCGAAGAGATGAGAATCATCGAAATATTTCAAAATGGTTAAAAATAGTAATCAATATTGATTATTAGCATTTTATATGTTCACGGATTGAAGAACTAGGAGTTGTTAGAGGCTATAATAAAACCCACCAATAAGACTGAAAATTTATCCAAAATTTAGTTCATGGGAAAATTCAGGACTATGAAGAAATCATGTTGAGGCTATTATAATTGTATATTCACACCCTGAGCGGATAGGAGTCTAGTATCTAGATATTAATAATTCCTACTCCAAGTAAGTTGAAATACAAAGTTTAAAACTCTGAAGTGAGTAGGTACAATATGGTACCGGTATAAGAAAGTTGCCTCTTCATATTCCCAACGGTTATACCTGATGACAACATAGCATTGAATTTCTCTCTTTAATATTGAATTATAATTCTGTCATTGTGGGCATATCTTATATTATACGAGATTCAGTTGGGAAACTGTCTAGCTGTATGACCTACTTCTTGAACAAACAAAAGCTGAGCTTAGCTGTGAAGCCTTTACAGCATCCGTACATCTGAGGGAATGCCGCAGCATTAAATTCCCAACTCATTCATTTTGCAAAATGAACAGTCGCCTGAACTCACAGTCATGGGAAACCAAGTGTCCGCCTTTCATTTCTTGGAAAGAATTAGGATCTCCAAATCTCAAGTGGGAATAGAATCACGATATCATGATATTCCTCGAATTCAAATAAGCTGATTTTTGGATCAGAAATTGAATTTTCGAATAAGCTGCCCATTCATTAGGTCTAATACCGCATTAAAAGTTGGCCATCACCCTGAACATTCAAGAAATTCTATTGAAACTAAACCTTATAAATTACAACAAATTGATAGGAAGAAAACAGCTAAAAAGAGAAATGTTCAATTATTTCATTTGAGATGGATCTCAGTCTGAAAAAGGAATCTTGGTTTATCATGATATATATTAAAATTTAAATTCAAATCTCATTTATTGTCGAAACATTTATACAATGCCTAAGAAAGTCAAAAGTAATCCAATAAAAGCAATACAAGCATTAATAATACATGAATAAGACAGGTTACATCAATTTCCCAACAATAATTCATTTCTGTTATAAGAACATTTATCAATTAGATAAATTTTAATATTTTTCTTGAAATATTCAAAATTGCCAATCTTTAGACTGTTTGGCAAATTATTATACAGCCTAGTTCCAAATTCAAAAAAACTAATCAATGTATATGAGTAATAACAATGATTTAATGTAAGTGGAGAAGCATTTCCAGTATGATGGGAATGAACAGATCTATTCACAGGGAAATAGGCTAAATTTTCCTTCACATACAATGAATATCCAAGTGCATGTCCAAAGATATTTTTTTTATTCAACAGTTCGGAAATGGTATTAAAAACATCTCAGCTCAATTATTACTGAAACATGTTCACAATATCGATGAATTTTTCATTCAATAATGAGGTAAAGAGGTACTCTGATGTACACTCCATCAGGATTTATAACATCAATTATTATAATATTATACCCACTATTATTGAACTGTACCCACTTGTCAGCTAGATTTTTTTATTGTGCTTTAGTTTTTAAATGTTAAAAGAACTCATTCATCCCACTGTCCCCTCATACAGTTTCTCATGTGTTTTCCCGTTAGCTCTGAGTAAATCTGACACAGTGCGATGAAAGAAAAGGGCAGTAGCAGAAAAGCATTGTGTAGGACATGAGAGATTTGGAGCAACCTCCGTTGTACGGTGGGATTGGACACAGACCTGTGCTGATTAGTAGGACAACCGGAATAGTCTTGCATGACCATACATACCAAAGGCAGTTGGCTACAAAGCTGGGGGTCGTTTTATGCGGTTTTAATAGCGAAGACTTACTACACTGACCCCTTTCGCGGTTGTAAATCACAACCTAAGGACCGCCAAAATTCACCTGTGATATTGAGAGCACACCAGGGGAAATGGAGTCGGGGTGTTATTATTCTTAAGTAATATATCACCAATTAAAGCTTGTTAAATCGATTTCTTACTATTGTGTAGGCCAAATAATTTTGAAGTTCAACTGTAGTATTCGAATGTAAAAATTAAACACTATTATTGCAGAATAATTCAGTTACTTTTGAACTTTTTTATAAAAAAAATCATAGAATTTTGATGTTTAACTGAAGCATGAGAATCTGAAAATAGAGCATTATTTCCTCAGAATAATGAATCGACTTTTGAAATTTTGGATTGAAAAATCATAGAATATGATTTATTACAAAATTAAATATTTAAAAACATCAATGACAGTAGAAATAATTCAAATTTGAAATCTAGTAATCACTGAAAATTGAAACATTGAATGAAACATACAACATTCACAACAAACTGAGAATGGTGCTTACGGTGACTACATAAATTTAACAAATAATTTCGAATCGAAGATCGATGCACCCTGGTTGGCTCATTGTTGATTAAAACCAACTAGTTATTGCTATTGAATTATCACCTGCTAGTTAATTTCGGTGGGGAGCCCCTGGACGGAGGTTGTGGGTACACACCAGGACACCACTGACTGCTCTCTGACGAGCGTTGATGCAATTAGCATTGTTGGTAGCTAAGCGGGCAGTGCAGTGACAGCGTGGCGCCCCAGCAAACACTGCTAGAGTCTATCCAAGCAAAGAAGACAGCAAGATGGGAAAATGACTCCAGCTCAGTCAATATTGGTTCAAAAATTATAAATTCGTCTCAAATTTGTTGGAAACATTCTGATCTACAATTGGAGATTAAATTTATAATTTTCAAACCAATATTGACTGAGCTGTAGTCATTTTTACATCTTGCCAGAATGTCTTCTTTGCTTGGACAGACTATACTTTATCGAATTATAGTGTTCGGAGGAGTCGAGGTCGAGGGTCATCCAAACCGTTTGTTTCCAAACAACAATATTGAATACGCAATGATGCACTGTAAAGCCTGGAATGTTACCATCAATCCTCAACGAATAGGATTTCCTCCAAATTAAAAGAGGCACATTGATTTGAAAAAGTAACGATATCATAAATTTTCCTGTACTTCCCTTTTAAGGAACTCACATTAGATTATTTTGAAGATATCTTGATAACGTAGATATTGAATTTTAAACTGATAAATTCAAATTTATTGATTAATTAATTTTTAATATTAATTGAAATAAGTTAATTCATATTTCAATTTTTTCCAATGATATGATAATATGAGCCTTATTTCACTATTTCATGAACATAGTTTTTTATTCTTAAGAAAACCAAGAAACCGGGCTTGAAGGATTCACTAATAAAAATAATGTTCTACAAGTTGGCAAAAGTATCAGCATCACCAATCACAGTATGCTTTCTTCCATAGCCAGCTTGTAAAATTATCGTTCTACAAGAAATGTTCATGAAACAGATGCTTGTGAAACCAGAGTTATTGTAACGTATAACAATTATAATTGTTAATGGAAGAAACACCTATATTTAGTTTTAAAAATTGCAATGTATCCTCAAGAACTGAAAATATAAGACCATAAAATTCAATAAGGATATCAAATATTATTCATATATTCTTATTATTACAGAAGAGGCATAAAAACCAATAGCCTCTAATCGTTCGATAATCCATCTCATTTTAGAATGACATTATGTAAGAAAAAATTATCCAGGTAGGCTTCTATTTGTATAACACTTCTTAGTTTCAGCACACTTCAAGATACGATCCACAGATTTATTGATTGAAAATGATCCATTGTTATATTGTTTCGAAAGCGCAATTACGTTGTTTATCATCAAATCTCAACTTATTGTGTACATAGGATGAGAGAGTAATCGAAGGATCATTATATTAGAATCAACTCCCTCATTCATTTCACTTTTCACTCTCACTATTCACATGATATTCGTGGGTCGTATTTTGAAATCTAGAATCTAGTTAATAGTTCATCAATCAATTCCCGTACGTAAACTTTCCTGTTCTACATCACTTCAAATCTTACCAGCTTTGGAGATTATTAATTGACAACATCGGTTTGTTAATTGCAATGCGCGGTGCCAACTGTCTCATAACGAGACGACTGACAACATTGAACACCATTCTGTTATCAACTGCTTGATAACTCGCTGACAACTCCAAATAACAATCGGAACTTCAAGTTCCAAAGTCACTCTGGCAGACTGTAATCTACTGGGAGTTGTGAGAACTGACTCTACAACTACATCCTTGAGATGATCATGCGATTTGCGATTTATCCAACTTCATCGATGGAACTTGATGTGAATTGATTGTTTAGTCATTCAATACCTATCCCAGGATGATTGAATGATCATAATATTGCAAGAAATTCTACCTATATGACAATAGTTGATACATGATTTCCTCAATAATGATTCAGTCAAAGAGAGCATTACTTGTTACGATGAGGTAGAGAATACAATAGAAGTCTTTCAAATTTTTAATAAACCCCATATCCTTATAAAAAAGTTTAAGCCCCGAGTAATAAGAACGTGAGTTATTAAAATCCAAGGTAATCAGATTACAATTAATCTAATACCTTGATTAAAATTAAGAGTTATTAAAATACAAGAAGTATATGTATTATCATGAAAATTAAATGGATACAAATCCTCTCCCTCTGAAACCTGTCAACTCCTAGCATTACCACTATCTATAATCACTATCGAGTTGTCTAATGGAACTTTGCTCCAGCAAACTTGGTTGATGAGGGTTTGAGTAGGTACGGAGTAGCCTAGTTGTTGCCATACAGTTCAAACTCAACAATTTACCCATCGCACTGTTGTAACTATAACGCCTCTCAATTAGATGCTAGTAAATTAAAATATATGGGCGATGAGACTACATAGAGGGAACTTTGGAGATGTTATCAACCACTGTATAAATCTGTAAATAGACCACTCATCTTTCTATAGGCTAAATGTTGAGTATAATCATTGACTATATGGATATAAGTCTTTGACTTATATCATTGACTTATATCCATAGTCAATGGTATAATATTGATCAAATAATATGTTGTGGATTTTCTCATGTTGCGCTCTGCTTTTTCTCATCGGTTCAATACATTCTAAGTGGAAACCAATAAATAATACAGAACAAAATCAGCGAGAAAATTCATTAAAAGAGCAAATTCTGTAACGGACATTTTATAAAGAGTTGCCCGAATCCCTATTATTGGACTAACTATTTTCAGACTTGTCTACTTTGATTAATTCGACCAATTTAATCAATGAATTGAAACTGTACACCTATCGTCTGTGAAATGATACATTGATGCGTTTTTAATTGAATTTCCACAACTCCATACTCAATTAGTACCCAAATGAGAATTTATCATCATCTATTCAGGTTTAGTTTATCTATTATGAACATTCAGGTTTATCCGTTCAAACATGCAATTTAAAAGAAAATTAATTCATTACCATTAATTTTCCTGATGGAAAATTTGAAAAATTCAACGCACAATATAAATCTTTGGAAAAGCCAGTAGGACCCAAATGGATATTTTATTAGATTACAATAAACTATGAAATGGAATAGTGATTAGCCTATAATTAATCGTTTAACTTCGTAAATTTCAATAGTTGTCAATACTTGACATTATGGATTGTTCATTTTTGTGCATTTGTAGCTGTATTTCAAACTATGAAATTGATTTTGATCGTTGGTAAGTCCTGAGATCTATAATTACTACTACAGTACTATTTTGGAGATGTATTTTTGAATAAGAAATTCTAGGTGGGCTACGAGTACATTTCTTATCTAGCATAGAATTCTGCTCCCGAGATTAAGTTTTGACCTTTGTAGCTTCGAGTACGCCGTACACACTGTCGCATTTGAATTCTTTAATCTTTAATATTAAAGGAATGAATCTTATTCTGATTATTCATGAAAAAATATAGAATTAGAAATATACTAATCATTCATGATCATCTCGAAAATGAGAAACTATGAAAAAATAGTTGTAGAGAAGCACTAATTTCTGACTGAACATTGATTGAGGAATAAACAATGATTCCGATTAGAAATAGGGTCCTATACATTATGATTGTATTCCTATTCATATCATATCAGATGTTGGTTCCATATCTTTCCTGAGATTAACTATACGATTACGATGAGGAAAAAAGAGCAGCAGACTTTCATAACACGTCATTTCATTGGAAAATAAGAGAGAATAGTACAAATAGAAAGTTTTGAATTCTCACCTGTTCTGAAATTTACTACGATGTCGATGAGAAAAATAGTGTCGGATAAACAGTTGAAGGCTATCCACCTAGTACTAAGGTCGTCGTTGAAGAAGGAAATGGCGACGGGAAGGATGATCAGGTTGGCCACTAATAACAGTAGCATGCACAGGTCCCAGTAGAACCTAAAACAGACACAAAATACAATAAATTACTACGATAAAATGGAAATGGGGATGATAACTCAAAATTCACATAAAACTCGTGGTACAGAAGTCATGCTCAACTGAACTTCAGTGAAATCTATCGATATCATTCGATCCAACATAGGAAAGTATGAAATATTGAATTGGCTTGACTATTGATACTTTGATTAGGAATTGAAATGTAATAGAGCTAATGTTTTGAAACCATAAATTAATATTTTTCAAACCTTGTTTGCTGTTCCAATTATATTAAATTGATCAACGTTGTTCTTGAGAGTCAGTACCGGGAAACTGTTGTGAGGGGAGGGTTGTGGGGACAAGGACTAAGATCAAGGGTTGATATTGGTCGGGAGGCTGTAATAGAGGTGTCCGAGAGTTATTATTGACTGGAACAGCAAGGGAAGATTTACATATCATGGAATAATACTATTTTACATGGTTTTCCTTCTTTTTACCTTGCTCTTTATCATTACTACTCATGATTACTTCTTACTACCCAAGGTTATTAGACAATAAGATCTTATTGTAATAACCTTGTTACTACCTATGATGCATCATGACTACTCTTTCTATTCAAAAATATTCCTGTTTCTTAACCACGCTCTTTTCTCTCACTTTCTCTTGTTTCTCCTTCATTTCCTTGAATGCGGCTATTTCCAATCTGTTTACCGTACCGGTAATCTCTTATTTGTTATATCACCGCATTCTCCCTTGCCAGTTCTATTTCGTAGCTCTTACCTAACTCTTTTAGTGAACTCCAACTCCCTCTATATCTCTGTTCAACCTTAATAACTTTTTTCTTCCAAAAGAGAGACATGAAGGTGGTGCAAGGGAGAAATCAATACGTATCCAGATAAACTAGACTGGAAAAGTAGTCTCGAATGCGGTAAGTGAAATGTCAAATAGGTCGAGATTTGTTCTTTTCAAAGCGATGGATTTCAATGGAAGGCAAAGCCTTGGTGGAGCTGCTTCTCAAAGACAGAACTCTTCTGCGTGGAGCCGAGCGGAGCATAGAGATACGCGGTACCTTTCATCGGATAGTTTCCAACCGTTCACAGAGATGACGCTTGAATGCGAGAGGGATTAAACGATGTTGGAAAGCGGCTGTTATCGGACAGTGCGATCGATTCCAGCCGATCGATTTATTCCGATCACTGCCAAAAGCCAGTCCCAGTCCTGAGCACTCCTGCTTTGCTAACCGAATTCTGCTATTTGACCGTAACGGAACGATCCTATGAGACATTTCTCAGGCTGCGTTCTCTTCTCTATTCACAAGGGAGCCGTGATCTACAAAATTGCTGCCTAAACCTTGCTGAAGTAACATTTTGTCATGAAAAAGCCTACTACGTATATGAGGCTTGATTGACTCTTTATAGTTCGGTTTTGTTTTAATGAATACAAATTTTATGTTCAGTATTTCGATGATACACTGGAAATGGAAGAACAAATCCATTATGAAGAAGGTGTCTGGTACAGCAGATAAGGCTTCACACCATTTTAGTATAGGCCACTATTGTATTTTAAACCTCAGGTGTTCTGAGCTGAGTCTTGCGTGTCATGTTAAGTTTGAACAATTTAGAGATTCTCAATGTTAACATGTTGTAAATCGTGATCAGAGGTTCAGAATTTTCTTGTCTTAATCAATTTAAGGTGTGGGAGTTGGTCGTAATCTTAAAAAATGAACAAATTTTTGTTAAAGGCGATCCGGAATTATATATTCTGTTAACACTCTCAAATTCACTCGAAAATAATTGATTGAAGCACGGGTTTGAACGATAAACCTTGTAACCGTGTCGGACGTTGTATCCCTACTGAAATATAAAACATCACTTTTGTTCAACTGGTTCTTCATTTTCATCCACTTCCTCAAAGTCCATCCATCTTTCTCCATTATATCAATAATTCGATGTTCAATCTATATCATGAGCTCTTTCCTTTCTCCATCTTGTTCTCGGTATAATTCAATTGATAATTTTTTCAGAGCAAATTCTGTCTCTAGTAGATCACATTTACTTGGCACTGAATAGGAGAATAACTTTTTGATATAATTTCCATTGTATTCAATCTATATTGTAAAACGGAAATTCTATTGTGATTCAGGTAAGAGCAAGTATACAGAGTGGGATGATAAAGACCGGAGAGTCGGAAAGAAGCAAAATAGGTCGAGGTCAGATGAAATATTTAGAAGGATGTTCTTCCAGTCGAGGTGGTTCCGATCGGATCTGGCAACTCATTGAAGCCACGGCAAGCTACTCTCAGGCATGGTGAGGCAAAGCTTTCTTTTATTAACAACCACACTTCTGGTATCGGAAAAGAATGTTCAGAGAAGAACAAAATATAGCTGACGCCAAAAGTTAGGTGGTATCGTCTGTCTCTTGTAAGTGATGTAACCTATTAAAACCTGATGTAACACATCCATTGTCTCTTATGATTTCAGAAACATCCATGCTTAGATTTCATGTATAGTCAGCTACTTATCTCGAAATTTATAAAAGGTATCTCCTATCTTAACTTCTAGTGCATGTCTTGAGCGCTCTGTTTTGTAAAACCATACTGTACTATAAATTATGCTTATGCGGTTTGGTTCTAATTGAGCCGAATCAGCTCAAACCATGTTCCAGTCACATATTTTATATAGCCAAGTTTAAACGGAGACGGCAAACACAGCAGACCTAAATAATCCAACAAATGCAATCTTATTGAGGTTTTCTAACATCATGAAGCGCGAAAATATCAACTCTATGCTGTAGGTACCCTTTAATATTTTCGATTGACAAGCAATCAAGGTATTACCAGACCTAAGATCACAATTATGTAATAAATGTCTATCACGCTATTGAAAGCACGCATTAACGTAAAGTTGATAAAAATTCACACTGATGGAGAAATTCATACACTAGGGGACTATAAAAACTCCTACAGCTTGCAGACACTTGAAAGATGCTTCAAAAACAATCTCTGGAGAGTAAAGCGGGTAGGTGTAGAAGAGAGGGGAGTTTGGTTGACAACAATCGGCAATCGCTGCCTTGTTTGTATGCTCTGCAGAAATATTTATCTCTTATTTGTTTTCAGTTGGCGGAAGCTTCTCGATTTTCCAGTTTTTTTGTCATCCGTGGGGATGCTCAACCACTTCCAGCTGGGTCCCTTCTTTTGCCCTCACATTCTCTTTCTTTCTCTCTCTGCCTGGATTGTCACGTCTCTGATGCTGCGATCCCAGAGGCCCCCCTCTCTCCATCAGAGCACCCACACCCACCATCATTCTTCTTCCACCCATAAGGGCCAACACCATCACTTGGTCTCTTCGATCGCTTACTCGAACTGCAATCGCAAGTTTCTATTCCCTCCAAGGTCCCCCGAGACGTCATCCATATATCATGTGTCTCCTCATACTTCAATATCACAGCACAACTTGACGCAATCGTATCAAAACTTGACGAAATTGTCTTTACAATAACAGTTTTCCTGTATTTTTTAGACAAGGCACTAGAAAATTATTGTGATTGGAGTTGGTTGTTGGTTGAAAAGTTAGATAATTATGTCTGCAGAGACTGTATACTAAGTCTGAGTATAAAGATTCTGTGATTTTTTCATCTGCTGCTTGATTCATTTTTCACATTTTGTTTCCAAAAATCAACAAAACGTTCATCTTTTCTTGCTTTTTGCTTCTGTTCTTAAATTTTATTTCTTCATCTCTACGCTGTAAGCAATGTTAAAAGTAACTATTCTATAAGTTAATTTTCTGGTGATTAACAAGTGGAGAACTTTAGACTTGAAGTCCATATCTGTTTCATAACCTGCAATCATATGATAGTAGAAATCCGAAAAAAGTGTTTATTCAGTTCTGCTTAGATATTCATGCAATTATATTATGCAAGGGTGATTTGAGGCAATAACAAGGAACAAACTCAGAATACATCATTTCAGGGGAAGTGGACTCAAACCTTGTGTAGGTTTGAAGAATTAAAACCATAGTTATCAAAGAATTATCCGTTATTTGGAAATGTTCGAGAATTCTTCTTCAATTATCACGCATCCTTCCATCCGAAAACAAGTCCTAACATCCACGACAGTAAATTAATGACAACCAAAACAATTAATTATACATCTAATTGACTTCTTGTCAAGATCTTCTTGCAATCTTTCTGTAAGACTGCTCCTGATTAAGGCAGGAAAGAAGAACTCTTTAGTTAGAAACCAGAACTTTAAGAGAAATTAGCGATCGATTCAGAAACGCCACTGTTGAAAATCGTAATGAAAGTAGATGAAAATTCCAAATACGAATGAAAGCTTTGATTATTATCAGAGCGAAAAGATTGTTTCAAGTTAATCGAAGAGAAAGCAGAGGGATGCTGGATGCTCAACTGCAGCTCTGAGCGGCGATAATGAAGGCATCCTGTATCACTGAGCCCAACGCCAGCCTTCTTATATTCTAAGTTGAAGATCTCTTCTTATTTATATAGGTCTCTAATAGGGTAGACTGACTTCATCTAGGGCAGCTTACACTCTTACCAATAATCATGAAGGCGAATGAGAACTGCGATGAGAAACTAGAATTATTGTGAATTAAGTAACAGAACCCTATAAAAGTTAATGGATTCTAATATAAAGTCCTACTACTGAGCAGATTCATAATATTTGTTTTGAATAAGAACAAGATATCTATAGTCCATTCACGATCACTAAATGAGACAAAATAAACAAACCTTTTGAGTGTGTGTGAGTGTAATGGTAGGTCTTCTATGCGAAACAGTCGGCTTCAGTCGAACAGCTGACTCTTGTCTGGAGCTGTGATTGGATACAGTCCGACTTGTCTTGTCTCAAGACTGTTGTCTTGAGCTGTGATTGGCTACAGCTGTTGGTCTGTGGCTGAACGTTTGGCATAGAAGAAGACCTTCCATTACACGCACATACACTCAAAAAATTTGTACATTCCGTCTCAAGTGATCGTGAATAGACTATAGAGTTTTGATTCATTCATAATGTTTACTAAGAATGCAGTATAATAAAGTTTAATGAATTATTAATTAATTCATGTGATAATACAGTACATTCGTGTAGTACATTCAAAAGGTACACAGTGGAACAACCCAACTTGATTTTTTTCAGAATTTGTAGGTGATGATGAGTTTATATTTTTGTGTGCAAAGAGGAAGCATGATAATTTTCAAGTAGGATTCCCATCAAAACTCTAGTACATTTTGAAATTAAATTGGAATAATATAAATTTTATCAAATTATGTTGGTGTAAAATTTAACACAATAGTAATAATGATTTCTCCAAATCGGATTGATTCTATGGTTCTAGAAGCTTAGCTTTCTTTAGGCCTACTTCTCCATTTTAATTTCTATTATGGTACCCGATTCACAGTTTTCGATTGGGAAGTACAATCATCAAATACATAGCCTACTCGAATGTTGAATCAAGTAAACCAAGAATAATCAAGATTGTGCATTCAACAATATTGTCTAGATATTTGACATCATTTAATTAATCTATGACAAGACTTCGAGTGATTTTCGCGACCAACGATTTGCAATGAGAAATAGATTTATCCGACAGTTCTAACTATGGATTTATCCAACAATCTGTTCATGTTACTCATGTATCCATCACAATACTACAATACATACTTCTACCTACTCATGTTTTCATGACAATACTATTTATTTACTTGATTACAATGCCATAATAAAAGGAATGAGGAAACAGGGTATCGCTCAAAACTTCTTCAATTCCAAGTTAGATTAAAAAGATTAAAATGTCGAAAGTCACTAATTTTGCACCATCATATTACTATCAGGTAATATTATTAATCAAAGATACCGCTTTCCCGTGTTTAGTGCGTAGCAGTGGGTCCTTTCACACGTCACACCATCATCCAGCAAGAGAGCGGGAATCGAATCACGAGACGGTTAATTAGGTTAGTGGGAGCCGGCTAATTGTTGTTTGCGCATGCGTGAGGGGGAATGGGTCCAGAGGGCTCTCGATTATTATTAATAGAGGGCGCATGGTGGCTATCATACCCCGTGCGGGCGGACAGGGGCTGAGCAGCGGGCGAGTCCCAAGACTCCTCTGCAATCCTTTTGTTAATGATAATTATTAATCGATCACATACGTCATTGGATAATACGATAGAACGAGGTTGCCATAATTAAATGGTGACGTCATTCACGTTTAGCTGTACCCGCCTCTGTTTGGCCAACTGACAAACTTTGCTCTCACAATTATAGTCTGTCGAAGCAAAGAAGACCCTCTGGCAAGATGGGAAAATTACTACAGCTTGGTCAATATTTGGTCAAGAATTTTAAATGTGGTCTTAATATTAGATCAAATTGTTTCCTATGATTTGGGATCAAATTGATAATTTTTGAACCAATATTAACCGAGCTGGAGTCATTTTCTCATCTTGCCAGTGAGTCTTCTTTGCTTGGACAGACTGTTCCTTAGATGCTTCCTTAACCAGCAATGATAATATCCTGAAGTACACCAACTTCAGGTACATTATAATAATTCTAATTAATATTTATTAAAATGAGCATGTATTTCTTGTAGATCTATAATATATATTGATTGGTTTTCTTGTAGAATCATATTGGAATCCCGGATCATTTTTGATTCAACATACACATTATAAGCTCGATACAATGTAGGCATCGGCTACTAAACTAGTACGTATTACTATAGACTAATCACGTAAATGATTATGACTATCGTATACTTGTATCGGAATGTCTAATGTCGGTACTTCCGTATCCTTTGAAATAACAAGATAAAATTGGAACTTTTCTAAAATTTCAGGCCAAAAAATGTACCTGAAACAATATAGGTCTATTAAAAAAGAATACTGGAAGTAATGGTCAATTAAAAATTAATTTGTTCTGATTTTTGTAAATTTAGTACTCACTTAATGATTTCATTAGAAGTAGTTTTCTTAGAAGTAAAATAAGAGAAAAGCAGAGGATGAGGAGATGTTTTATCGCTTTCCTCTACCCGGAGGATGAATCGAGTCAATCAACCAGAATTGTTCGTGATTATTTTCCAGTTCCAAGGAAAAAAAAACTATTCCTTTTCCGTTCATAGTTTTAAGACAAAAGCTATTGAAATAATGAAACAGAGGAATTGATTCTTCTCTTTCCTATTTCAATTTAATTGTGTAGGTGAGAGGTGAGTAAGATCGGTATGATCAATTAACTTGAACTTTTTCTACCCTGAGTGGCTCATATTTTTTTCTAACTTGGCTGTGTCCAGACAAGTGGTGCCATCAGCTTTTTCACAATTCAATCACTGCATCAAACTCCAGTTTTATTTTTACGACGTTTGAAAAATAAAGAGAGGAAGACGGAACGAATGAGATACGATTGAGAGTCGGGTTTATGTGCTAGTGCTTGAAACGAGCGGTATATAGCGATAGCCATAGGTATATACCGTATAGTAGTAGTGGTGTATATGACGGTTTATCTAATAATATATAGGTATATATTGCGGTATAGTGCAGTAATCGGGTTAAGGGCGCGAGAATATGAGTGCTATCGAAGCAAATACCACTTGGAAAGAGCCTAGATCGTTACCGAAGAAGAAGGACACACAGATGGATGGGAGTGTGGTCAGGAAAGAAGTACACATTATTGTGGCAGAAAAAGTGCTGCTCCCAATAAATCACTGACACAATCACTCTTCCGCAGCTCGTCTGTCGATATTGCGGAAATAGTTTTGCTGCTTATTTTCAGAATGGGATGGTCTGGGAGGACGTACAAATTATGTGACAAATAAGACAGCAATAGAACATTTCTATAAAATCATGACTGGATTCTTTCAGGGTTGTTCTTGCTTAGTTTTTTCTTATTTTCGTCAAATTTACCTCATTACTCAATGTTATTCATGATCAAAGAATCACCTTTATGATCCCTCCCTCCTAGTATTATACGATTCTACCTGATGTCGGAGCGAAACATAGAAAATGACTTCAAAGAAAAACATATTATTCCAAGATTGAATTTGCTGAAACAAGATCTGGCTTGAATACACTTCAACACACAATCAAGATTGAATACACAATATTTGTCAGTTTTGATTTACCAGTTCATTGAGCTTGCTGGATGAATATGTTTTGGTCACACATAAACAGCATATAATTATTTTGTATTAAATAAATTTTAGTGGAATTATAATCGAACCTAGACGATTTCATCATCGTCTTCAACTTCAGTTTTTCATTTCGATACTTTTAAAAAGCGACTCGAGAATAAAATTCTCATTCAATAATTTTCTAAGGAAATAGCAGAAGGGATTCCTTTTTAATCAGCTAGAAAACTCCAGGGTATTCATAATTACGTAAAACCAGTCATGGAGATTTTGACTGGCAACCTAGAAAGCTACATGAGTTATTTCTTTGGCAGATTCTCGAGCAATCCAAATCAATTCCATAAGCTTGTACAAGTGCACATGTACATGACTGTATAGTAAGTGAATTGTTTTTGGAGGCTAGGATCAATGCTTAGAGCCCTGCAAATAGACTAGTAGTCTGGGGAAGTGAGCTTTGGGGACCTTGGAGCTCATAAGCTCTAGCGTCTTATGTGACACAATATCCCAAGCACCAAAGTAACCTAAATTGTGTTCACAGAATTAACTTGAGAGCAGAAGGCTTGTACGGAATTTTTCTCACCTGGAAGTCTCAAGTGGGAAAGCTAGTCGTGCTGAATGATAATAAATTTGAAAAAGTACTGACTTGATACAATTCTCTTACTCTATAATAGCTACAATACCATCACTTTAGTCTAGCAATATCATAGTGGTTTATTAGTGGCGGATTCGAAAGAGTTTGATACCTTTCGCAAAATGAAAGGAAGATTGTAAATTTTTGTAGAACGATAAGGCCTGCGTTTTAAATTAAACCATCAATGCACGTGTTTTTATCAGTAGAATTCAATTCAATTATCATCAATGTTGCTAAATCACAATCTGTTATTTCAAAATCAGATAGTAAGCTTCAAGATTTCTTGAATCACTGTTCAAATTAATGTTGTAGCATATTTCACTGTATGAGTTCCCACTTATTCATTTCCGGGAGTTCTATCAACCACCATAGATTTGTTTTCATCTGAATTATTGAAATTATGAGAAAAGTTTGATTGATACTATTTCTCAAATGAATGGAACGGAAAAATTGATGTAGTGAAGTAAAGGATCTCGAAGTATAGAGTTTTCAAGGTAATCAAAACCTCTAGAAACTTTATTTTTTCTAACAAAAACTTGTCTTCTTTTTTAACAAAGACTTGAAAGTTGATATGGAATTGATTGCCTTTCTTTCTTTTGAAGGAGTTGATCAATAATTTCCAAAAATAATAATGATCAATATCATCCTAAAAATACTTTTCCGAGAGTCAAGAATAAGACTCCACCAAGATTAGTTAATATGATGAAAGTCCTCCCACAAGTCATATGACAGATTGTGTCAAGTTCTTCACGTTGACTCGAATCTTTTTCTTGGGGAACGCTTCTTCTTTTTCTCCGACATTCGCTCACTCTGTTCCACTCGGATAAATTGTCGTAAGGGCGTGCCTGCTCTACAGTCGAAAAATTTAGTACGAGCACACGTCAACATCATTATTTATCTCAGAGTGCAGCGTCTTTTCCACACATTTCGGCTTGCTGCTGCAAATATGAATTCTCATTTCGCCAAGAACTCGCAGATGAAATTATTATCAAGAGCTTCATTCTAGGCTAATGGAGTGCCTCACAGTTGATTGTACAGTATTTATTTCTCGTCATCAGACACTCTCTTCTGATACTTATGTTTGCTTCATACTACATTTCCAAGATCATAAGGTACGTGTATCACGCTTACACCCTGCAAATCTCATGAGATCCAACCAATTTTTCCAGATGTAAAAAGATGAGATTGCTCACGCACAAAGAATAGTTACTAAAATGATAGACGAATCCATTGACGTGATATAGTGGAATTCATGACTTGATTGACATTATGGTGATACAATAAATCATAAGATTTATGATGACACAACTTGCTTGAACAAAAAACTCACGCATAGGCCCAGTTTATGGAATTGTATAGGTATATTATTGATTTAATTCTTCCCAGCCAAGATCTTCATGTTGTTCATGCACTCAGGCTTTTTTGGATATTAGATTGTGAGGTTACTTCATCTATTCACATTGATGGTGAGGGTAAAGACTAAAGAGCAACCTTCTATTACACTTACTCGCAATCCATATAAAAGCCTGCAATTGAAAAAAAATCATCATAAATTGATATAATGATGTGATAAATATAAATTATTGTGACTAATGAAAGACAAATGGAGAATTATTCATTTCTCTATTTAGTCAACATGATCATTGACAACTATCTTAAGTAGCAAAAAAATTTTTTCTCAGTTATGGAAATTATCCCGATCAAGAAATAGGCTTAATTTCTGATTTCCACGAAGTTGGTTAAACTTTATTTTTAAGTGAAACGAAATTTATAAAAATACTGGATATTGTCAAACCACACATTCATTGAACATGAAGATGGTTTCGGTTCCTTTACCATTATAAATCTCTGGTGAACTAAATTAATCTGTGGTTTACTACTCAAGGAGTCGAAGAAAAAAATAATTAAATATATCACTGGAGAAAAAATTGTGAATGATAACAGAAAGCAGTTCATAGTGAAGACTAACTGAACAATAATAGTACTATGAGTACTATTCTATTCATAAAATGTTATATTATAAACTTAAAAACATATTCCATATCATTCCATTCCCAGCTATGTCATCATTTGTTGGAATGATTCTACATTAAATACCTATTCCCTGGTCCAGGGTCCAGGGACCCTGGATGTTGCTAGTTGAGAAGAATAACAAATCTCTATATATTTGGATTGGTGTAATAGAATTACAATTTTTAATTAAAAAAACTCACAAAGAAAGTAGTTCAACTCAGTCTGGATGTAGAACTCAGAGAAGAGACTTGTTTTGAATGACGCTCCAAGAGGCGATGTAGTGGTAAGACAACTTAGATGAAATTCAGTCGATAAACTTTAAGGATGCATATTTCTTGAGCAATCCTCCAGCAGGCTACGGTCTTTAAAGCCACTGAGCCTCAGGAATCATGAGGTCTACCAAGTTTTAATTAAAACTCTCATGACGGGAGTCCACTGGTTCATGAGAAATTCAAGATGACGACGACGAGATATTTTATCTTCTACTGTCATCCACCAGATTTCCAAACATAAGACGGTAAGTTCTGGAGTGGAGAACAGAGTTTATTTTCTAGCCGATTAAGGTTTTAATCGCATAGATAATTGAGACATGAAGTTACACAGTTCAAATTATTCAACTCGAGGTACATCAGTTTCAATTGTAATGTAAAGCATGATTTCAAAATTTCATGATCTTAAAATGTTTAAACAAGCTTCTTGTGAGATTTTTGTCGTTCATACCTCTGCTTTGTTGCACTGTATAGAAACATTATGTACTACAAAGTCTTTCTTCATGTATTTTTTGATTGGAAGATTAAAAAAATCGAATAATTGTAGTAATAACAGCATCCATTACTTAAGGCAAACCAAACATCTTTCAACCATTATTCATGATCATGATTGCAAAACGGGCACTGTAGTGTAATAGACCTGAAATTTTGCTACGTATCTTAACATCTCATACGAATTGAAAGGATAAGTTATTGAAAAACGATTATGATTAATTAATATTGCGAAGCTCATCAACTGCAACACATATTAGAAACTGAATAGTGTGAAACGTTTTCCATTCTAAACTGATTAATTACTTTATCTCAAAATGTAAGCTGCTATGTGAGAAGTAGCTCAGAAAAGTAGAGCAGATTGTTCGGAAATGAATTTTGTGGAATTTGTTGTCTTTTAACATTCCTTTCTGTCAACGTTCTGTGTAGAAAGAGGAACGTGAGCGACAACTAAGTGCACAGGCTAATGAAGAGTGCTTGGCGGGAGGATGATGAGTTGTAGGAGATTTCTGGCGACGAGGAAGAAGTGGGAAGAGGAAGCAAGGGAGAATGACGGAATCTGAAGGAGAGTGGCTGCTTGTTGAAAGAAGAAGTGGCAGCAGCCTACGTGGAGTCGAAGTTTGTGCAGCATACAGCGCTGGTTATTACGGGGAACTAAATGAAAACAGCGACTTCCCCTACGGGCTTCGCAGGCTTTGCTTGGCAGGAAAGCCCCTTGCAGTTCAGTTTTAATCGATTCACGCTCGAGGACAGTTTTGTCATCAAATAAACAAACCAACAAACAGCGATGAAAATAATTTTTTAATCGGCTTGAGTTGACCCGAATGACAACAATCATTACAAGTTCTGCTCCATAAACTCCAATGCAACTCACCAATCTTCTTGTGTCAAGCTCAGGTCTAGGCCTGAAAACTTCCAGTGGTTACCGTAGTCGAAAGTTACCTTTTTCGATTGTTCTAAGGCATTATTAGTGAATAGTTTGTATTATTCATTCATCGTATTTCCATACCTTCCCACATCAGAAAGAATAAATCATGAGCGAGAAATGATTATGAAAATAATAATCATGTACGAATCAATAAAATCCATCTTTATTCCCCATTACCACAATAGTCCTTAATTTTACGAACATAATCTTCGACTACACTTGATTCTTGACGAATCTAATTCTCATCATTCAAGTCAGTATTTATACTGAGCAGTTTCATGTAGGCTACAAGTGATGTGATTTTGGTTCTCTTCTTTTGGGTGAACGAATTCCAGATCTTCTCAGATTTTTGAACTTAAGAGATCATTTACTGTTAGTACTCGTATTTTTCATCTACATTGAATTATTTACTTGTTTCTTTCAACAGTATATCTCTCCCTCAACATTTCATATAGACCCTTCTATAAAAGCAGGATTTCATCAATTTACTTTATGGAGTAAGCTTACAGTAAACAGTATCTAACCCACAGATTTCATGAGTTCATCGCCAGGAAATTCTAAATTCATAGGTTTTGACTTTTGTTCCTGAGCTTCTGCGTGTAGACGATACCCTACAACATGTAGTTCCTCAATTATTAAAAAGTAGTTCTCAGTGCTAGGAAGGTCGATTCAACCTTGAATGAGCTACGGAATGTGATTTTCGGGCTCACTAGAGCTTTTTCCATTACATTCGAATAAGAAAATGCGACCTATCGATCCTCTATCCATTTGAATGATCTAATCAATGATTCCAGAGGAAGAAGATTTTTAGGCGACACACTTACCACTTTCCACTGATTTTTGAGAGAAAAAGTTATGTCTTTTTAGAAGCTTCAAGAGAGCATTCACAGCTTGGAGAGAAAATCTATTTACATGAGGCCGATTGGAATAGCCTACTCCGAAACTTGATTGACTGGAAATTTTCCATTTATTCATTAAATGTAGTATCTAGAGCTTATTTGAAAGGAGCAGTAGCCAATTTTTCAGTACAGGCAAAATTATTATCATTAATATTCTGTGGATAGAGAATTAGAACGTTAAATAGAAATATACATAATTTTAAATATTATTTTATAGAATTAAATCATTCAAGTGATACAAAACTAATTTTTCTTTAAGAAGTGTTTTTTTGTATAATTTTTCATCATATCATTCTATGATTTAAACTGTGAGTTAAAACTGAGTTAAACTGAAGGTTTTCAGGCTCAGCCAATGAAGTCTCATCCGGTATCCCTGTGGATGTGATTAGGCTAAAAGCAGGAAAGCTCATTTGTGATAGTCGCATCCACTGCTTGCTTTTTGCAAAGAGAATAAATATTCATGCATGTGAAGTTTGGATGACACCATCGATGTTCGTTTCCAGATGGAGGGTGTTGATGATATAGTTGGCCTATTTGAAACAGTTCTTATTTCCTGACTGGAATGATTTATGCTTCTCAAACTTTCCACTTCCTAGTTTCGTCACTCGTTTCCCTTCTCTTTCTCTTCTCGTATCTACCACTCTACTCCAATCAGGGAACCTTTCATCGAGCCTTCAACCCCCCCTAATGACCAGTACGCATCCTGCCTATTAAACCAGTTCCATTTAATACCGAACTGAATCGATATTGAACAAGCCTTCATACCATGGGTATTTCGACGATATTACCCTGCACTATTGAATATAATGTCACACGTTTACTCTGAATAATTTTCGGCCTATTGTGTAGAAGACGATTATCCAGTGCGGAGAGTGAATCAACATAATATGAGGGCTATCATAGGGATATGATAGAGCAAGATTCATATATGATTATGTGAACAAGGATATTGTTGAGCTGATAGTTTGACAATAACATTGAATTGATAATAGATTGAAGATATACAGGAGACTGAACAATTATTTAGAATAACGGAGATGGTCTACACAGGCTAATGTTCGTTCGAACATTAACGATCCACTTCTCTATCAAATTAAAAATACAAAGAACTGAGAAAGCTTTCTAGTCACTAGCGAACTGCATTTGTTTAAATTAATGAACGAGTAATTCATGGGAGGAGCTATGAAATCATGAAAATATAGAGAATATGGAAATGATTCCCCTAATCAGAATAATTGAATATGGACAAAAATTCAACCCAAATTAGAAAAAAACGAAGGCCTTGATAGTCTGATAATTTTTTTAGAACAAATCTGAGTAACTTTGTTCAAAATGTTCAAATCGCTTCTATTTGATAGTTCATTCCATAATGGTCAAATGATGCTTTCTACTCGTATATTATAGAGCTTGATTGGACGTATTGAATCAAAATCGATTACTTAAGAAAACACTCTCAGTATTAGCTGGACAAAAAATAAGTTGTATAATCATCCTGATTTTTTTCTTAATATCATCAATACATTAGAGATTGAACAAAGATTTTAATCAAATGCAATGCTTGATATAGGATAGCTTTGAAACAGAGTACCAGCTAGCTATCAATTACAGTATTGTATTTCAATTGTTCTTTATGCATTTGAATCCAGCTTGGAATGTGCCTTCAAGATAAATGATAATAAAAAGTTCTACAGTAGTAGGAGTAGGCTAGTCATGTCAGTCAAGGCAATCATGATTGAAGAAGTCCTTGCTAACGGTGTTTGAGTACTCAATACAAACAAATTACAATCAATAATGTAATGCTAATATTAAACAAGCCGGCGAAGCATTGTATTAGCAGAGCCAAGATCCACTTGTTAGCGAGATGATAAACGATATAACTGGCAGCGGCTTTATCATGACTTACGGTGTCATTGCCAAAAGAAATTGGAGCCGGCTGTTATAAATTGCTATGGAATCGATAAATGTCGGCTTAATTGTTGAGTGCTCTTGTTCTCATGGGCACATGTTGGAGCAGGAAAAGTCTCCAGCTGATTCACTTCCGATTTTAATGACGGTACAACTATGTAGTTCATGGGCAAGGTGAGACCCAACTCAACTGGGACCAGGTCTCTCTACTCCTACAAACCTTTGTTCAAATTTAATATTGCACAATTGCACTTCCAGTTTGAAAATACTGTACATGAATGAAGGACTTGGTTATAGTTGTAAAAACGGGAAAAGTTGCACGAGATTCATTAGTCAAGCCCAAACCACTTCCACTCATCTATTAGCCTGGAATGAAATTATCTTCATCATATATTGATAGGCAGTATCATATTTCGAATTCTAATGTACGAAAAAGTAGATGAGTAGTAACTGGGTTCGATTACCAGCTTGGGCTAAAGTTTTTGAATATCACATTCGTCAAAATATACTATCGCTATTCGATTCTGTTGTGGATGTTGCAAAGGTTGTTTTATCTATGAATTTAATTGAATTTTTCTTAATAATTATTTAAAAACTTCTCTTATACTCAAAGGCTAGAATAGAACGGATCTGATCATCCAATACTCTTAAATTTAATAATCATGATTAATTTAACAATATTTCCATGATTTCATCACACCAAAACTTTAAATCACTCAATATTTTTTACAGCAGAAGTTGATTTACAATTCAGCTCAGAGTTCACTATGAGAAATTAGAACTGTACTTTTTGCATGCCTATAACATTATCTCGGCCTAGGATATCAACCATCTAAGTCTGTCACATATCCAGATAGAAATTTCCAAAAGGAAACACAACAAATTTTCACACGGAATCGAATAGGATGCTTTATTCATTAAAAACCAAACCAGGGTATGAATTGAAACAAGCAGCTTACAAAAAAAGGAAAAACAGAGGAGCGGAGTCGACTGTATAACGTTATCAGCGAAATAGTGTTCATTTAACTGTGTACAAATTATTATAAACAATACACTGCGATCAAGCCGAGCTTTTGATGAACAAGCGAAACTATTCCACCATCTATGATGCTTATCAGTGAATAAATTGGAAACAAAATTTGCACATGAAATGTACAAGACGAGTGTTTTGTTTTGTTATCAGTGGAGTGAATTTATAATGATGGCTGTAGGCAATCTTTTTGAATCAGTGATTGCAGTGGAAAAGTGCAAACTCGCGTTGCAAACGACGTTGAAAGGGAAGCGTTTATCGGTAGGAAAAACGAGGTATTAGATTTTGGCGGTACACCATTCATTTCGGAGATAAAGCGGCTGGCGTTTGAACAGTGGAAAAGCAGCAGCAGCAGCTAAGTGCAAAGGGAGAGCTGTTCGGTTATCTCTACTCGGCGAACGATCAGAGGCTGTTTCATGCCGAAGCGGATGGCTCGCTCTACTTGGACCAACTGCAATCTACCAACTCACAACCAATAGTGTGCTCTCATCACGAGTAGGCCACCATCCACCAATCTCGCTGCTAGAAGTAGTTTCGCGCTATACTAAAAGAATCTAATTACAAATTCAGTAGAACTTAGATAGATAGAGAGTTGGACGGCTAATATGTGAATAGATTTTTTATTGGCATGAAGTTATGCTTGAATTTTAATGAGAATTTTTCTTTTCGTTTCCACTCACTATAGGGCATGTGCAGTGGCGGTTTATGACCTTAGGGCCCCTAGGCACATACTAACTTGCGGCCCCCCTACCCAAAAAACAGAATGAAGTTACACAAAATAAAAGAGGTTGGGACTTCAATTAAAACTAAGTTAGTGTCTTTGTGAACCTTATAATATTCAAATCATATTGTCTGTCTGTCTCAATGGCTCAACAGCCCATGAAGGGCCTAGGCCTACCAGCTGGTTGCCAGTTTCATATTCACTCCACTATACAGTCCGGCCAAGCAAAGAAAACATCCCGGTAAGACGGGAAAACGACTCCAGCTGGGCCAATACCGGCCCAAAAGCCATAAATTTTCAATTAAAACTCACCGTCCCCGAACCAACACTGACCGAGCTGACGCCGCCCCCTCCACCCCGCTTGAATCCACCCCCCAACCGGCCGGACAGACCATACAGCAAGCAAATAATCATCAACCAGGATAGAGGTAACTTGTGGTTAGCACGTTGATCCTCTCAAACATAAGCCAGTCTCCGCAACCAATTGGCGGCGCAGAACACCTCTGAATAACATGCAGTTAATCAGTTAGAGTGTAATGCAACAATTACTATTCCTTCAGAGACGAGAAACGACTGACTATCTTTACTAACGACAGCTAATCACCCAAAGGAGGGGATTCAAATCATATTAGTGACATTTTACTGATTAAAATATACATTGATTACATGAATAGTTTGATGTTTTATATTTCCTTAAAAATCAACTTTTCTAGCTTTTGATATTTTAATGCAGAAAACTCGTCCACAATATCATCAAAATTCAGCTCATCAACTGTCAGCATTTGCAGCAAATCCAACTAGGCTGGATAGCCTGGTGTTAGTGGTTGAGTTGCGAAGGTAATTCTTCACACGTTTGAGAATGCTGAATGACCGTTCTCGCGATGCATTTGAAGAAATCATGCATAATTAGATTTTTAGTGCAGTATCAATGTTTGGGAAGTGTTGTCGATAGTTTTTCCCTGATAAATTTCAAATAGTGGGCAGGTAAATGATTAATGATGTTCTTTTGCGTTTTCTTCAATACCTTTAGCTTTTTTCACAAACGCTTCAAAATGGATCAGTATCAGTTCTTCCCCAAGTTCAGATGTGAGATCCGAGGTGATCCACCGAACCACACTTTTTGACGAATTTCTCTATCATTTAATTTGTCCATGTTATACAAAACACCAAAAATTCCATTTTGATCAAAATAAATTTTTGACCTGTAGTCTAATTCTTGTGTTATATTTTCAATAACAATAGAAAATTTATTTACAATCATGTTTTATCTTCCATCGAAGTTACTGGTATCATTATCAGTACCTTTTGATTCGTCTGGCATTCTTTTTCTCTTACTTCTCCTTTTTGTGTCTTCCTCATAGTTAAATTGCTACAATTCTTGTGTAGCGTAAATTTACATAAAATTCAAGAGGAAAATCTATTTTTTTGATTTTGCGGTTTGCGGCCCCTTCAGATCTGCGGTCCCTAGGCAGTTGCCTATCGTGTCTAATGGGTAATCCGCCACTGGGCATGTGTTACCAATAGCAGTTGAGCAGTTATAATTAGTAGTGTTTAAACGCTATGATTCGGTTCAATGAAGCTAAAGTTACATTGATCTATGTTGAACGTTATGTTAGTGAGTGAGTTACGTTGATCTATGTGAGTGATGCAAGATGAACTCTCTCTATGAGAGTAAAGAAGAATGATATTGTAAATTCAAATTCCTCTTACAATTGGGCCGGAACAATGGTTATATCGACCCTAACATAGCCTACATTCAAATCTAACTCGTTGCAGGGTACGGAAGACTTACAGTACAGCTTCTATTCTATGAATTTTCAATGCAACAAACACAATTTTGAGCCAATTTCCAGTTGTTTCTAATGCTTCGAGCTTCGAAGATTCACAATGGGACTGGATCCATACCATTGTATTTGTGCCTAGCTTGGTGGTAATAAGAGAGGTCCGTAATGACTACTGCCATTTGAACGAAACAATCTTCGAGTCCACCTTGCAAATGGAATGGGCAGTCGCACCAAAACCAGAACGTTTCTCCTGGTTCGATAGTCTCATTTCGAAAAATCGATTCAGACAATCTGCTGGACTAGTCTTATACTATTGTAGAGGGGTAGCAGAAAACCCCTCCTTTTAACCTGATATATTAGGCTCGTATTACTCAAAGCATATTGTTCGTGAGGCATTAAATTAATTCATTATGTTAGCATTAATTTAGCGGCATGTTGAAACACATATTACAATAATCCTACTTGGATTATGTTAGCAGTTCAATTCGAAAATAATAAAATTATAGGTACACTAATACGATTACCTCATTCAACTACGGATTGATTCACTTGTATTTCATTTAATTGAAATACGAATGCAATGAAATTACAGTTTTCAATAACAATGATTTTTCAATTTTTCTTCAAGATAGTTGAGATAAGTAGTTGAGAGAAAAGCAACACCTTTGCTTCACCACAGAAAATTATTCTGTTTTCGCTGTTGATAATAGTGAGCTCTCATTCCAGATTGCTTACTTTTATACAGGAAACTATATGGACAGTCAGTGAACGTTCATGCAGGCAAATTATTTGTCTATCTAAGTTGATATTGACACTATTTGAACTTGTATTTGCTCGAGGTAAATTGCATTGCGCTTTATCAACAATGTGATTGCAAAATTCGTAGAGTTTTCAAGGTTTGACATTCTTCCACAGCAGCATAAACTAATCATAGGAGCAGAGATTGAATGGATGAGTTGTGAATGTCAGGGTTAATATTGTCAAGGCCTATCAAGCATAAGAGTTTAATTTTGTTCTGGTTGTCATGTTTGAGAATAACCTGCAAGTTTCAGTAATTTTTTATACTAAAGAGTATCAAGTGTGAGAAGATACTGAATCTATTACTGAAAAATTCTATTGCGGATGATGCCTACATAAGCATTTTAGCTTGTGCGTGAATATTGGATAATGAGTGCGAAGGTGATTGATGAGGTGAAAAACAGCCATGCCTACTGGGTATCGAACCCTGACCAGGCAGTGCTAGCGGACTGTGGGTTGTTACCCCCACGCCCCAGCCCACTGCGCCAACCGGTCCGGCAGAAATAATTTCATGTACAGTAGTTATGGAGTCCTGTAAAGTCCTGGTTACAAGTACTGTTAATCAATTGAGGAGTTAAGAGTGGGAGTCACTAATAAACGATAAATTCCCTCTATAACTGGTATAAAGAGAGTAGCTTGTGATCCTTGAGATACTAACTTGTAGTTGTAGTGTACTAACTTGTAAGTTGTAGTGACCCAGAGATCATATTATACGTACTAATTATATTCTTCATAATAACAGCAGGCCTTATACAAATCGGTTAACGATCATACGAATATTGAAAGAGGTGCTGGAGTGCATTAATAACTCATCAATATTGTTCATAAAGGAGAAAATGTGTTACCTATACCATTTTTATAATCATATAGTAATACTGTTTTATCATACCATGGAACACACTGCCAGATAAATAGTTAGTTGTTGGAAAGATGGATGCCGTCCAAGAATTATTTCATACTTTCCAAAGAAAACTTGTGAAACGAGTTCCAAAACGATTCAAAGCAGAAAAAGCTGTTTGTTTACATTTTCCTAATTAGCATTCTGAAAGCTTGTTTTTGCTCAGTTCGTAATTGGAAAATTGCTGTTGTCAAAGTAATGTCTGATTAAATCAATTTCATCACCATCAGGCTCCAGTCAATTCACGTTCCTGCTCACATTTCGAGCCTTATTGTTCGTCCATTAATTTGAATCAATGCATTCAGATCTCATCATCCTTACTCCTATTTCATTAGCGACAATTCTGAATTAAATTCTCAGTGATATCAAATTCTATTGATAAAATATAAATGTCTTTTTGCGTTGCATTGGAAGTTTTTAAATATTTGAGAACTCACTGTATGAGGGTTGTGTATAAAATAACGAAATATAATCCTACTACCATGCATTGATGAAAAATACGATTATACAGAAATACAGAAGAGAAATCAAGCTTTTCAATGATGTATGAGGGAATACTATGGAATTTTGTTCCACACTGTAAAAAGTAAGGCATATTTATACAATCCTATACATTCCTAGTATAATGAACACGCAAAAAATAACTTATATAGGAATGAGTCACTTTTTTAATTATTCTTTTTTAATTGATAAATTATATTTTCAACCCTTTCATGTTCCACTCCCACTATCTGGAATTCATTTTGATTTGAATGCAAAATTATTTTATTTCTCTGCAATTAGTTCAACACTCTACAGCAATTACAATATTATTATGCCACACAAGCTACATAGTCTAATGTATGAGAATATTCATGCGAAAAGTGAGCTATTTTTCAAGAGTGCAGCCATAGCTTCCTTTATGTTAAAGGGGTGCAGCCAAAGCAAGCAATTTATAACCACTAAACAGATAGATTTTTTGTTAAACGTTTTGAAACGTTACCTGTTAATATATGTTGTATTGCTACTGATACTGATTTCTAACATACTATTATTGAGGCGGCAATTGCGAAGTTATAGTGCTACTCACAGCTTATTGGTGTACTACTCCATACAATGGGACTGACCTGAAACACAAATGGAAAATTATATGAGATTCAAACAGAGCAATATATTTCTCAATATGATATTATAATCATTAATACTAATGAGAAGGTGATTAATACATGATATATGCACATGAAAAGCTGTAATCGAAAACCTCAAACTTCAAGTTTAATTGAAAGTGGTTCAATTTTATTTGATTGAGAATATCCAAGATCAATTTTCAGTATAGGAATAGGAATTCACATAATACTTTAGTAGCCAATTTCACGCAATGTTTAAACAACACCAAGGATTACATCAGGCCATCAGCCACGATTCGGTGAACAACTACTGTATAATACCGTAGTTCTCAATATCAATCAATGATTGAGACAATACTGATGCCGTATATTCCACAACTGACACTTTAAAGAAAGTGTGAGCATACACTCACACTTGATTTACACTCTACTTTGACATACTTTCACACTATTTACTTTGACATACACTCACTAAATGATTTATCAACTTTTTAATATTGGCTAATCTGGAAAATATTGCTCTAATTCCTCTATCTTTATGAAAACTGTACATTCCATAATATAGACTGAATGATTTCATAGTCGTGAGATAACTTAACTGAATGATTAGTATTTAGTGTTTATTTTTTCAAATTCCATGCAGTTGATACTGGAGAAATAAATGCAATTTAGCTCCATACATGTTTTTGATCTGTGAGCTCTCGCGAACCCACAGACTAAATGAGCACTTTTGGCCTCTTCAAAACGTCTTAATCTTTCTCATCAGATTTTGTCATCAATCTCCTCTTTGTCATTCTCATTCCTTGCTCTTTCATCCTCCTCAATACTCTCTTGGTCTCATTCTTTTCTTCCTTTAACATAACCTGACTATTTAAATATTCTTCCGCTCATATTCTCATTACAAACTCAGAACCAATCATATGGTGTAAAAGTGTTGAGTAGCGTGATCCAAAAAAATTGCAGGGAAATTTCAGGGTTGATTAGATAAGGATGACGACTGGTGATGAGCTGAATTAGATCATGGTGAATTCATCATCACCGATCAAGACCAACAATGCCGGCCGGCTATCTTTGTTCAATGAGAACGCTAGCGGAAGAAGATCATTGTTGGAAATGTATTGCCTGTGGCGTCCAATTTAGCCCGATTGTTGAATAAATGAGTTTTGGCAAAACTTTGTTCTTCTTTCTCTTCCACAACGTTCTCCATCCCACTTCTTATTAGAAGATGACACACTCTTCTTTTTGTTGCAACCTCACTTGTCTCCCCTCTCCCACTTCCTCACTCAATCTGTCTCACAGATTTCATTCGTACGACACTGTGGCATGAATTATATTTTCCCCATCTCTCTTCACGATTTCCTCACAACCGAGTTATTATTTCTGACGCACCGTGGTTGTACAAGAACCTTGGTGATTTATGTCTGCACTTTGAGTAAACAGGAGGGATGAAAGAAATAATGATGTGTGTGTTGAGGAATATTTCTGCTGATGAAATTTGATATATTTTGTCATGGCTACAAGTACATGAACTTGTAAACAATATTCATTTCTCTACTTCATAGAAATTCATAGACAACGTTATAACGACAACGTAGTGTCATGAAAGATATTGCCACCAGTTACCGTTCGCTAATTTCTGGCTGCAATAATAACAGGCAACGTCACTAGCTGCAATTAACAGAGTCACAGGGGAATCCAAAATAACAATGCCGCTGAGGAATACGTTCGATATTCTATCATTCGATGTACACGTGCAAATTTGGGATGTCACAGTGGAACAATAACAGCGCTGAGTCGGTCTAGTTGACTGCTCCATTTTGTGCATCATGCTTGTTCGCAGAGACAAATTTCAGTATTGACAAAATGAGCCTTCCATTCGGTACCTATGAACGTAGCGAACACGACTTCGAATAATTGCTGAACATAGAAGAAGACTTCATAAAAAGCCCACAAAAAGCTAAATTTAGAAAAATTAGAAAAATGCTGATAATGTTATCTTGGTACAACCTCATCAACCAATCATAGGCCAACTTTTTACTTTTAAAATACTTGTATACTTCAAGTGCTCACAAAATGCTCTCACTACTTTGTATCACAATATGATATATTCAAGTGAGTGTTTCATCTACTTCAATCGGATTAAAAATATAAAATATATATTTAGGCTACATAATTATAAGAAAGATAGTATTCTAACATATTTTTAATTTTGGGTGTCTGGGAAGCCGACTCATTGAGTTCAGAATCAATAGAGCAGCATTTCTTTGTGGCCTACCACACATAATTATTATATAAAATATAATGTTATACAACAAGTCTTGACAATCAGACCACCCATATACGCGTATTGAAGTCTTCAGCTGGTGCGAAAAACTAAGATGGTTTCGTCAGTTTCTTGTACGTTCCAATCACTGGCTAGTATCTAGTTAATTACACGTCAGTGAATATTGGATTTGAGTATATTATCAGTAGCTCTATTATCTAGTCAGCTGGTACAATCTCACAGGCTTCATGCAGACATAAGTTGGAACACACAAGGAAGAGGTGAGACCGCCTTAATCTTAACAGGTCATTCTTCAAAAAAACATCTTTTTACAAGAGTGTAGAACGATATTGCTCATAAGAATACATCAAATTGTTCAAGTTAATTCACTTTAAAGATGAGACTCTAATATCCTTGAAATATGATGAATAATAAGTAGAATGAGGGTAGTGACATAAAGCGGTCAAGCAGAGCCTAGACGTCAAGTTGGGCGGAAAATAAGTGAGAGCCAAGATTCGAGCCACAGTGCGTCTATTCGTTGAGAGGAGAACGAAGGAACTGAGTGAGGAGGGATGAACAAGTGTGTCGATGGGAGAAAAGCGAGTGTAATATATAAATCAGCAGCCCTTGACACTAATGTATTCCACCCTGGCACCTCGAACTTCGCACATTGCTGCTTTCACTCAGCATGGATCGCTTCCTCAAAGTTCAGAAATTCTTTGTGCGATGCGAGCCATGGTTCCAGAAAAGCCTGCACCTGTGGTTAACCTCGCCTGTGTAACTGATAGGCTGCGCAGAGCACCTACCAAGTTCTGTCAAAATTTGTTCCCCTAATGAGTTGGAAAACCTGCATTTTCTTATTTCAAGAAGTGATCCAGCTTGTTCGTTCCATTCCCAAGTTCTAATGAAGGAGAAACGTTGGTAGGTACGTATGAGCTGTTTCCCATAGTAAGAGTATTTTGAGCTTTCCTATTCCAGATCACTAAGTTTGTAATGTTACTACTCCTTTCTCCACAAAATGTTCCTGCAACTAGTTGATTGAAATTGATATAATCGATTGCTTCAAAGAAATGATAATTTGTTTTCTATGGAATTGTTAGAGAAACCCTAGTACAAACAGCTAATATTACGATGATATATTTTCTAAGATAATTTTCCCATACATATTACTTCGTTAATCTGAAGTTTTAACTGATTCAAATGAAATAAGTCAATAATATTGTATTGAAAATCAAACTTAACGATAATGACAAACTTAACAAATGATAACGAAACAAACAAACTTAACTCTCATCAATCTACAAAATAATTAATTTATTTTATTTTTTGATAAGTCGATGAGTAAGATTGTTGATGCTCAGCTCGTTAATACACTTTTTCGATAATGTTTCCGAACTATAGTCTGCAACATATATTTGTTTAGATGTCCAAGATACAGGAGTTTTTCACATATATTCCTAGAACTTTTTGTTACTTTATCCGTCCACATCTCAAAGGCTTCTGGCTCTCCATGATTAGAGTGGAGACGTAACAGCTAATCATTCTCATATTTATGTCCTTGTGAACATCGATCTGGCCATCTCAATCCTTGTTCTTATCTCTCCTGCTCGTTAATACGGGTTACATAATACAAACATTTTTCGATAATGTTGATCGAATATCAATCAATACATAAATCAACATATATCATTAACAGTAGGGGTTCAGAAATTCTCAATATTCCGAATAACCTTTGTATTTCTTTGATTGATTGAATAAATGATAAATATCTGAATGAGACCTAGAAAAAAGTTATCCAGGCATTATAGACTTCACTGAATCAAGAAAACTAAAATCCGATTATTTGTTAGGTCTACATATCGATTGTTCTACCAACTCTTATAGGGCCGGTTTCTCCAAAAAAGTTAATCTGAATTTTGGATTAAACCATCAGCTGGCTCAATTGAAACACGAGTTAATAGAAGTGACCATACACTGACAACTGAGGGCCGGTTTCTCCAAAAAAGTTAATCTTAATTTTGGATTAAACCATCAGCTGGCTCAATTGAAACACAAGTTAATAAAAGTGACCATACACTGACAACTGATAGTTTAAACTAAAATTTCAGTTAAACGTATTTGGAGAAACCGGCCCTGATAGTTTAAACTAAAATTCCAGTTAAACGTATTTGGAGAAACCGGCCCTTAGTGGCTTTATAAATTTATACAGCTTTCAACAATTATTATACAGCTATTCTCTTGAATTTTCCAGCTGCTTTGTGGATCGAGGGATGGTATTATACTTGTCATAGTAAACTTTCAGAATTATTTGTCGATTAACTAGGAGGGAGCATAATAAACATTATGACATTAATTCAACTCGATAACACGATCTGAAACGCATTCATCATCCAATGCATCCAATTACAGAATATAACCAACACCCACTATTACATGTGATTGTAGGTGTTGGTATTACTAATTCAACGATTTCGATTGTATCAATATTATTAGACCGTGCATCAATTTATTCTGAAATATCTCATCAAGTATCAATTTTTAAAGTATTCAGAAGTGTTAATTTTGCTGCATAGTCAACATTGCCGCTGTAATAGAACTCATTATAATGACGGTTTCCAGTGTAGAGCACATATCAAATAATGAGCTATATACAACATGAACAACGGGTGATAATCAAATAACCGAAGCATTCTCAACTTGCAACTGTGTACCGCACTTAATTACATGATTAAATGTATGTTAGTGGCAACAAAAGTCTCCGAATGAAAGGGTTTTCTCGCGTGGGTTGGAATGCAGCTGTGTCTGGGTCTGGCAATTTTAACCATCAGAAAAGCTTGAGCTCAGTATTCCTATTTATTCCAATTCCAATTACAAAATGTGGATGGTTGTGGCCTAGTCTTCATTTAAAATGATAATTAACTTATTGGAAATATTACGTTCACCTGAAAATAGAGCACTCCTGTCTAGAACGCTGCCAGCTTCACGAGTAAGCCATGCTGAGCCTGGTTTGTGTTAATTCAGTCAAATTAAAATAAAACAAGCTTCAGGTATTTAATTCATATTATTGGTTTCTTGATTGAGGCCTGGAACAAACCAAAAAAAATTGCTGGAGGGATTCTACTTGTAAGACGACTTTTTTTAATATTGATGCCAATATTATGAGGAATAATTTGGCATAAGAGATTATTCACAGGATATTTGAAGGTTTATGAATTTATCATCCCTGATAGCACAAACAGCTGGGGTCCTGCTGATTTCCAGCTTGAATGTTCCATTCAACAAGCTGGATTCAAGCTTGGAACTTACAGTCTGAAAGCTGTAATACAGCTTGATTCAAGTTAAGAAGTTACCACGTTTCAAGCTGTTTTCAAAGCTTAAAAGTTCAAGCTGGAATCAAGTTTAATCATCCAAGCCTAAAAGTTCAAGCTGGAATCAGGGTTGATTCTAGCTTGAAACAAGCTGGACTGTAGCTGGAACAGTCAAGGTTGATTTTAAGAATGAAAATTCCAGCTTGTTACAAGTTTAAAACTTCCAGCTTGATTGCTTACAGCCTGTTACAAGTTTGAATTAGGCTGGTTTGATCAAACTGGAACTTTCAATTCAAAATCCACTTAATTTACAGCTTGAAATAAGCTTACGTGCTATCTGGGATATTTATTTTGTTTGACGAACTTCGAAGGCCGGTATTGATGTATTATTATTATTTGATAAGACATTATCAACATATTCGTTGTGTGATTCGTTAAATATGATAAGAGAGGAAAGTATAAGAATATCGATGAGAGTATAGAAATGAATTGGGTCTTTTGAGGATTACGTTATTTATAAGAATCTCTCCAACAGGAAAAATTTTGCCAAGAAGGAATAAGATGTAGAATGAAATTTCTCGAGTTAATTTGAGAAAAATTAATTGGTAAAAAGCACAACTGTACTCGAACTATAAGAGCCTTCAAGCCTACATGTCTATATCAATAAATTTCAACTAGCAATAGAAAAGCTCTGCTGAATTGCTGATTAGATAAGAGACGAAGCAAATCTTAATCTTGGATGTCCACGCAAGCTCACACAGCACCTACTATCATACTATGAGGAACACATAAGTCTCCTCAACTACATAGAACTTTCATATCTCATTTTAGTATTATAAGTTATTGAAATTCTCGAATAGTTTTATGCTAATATCCTACGCTTCTTTAGCGGCCAGACGTAGACTTAGAAATACACATTTACACACGGATACTAGAGCACAGTGTTCTAGTATCCGTGGATTTACCACTGGCGGCTCGTGCCCACGAAACAGGTGAAGTGCTGTACAGTGAAAGATACGGGCACTTCACAAGTTTTGTGGGTACGAGCCGCCAGTGGGATTTACATATCTCATTTCATTATTACAAGTTATTGAAATTCTCGAAACGTTTTATGCTAAGCTCCTTTGCCTCTCTAGTGGTTAGACCTAGACTTATAAAGATAATAATGATGAATGACTGATAGAAATCACATTCTACCCTACCCTGCACTACTGATTGGTTTAGTGAGTCCTGCCTGCCTGTTTGCTTCGAGGTCTGTGGTTGACGCTCGGCTTGAATCTAAGGCGGAGGCTCTGCTTGAAAAGAAGAAGGAACTTGTGAAATCTGTATAAATCAAGAAAACCCAGCGACCGGGTGAAGCTGGCCGCCTCACTGTTATAATATTCTCGAAGCATGCAAATATAATGGGGCGTAGCCAGAGGATCCCTTGGGAGACAAGGCAGGGCCAGCTTCAATAATTTACTGCTTCCCTTCCCCCCACCAGCAAATGAACGTTATCCAGCTCCTCTCACTCATATTTTACACGTTTATTCAAACGGGAATGGCGACGCTACACTCAGGTGCCTAATTCCCTCTAATAGCAACTTCATTGGTGATAAATAATTTTAATAAGAATGTCATCTTGCGAAGCTCTTTGTTTAACTTCAATTGAATGCTTGTTTTCCAGTTAGGTAGGTATGCCACAGGCTAATAGACAAAGGTACTATTTAAATTTTTGTTGGAGTAATAATAGCAATGATGGTTCGAGTTGAAGTTTTCTTTCCACAATAATACTTTGAGACAGTGCTTAATTTGTAATATTGATACGGGCGGCTCGTACCCACGAGATAGGTGAAGTGCCCGTATCTTTTACTGAACAGCACATCACCTGTTTCGTGGGCACGAGACGCCAGTGAAAATTGAAGGTTCCGGTACGGATGGTGATACTAGGGGGGATGGTGAGGGGGGGGGGGGTTGTGTGTTGGGGTAAAATTGTAATCTGGGAAAAACATGTAATTCTAACTTCTCAAACACGTTTTTAGAGTGATTTCAAAGCTTTTAGCTCAGTATTTTCAAGAGAAGTGTGAATCTGACACAATGCCCTGAGCAAGCAGCTCTGAGCGTAATTATGTAATTTAGGCCTATAACTTTGAACCAAATACAGTAATAGCAGCAAGAATGATTCATATACAGGCGATATCAAGTCATATGTCAACTTTAGATGTCAAGCTTGATTACAATGTAGATCATAGAATCATCTTTCAACTGCCTCTCTAATCAACGATAATTTTTTTATCAACGATGATAGTAATAGTAATTGTTGTGAGCTGCTCAATTAACTAATAACATTCCAGCTTATTCTAGTTTTAAGCATTCGTACAAAACGAATATTTATCAATAATAATTCACTAAAAATGAGCATAGTGAGGATGTACCCAAATACTAGAAACGTCATTTTATTTTTTCTTCAGACTCTTAATATTTATCTTAATGAAATGTAAACCAGAGCTATAAGAGAAGTGCCATTGAATACTGGAACTTTCCAATCGGATTTGAATAGGAAGCCAGAAAACTAAGTTCCAGAAGCAATTTCTTGGGGGACTTTCACAGACAAGATTTTCTGGATTGGAACGAGTTACATTAAACAAGAAATTTGATAGATTTTCTTCAACCGTATAACTTGAAGTGCCCAAGTTTCATGCTTTATCGATTCGAGTTCCCAACTTTAATAAGCTGCAGAATATATTTTCTTAGCCACAGTATCGGCAGATAGCCAACGTTCAAAATATGAGCTTATTAAGGATGTTTTGATCTTGATTGAAGAACTTTCCTCTAAATTTTATGACTGTCCTGGATATTTTCATTCGCATACTATAAGTGGGAATTATTATCATCAATTCATCACAATCGTTAATTATCAATGTCCTTTATAATATTATAATAAACTATTGATTTTTATCAGTTTATTTCCAAACAAAACATTTATTTCTATAAATTCGATATCATACCTCACTTCACAGAAACCAAATTATGAATAATATTTATAGTCTGGAATATGAATAATTGATTCCAATCTTTGTTCAAATTGGAGTCAAGGGGGAGAAAGTCATTGTGATTATATTATGCATACTATCATTGAATTATTCTCGTCTTTTGAAGGAAACGAAAAACAGTCGGTCCCGACTACCTAAAAAGTAGTCATTACTCACTCATAAGCCCATGTGGGAATGACACTCAGAAAAAAATTACTCCTTCATATCGTTTACAATAATTATTGTATTATTTGCTCTGTAATAGAATAGAATCTCTAAATAAAGTAGAACAGAAAGAATTTCTTTTATGAGAATTTGACAAAATTCACCTCAATTATACAGTGAATATTTGATTTAAACGTTTTCCAAGAGAAAAAAAACCAGTGTGAGATTCTGGAACATTACAGTTGACTTGTAGCATTGTTATTGTTTATTCCAATCATTGAATAGTTACGAATGAGGAATGTCTATTATTCACCAATGATGTCTGTTATTAACTGGTTATGGAAGCCTTAATTGACCTCAAAGTTATTCCATAATTTGTCGAAGGTCAATTTCGACCTAGATGATAAGATGTAACTCGCAGGTGATATTGGCGGCAATTGTTCCGATTTAATTTAGAAATTAATGAATATATGTTCATTGAAAGGACACTTGAATCATATAGTCTGGAAGGAGACGAAGATTCCATGTGAGTTCCTAAATTAACATCAACTTGAGTAAATATGATACATTTCCATTCATTGAATTTAAAACTACATATGATACTAGTCGGCAGGCTCGCTTCGCTCGCCTTCTCCGCCTAGCCAGGGGGCTCCGCCACCTGGACCCCCGACAGTATAGGCAGTGTAAGTGAGTCAAACAGGCTCGCTTCGCTCGCCTGCAAAACCTCTGTCAGTGACAGCTGAGACAAACAGGCTCGCTTCGCTCGCCTGCAAATTCCGTTCAGAAGGGATTCGAAATTTATTCCAGCATTTCTACACCTGATCTGGACCTGTTCACCTAATTTCAACATTTTCTGCCAATTTGTTCTAGAAAAATCTAAGAAAAACTCCGAAAATTCCAAAAAATAGTAAAACGCTAATATTAAGCGTAACCTTGGGAAGTATATCGGAAGTATATATAGTTTGAAACTTGATTCAATGATTCAAACTTGATCTTCCAAATCAGTTCATCTAAAATCTCGCTGAACCATTAAATTTACAGTTAGGATTGGTCGTATCAAGGCGGAAGATATGCAACCCGCAACACATCTAAAATTTTGAAAAAATGATTTCTGGCGTAATCTTGAACGGATTGCAAACATATTTCAACACAAAATTTCTAGACCTTATCTGAACCTGCCTAAATATAAAATCAAATATCAACATTTTCTACCGATTGGTTCTCGAAAAAATGAAGAAAACGTTGAAAAACTATAGAAAAACTAAAATATTTGGCGTATCCTTAAAAAGTTTTCAAAATCCATTCTTAGCGCGCGTCTAAACGTCCAAATGAACATGCCTGCCAAATTTTAACGCATTCGGTTCAGTGGATTTTTAGTTCTGGTGATGAATGAATTAATGAATGAATGAATGAATCAGTCAGTGCCATTTCGCTTTTATATATAGAGATTGAAGATGCAGCCAGTGAGCCGTACCTTTACAACCATCTAAGACTTCCATCAATTGAAATCAAAATGAAATAGTTTTTTAATCTGGAATAAAATTTATGAATAACAGCAAGTTATTTGTGATTATTATAAATGCACTTTCAATACGTGAGTTATTATAAATTTATTTAATATTGATCATGTGTTTTCCTGTTAATTGTTGTAATGATAATTATAATTTATGATGAATCAAAACTGATGATCAAAATACGAGCATGTTGTAATATTTTGTCACAGTGAAGCGGTACAGATCATGCGCAAGAGCAGAGCGCGTAGTGATTGATTGCATCCTGATAGTTGAGCTAAACGTTTATCTTCTTCTCGCCCGACCAAGTTCCCACTAATACAAGAGCTTTGGAGGTAGTAAACGAGTGAGACAAGAAGCGAAATAGGTAGGTCGGCGCTCCCAGTCAACGCGGTCCTTAGGGAAGAAAATTTTTGGAAGACTTCCAGCTCAAACAGACTCAATTTGTTCTGAACAATTTACTTGATTGAACTTCTTCTCGAGTGATGGGTGAGAGTGAGAGCGTAGCCAATCAGTTCAGCCAATGAAAGAGCAGATCTTCTCGAGCTGTTGAAAAACTACCACAGGTAGCAGCAAGCAAACCTCACCCCGAATCCATTCAGATGGTGAAGTGATCCTTCAATTCAATCAGGTGACAACAGAAAAATACAGGTGACCAAAACATGAATTGGCATCAACTGACCCTGTCATTCTCATTTTGCAAAAGGAGCTCTTTTAACCTTCTCTTCCTGTAACCTATTCTTCTCAATTTAATTTTATTGAGAGCCACAAGGCAATAAATCTCAGTCTGTTAGAATTGCCAAATCTGAGATCGATACTTATTGTCTTCTTGAAGAGCTAAATATCAATTATCTCATAAATATTCAAGAATTTATTTATATTGTTATTGGAATTCAAATATCTCAGGAAAATTTCCCTAGTTACATTGATGATCGTTCAATGAAAATTTTAATCTATGATGTGGTTGATAAAATATATAATAGTGAAAGACAGTTTAGAAAACATTTTGATATCATGCAAAATTCAAAGAACAAAAAATATTCCATTTTCCGTTGGAAGGTCAGAGTATGGAAAAAAGATAATTTGATGATAATGAATCGAATAGGACGAGGATAATGGTCAGAAAAAGTGACGAAAAACATTGTCGCGTTGATAATTTAGAATAAAGCATTCAGGGTAAGGAGGGTTGCGAGAAAAAGAAGAATTATGCGAATTAATAAATTTCCACCTTGCGCCATAGAAATTCGGCTAAAAGGGAAAGAGTGGACACTTGGCAGAGAAAGGCACGTGATTAATGAACGAGTGCAGAAACAAAAAGCCACCGACGATATTCTCCCTCCATTAATTGTTGAAGCGGATTCGACTCCTCTTTCTGCTTTTCATTTTCTGCGCACAGTACCTTGGCGGCAAAAAAGCGCCGAAAGCAGAATCAAATAGAGAGCTCAGACATGTGTGAGCAAGCAGGTGGAAAATCCCAAGTCATCAGAGTATCCCTGTATGTGAGAATTTTCATTTCTGTTTCCATACTGCTTGGAAAATTCAGTTGAAAATCTTAAAGTCTTTGGAGCTCATCATTGAAATACTTACACATGGAAAACTTAAGGTAGAATTGAAATTTTTCATTTTTCAAGTTCTCAGATAGGCTATTACAGAATTATTGTTATCCTAGATAACAACTGGAGATCTATGTTTCACTTCATTATCAGCCTGGAAACGGCTTCGAAGGTTACCTAAAAAAGGAACCAATTATCTAACTGAGAAGTTTTCGTAGTGGTAATGAGTTTTTTAATGACAATCATTTATTACTTTAATTGTTATGATGATGTAAAATAAGTAAGAAATAACAATGTTAAATATAACCATGCATGAAAGTTCAATGACTATTTTTCCTTGTTAGGATAATATCCCACTTCTAATCACTGGTGGCTCGTGACCACGAAACAGGTGAAGTGCCCGTATCTTTTACTGTACAGCACTTCACCTATTTCGTGGGCACGAGCCGCCAGTGCTTCTGATGATAATCAGATCGACACTGAATTTGTTTAAAAAATGAAAAAATACCTATCCTAATTCTATGTTGTTGGCTTTACTGTAAGACCGAAATGATTGATTGAAAATTTTTTATATATCATATTTATCATCTTTCCAGGACACCAAAGACAACATAGAAGGATGTGATTATAGTCTTAGATAGTTCCATTAAGTTTTCAATCAACTCTTATTTTCACAGGTGGTCGTTTTCTTATTTCTTTATCGAATTTCCTTACTCTTTCTCTTGGTTTCCCAATTAATGATTTAGATTGACTTGAGAAATTTGACGGAGTCTCTCCGCTAAGGATTATTGATCAATATGATAAGCACGATTCAAAAATTAGAACAATCCATAGCAGAAACCATAAATATCGGAAAAGAGAAATTTTTCTAGCAAGGGATTCGTTACGAGAATCAACTTCAATTTCATCAAAGAATAAGCCTACATCTAAATTAATAACTATTAAGATCAAATAGGGATCTGAGCTTGAGGAATCTATAATAATCTGGTACAAGTCTCCTACTGTTTGAGATTGTATCACGGATGACAAATAAGGCTAAATGAAGAGTCCGTGAACCTTTCTGGTAATAATAATTGAGTCCGATTCGGTTGACTGGCCTCATGCATCAGTAAACCCTACGCACCCTTACGATAAACTCAGTTTGCTCTCTGGGAACGCCGCACTAAATCTCCCCCAGACTCCCCTCCATAGGAATCGATTGAATAAGCTATTTTTCACAGTCACACAGGATATATGAGTGAATCTAGTCAAATATAACAGACATATACACAGGCACACAAGCCCATAATTTTCGGAACCTATTCTAAATGCATGTGGTGGGTATGTAGCCTATATCCTAACCCATATTCTGACAGAGCAGAATTTCTGCAGTTCTTGTGGAAAACTCAGCTACGATGCAATAAATAAATATTTTATAGCTCCGTGGGGCGATTGAAAATTTTTATTACCTTTGAAACGGCTGGTGACTGAATAAGAAGGGAAGAGATACCCTTTTATTCCATCATAGCTGTAATGATCTGGTTTCTAAATTCAGGTAGGACTGCTTCACCGAACCATTGAAATGTTAATCCTGAACTGCTCTCAGAAACTATTGAAAAAGTTACCCAGTCTCTGGAGAAAAACGAATAACAGGTGGTTATCAAGTAACTACAGAAATATCTCTATTTATTACTTGAGGAAGCAATCTCCATTCAGCTGGAAAAATTAAAACCCTATTTCTGACCTCATTTTTATCAGGATTTATTTCCCGTCATCTGGAAGCTAAACTCACGAAAAGTCAGTCCCATTTATTTGCTGCTCTGGTATTTTGCTACTTTAAATCTCGAATGAGATAAGCAAGATTTACTGCGAAACTTGTGATCAACTTCTTGAATTTGTCTGTTGGGAGTAATTTACAGCCGAGAGTACATCTAATCCAATGCACTTGTCGTAAATCTCCCACAATACGTCTCACTCAACTTCAACTATGTTAAGTTTCAATCAAACGGATACAAATTGCATTAGTGCAGAGTTGGCTCAAAAGGCGGAACTGAGATTCCACTGTGATATGTTTCAAAGATTATTGATCTTTCCAAATATTCTCAAAAATTTACAAGTGTTCTGGGTAGGCCTAACTTATAGTGGCGTACAATGGACCCATATTATGTTTTATTCAACAAATTAACAACTAAACTACGCCAAACTATTCATTGTATTTTGTATGAACTTTTTCCTAAGTTAAGAAAGTACTATAATATAATAAAGTTAAGAGTGCAATTTAGTGGAGAAATGTTCAAGAGTTAAGAGTAATGATCAATGCATTAGTTCAAATCTTTGAAAATAGGTCATTCTCATAGTTGCCAACTTGAAATATATGGTTTGACGACGTTGGATTCTACAGGAGCATTATCGTTGCATTTTCTACCATACCCGATCACTTGAGACGAAAAAATAAACCTTCAGCGTGTGTGTATAATGTTCATGGGAAGGTGGGGTTTCCTTTATGCGAAACGGTCCGACTGTTGGTCGAAGTTGACCAACTGCAGCCAATCACAGCTCTTGTCTTGTTCTTGAATTGTGATTTGCTACAGTTGTTCCACTGCGGCCGACCGTCGGACCGTTACCCATGAAGGAAATCCTACATTTCAACGCTCACACACACAAAAGTTCGTTTATTTCGTCTCAAATGATCGTGAATGGGTTATAGGTATTATAGACTGATTTTTTCTCTCTTATTTGACTCTCATTTCTCGAATACCTGAACTGGAACACTAATGCCCGGTTTTTCCAAGCACACAGTTGCACAAAGTTGAGGGACCTTCAAATTTTGATGATCAGCTGATATTTTCTATAAGTATAGGAAATGTAGTGAAGTGTAGTAAACTTGAGGGTCCCTCAAATTTGAGTGTGCTTGGAAAAACCGGACATTACACTTACAAATGAGAACAATTACAAAAATTGATTTTTTTTAATTTTTTACAATACGATTACTCATTCAAGTCTTGAAATTAGATTGAAGGTTGTTTAATGTGCTCAACCAATAAAAGATGAATGTAGATTGATCAGGAGAGGAGATACATTCTTTTTATGGGAGTATGAATTCCATAAGACATTCACAAAAACTTTAATGAATGAATTATTTACGAAAAGTTTCCCACGTTATATAGAACAAATGAGTATGGAGCATTGAGCATGCATGACAAGTCTCAAATCCCCATGCCATTGCATATTGAGCTCTCTGCCTGCTGCCTTATTTTGCGGCCTAGAGAACAATAATACACCGAACATGATCTGAGCGTATCCCATTGTCAAACGTTATGATTCACATGTTAGTTCCCCACTGAACGTGGTTGAATAAGAAGGCCTATAGCTGGGATGCAGTCCAGTGTCAACCAGAGTAGTGCAGTGCAAATCAGGTCATCTATCCAATTGAATAGGGAACAGAGACGACGCCCTTACATAATTGACTGTCCGGCTGCCATGCCGCGGTCCTGTCCGCTCCGGACCACACTATCAATGCTGCATTCTGCACAAAGGGAATATCGCATTTTCGCAGCTGTAACCACCCGAATGCAAGCCATCGCTTTAAAATTCGAGTACATAGTTTGTCTACAACTCGAGCAAACAGTTTGTCTACAATTCGAGCACACAGTTTGTCTGCAATTGGAGTAGTACACAGCTGAAATTCGTATGTTGGCTATTCACATTGTTGGAGAACAAAAAAGCAAACAGTGAATGGAAATGCAATTTATAACCGGCCATATCAATTGCTTGGTTAATAATACAATTTAGATGTGACAATTTGGAGAGCTCTTCAATATTGAAATCAATCGAATTTATTTTATTCCATCTCAATTGGTAATGTTTTCTAGATTGTAGACATGATTCTACTCCTAGGAAACTGGTAAATCAATACAGGGTGTTTCAGGAGGAATGTGCAATACTTCTCAGGCTGATTCCTTACACCAAGTATATAAAAAAGTTCCATGGGACCAACCCCCAAAAACGCTTTGTTACTGAGATAACAATGGCAAAAAATTGAGATTTTTCAAAATATATTAATTTTTCTAATTTTTAGTGGCTTTAGTGAGGTTCTAAAATAAGCAATTCCTATGTAAAATTAGCTGAGGAATTCAATGAAACCAGTTCCAAGTTTGTAACTTTATGGCTGAGGCCGCACTGCCGGAGGGTAGAGCCTGGAGGGTGGAGGGTAGTTGGTAAATCTATGGAACATACACACCATCCACAGTAATACATCGTATGAATGGTATGACGTCATTCTGTTTTTTGAGGTTATGTTGTCCATATTTAAGAATTTCAAGATGGCGGCTGAACACATACCATTCATACGATGTATTACTGTGGATGGTGTGTATGTAAGGGGTTTCAAGATGAATAATTGGATTGAATCCAATTTCTCTTGGATTGGGAAAAGATCAAATACCGCTGGAATGTGCGACGTGCATCTTACGAGGGTCATATTAATGGGGCCCATACACTGGTTCTATTAGAATTGAACTAGCATCAACTGTTCATAGGCACTGCCAGTGTCATAAATCATCAGTGCATTATTTTAATATTATTATTCTGCTATTTTCAAAGTCAGGCTGATTATTTTGTGGTTACTGCTGATCTTATAGAGTGGTATGATCTAATGAATGTGCATTCATATGCAAAAACAACAATAAAAAATAATTTAGAAATACAAAAGCGCATTGCTATTGCATTGGGGTGATAATGAAACAATAATTTATTGGCTAAGGGAAGATATGAAAAACAATGTAGGAAGAACCTGCAAATTGACTGAGAATGAATAAATTCGTAGCTTTCGTATCTTTTATCCAATACCATGTCTGAAAAATTTTCACGATTCTTCAGCCAGTCTTTGGTTCACACCTCCCTTTTTCTCTTTTTCCCTTTCTTTTTACTTTCCTTGCACTACCTACTACCATAGGTAAGGAAAGTATCGCTTTCAAAAAAAATTAAGGTACCCCAAATTTAGGTTTTCTATCCGTTTCAAGGTCCCCTGAGTCCAAAAAAATGGTTTTTGGGAATTCGTCTGTGTGTGTGTGTGTGTGTGTGTGTGTGTGTGTATGTATGTGTGTATGTCTGTATACACTATATCTCGATCCCTAATTGACCGTTTGACTTGAAATTTAGAACTTGAGATTCTTATACCATGAGGACCCGACTCAAAGAAATTCATCGGAAAATGGCGGATAGTGTTTTTCACGATTTTCTCGAAAACGGGTCTAACGATTTTTTTCAAACTCATACCCGAAATAGTCCTATATAAGCCCTATCGACTGTCATGAGTCTCGTTCCTGGCAAAATTGCAGAAGATTTGCAGCAATAATGGATTTTGCAATATTTCGATTCCTAATTGACCGATTGACTTGAAATTTTGAACTTAAGATTCTTATACCTTGAGTACCCGACCCGAAGGAATTAAAAAAAAATTCATTGAAAAATGGCTGATAATATGCCGAAATTTATGTTTTTCACGATTTTTTAAAACTCATACCAGAAATAGGCCTATATAAGTCCTATCGACTCCCAATAGTCTCATTTCTGGTAAAATAGCAGAAGATCAACAGCATTTTTGATGTTCCGCATTTACGACTGAACGCGGCAATACATTGTAACGTTATTTTAAATAACTACTACTACTAATTGCGTAGTTTGTAGCAAGATCATTGTTTTATTTGGTTAATTATTTCTGGCACTTTATAACAATCTCTCTCAATCCTTTCCATAGTTCAACTGACAGAAATTATCTAAATCCAAGAAAACAAATCAACCAAATATACACATTCAATAAAATATTAACTCTATTCTCATTGTATACTATGTGTGACGAAAAGGATTATTCATAATTAAAATACAGAATTAATAATCAAATTTCACAGATTATATTTGAAAAAAATTTATATATATCGAGAATTGGACAAATACAGGGTGTTTCAGGAGGAATGTGCAATACTTCTCAGGCTGATTCCTTACACCAAGTAGACAAAAAAGTTCCATGGGACCAACCCCCAAAACCGCTTAGTTACCGAGATAACAATGGCGGAAAATTGAGATTTTTCAAAATATAATAATTTTTCTAATTTTTTAGAGGTTTCAGTGAGGTTCTAAAATGAACTCAATTGCTATGTAAAATTATCTGAGGAATTCAATGAAACCAGTTCCAAGTTTGTAACTTCATCGGTTATTGAGATAATTGGGAAAATATGCTGGAAAACGCCATTTTTTCAACAATAAGGGTTATAACTGGATAAGGAATAATAAAATTGTATTTTTTATTAATGGAAGTTGAAGAAAGTCGGATTCTAAAAAAAAAGTTAAATGGCGGCGATTGTGTAAATCTTACCCAAATCTCAGTACTGGCGATCAAAAATCGCAAAATCGCTACTAAACACAAATTCATCACTTGTGCTATGTTTTGTCAATTGGAACTTTTTTGTCTACTTGGTGTGAGGAATCACCCTGAGAAGTATTACACATTCCTCCTGAAACACCGGCTTTACGCGGCTTTTCGACAATTTTAATAGAAAAACTTTCAAAAATTTTAATGGAAAAACTTTCAAAAATTTCTACTTCAGATGATATTCTTCCATTACAGTCAGCTGAGATATTTCAGATGAATATTAAGGTTAGTTTTCCTTTATGCGGTCCGACGGTCGACCGCAGACTAACAACAAGAGCTGTGATTGGCTACAGCTGTTCGACTGCAGCTGACCGTCGGACCGTTTCGCATCAAGCAAAACATTATTACAATTATTATAGAGACTGATGCCCGATTTTCCAAGCACCGTCAAATTTTTGGCAATTTATATACTCATAACATAGGAGAGTTGAGGGATCGTCAAAATCAAAGATGCGGAACTTTCAAATTTTTACGAATCCTCAATAAACCAGCTGACATTTTCTTTAAGGGTATTTCTTCCACATCTACTCATCAGTACGTTGTGAGGTTATGCGTCTACCCGATAGTCAAATTAGCAAATGAATGAATTATTTTATTCTATTTTAGGTAATTATTTACAAAACGCACTTGTAGCTTTTTACGGAAATTTTTCTCTGGACCTATTCTTAACTACCACTACTACTGAAATATGACCGAGATTTATTACCCTATTTTATAAGAGAGAATTGGAATATATAAACAAATTTTCAATGAATGATCCAGATATCATTGATATATTATGTATATGGATTATCTGGAGAATAGGCTTATAGGCACTTCTATTTCAAAGTTAATTCATCCGTTCTTTAATTTTCCATTATTATGAGGCTTTTCAGCGATAAATCTCATTAGCAACTCTCCTCTAAATTGAAATTGATAATATGATTTACTAGCCGGCAGGCTCGCTTCGCTCGCCTTCTCCACCTAGCCAGGGGGCTCCGCCCAAGGGTAGTATAGAACCTTATATATGAACCTTTGGCTCCGCCCCCTGGACCCCCGACGGTATCAGCAGTGTCAGTGAGTCAAACAGGCTTGCTTCGCTCGCCTGCAAAACCTCTATCTGTGTCAGCTGAGACAAACAGGCTCGCTTCGCTCGCCTGCAATTTCCTTCCGAAAGGTTTGCTTTGATCATCATATCACTCATGTTCTTTTCAGTAATCGTTCTGAATTAGTTGTTCTATCACCTGAGCTCAACCTGGGTGTATGATTTTAACTTATTAAGTTCAGTAGTTCCGTGAAATAAACAAAAGTGCAGATTCCAAACATTGGAAAACCTTATTACAGGCATAACCTCTGAAGAGTTTCTAAATTTATTGAACACAGCATTTCTAGATCTAATCTGGACCTGTTCACCAAATTTCAAGATTTTTTGCCAATTGGTTCTCGAAAAATCTAAGAAAAGCTCCGAAAATTAGCAAAACGCTATTGAGCGTAACCTTTGGAAGTATATCGGACATAGTTTAAAACTTGATTCAATATCTTCCAAATAAGTTTATCTATAATCTCGCTGAACCATTGAATTTACAGTAGGGATTTGTCGTATCAAGGCTGAAGATATGCAACCCGCAATACATCTACAATTTTGAAAATTGATTACTGGCGTAATCTTGCACGGATTTTAAAAATATTTCAACACAGCATTTCCAGAACTTATCTGAACCTGCCCACCAAATATCAAAATTTTCTACCGATTGGATGAATGAATGAATGAATGAGTGCCATTTCGTTTTTATAGATATGGATTATGTCTTCAGTCATTTCAAAAAAAAAAATCGCATGCAAACACTCGAAGTAGGCTACTGAATTATAGGTTGTCGCTATGAACTGATAATAATTTTATTATTTTGTTCCCAATGAGAATGCAGATACGCTCCAGAAAAATAAATTTTAATACTACATCAACCTTGAAAAATTTCAATCTTCGAAAAAATGTGGGTGGAGGTGATTTATTATGCATAGTCTGGCCAAGCAAAAAAGAGCCTCTGACAAGATGGGAAAATGACTCCAGCTCGGTCAATATTGGTTCAATAATTATTGATTTGGTCTCAAATTGTAGATCAGAATGTTTCCTGCCATTGAGACCAAATCAATAATTTTTTGAACCGATATTGACCGAGCTAAATCATTTTCCCATCTTGTCAGAGAACTTCTTCTTGCTTTGGCCGGACTATACTTAGTTACAGCTGAGCTTTTCAAGTTGAATTAAAGGATTGGTGTGGCATGAAATATTTATTTGCATGTATTCAATTTTGATTAAATTTTCTGCGTGTTGCACTAGCTGAGGCCGTAGTGACGGACTGATGCTGACAAAAACTAGAGCGTGACTGTGGCCACTGCATTGCTGACTTCCTCGCGCCGACTTTCGGAATCGACGCGCAATCTGAAAGTACCGTGAAGACAGACAGTGCTTTTAGGATGCAGGGAACAAGGGTGACTTCGTGAGGTCTTCCGTTCACAGAACTACTAGTATGCATTGGTTTGATAATGTAATTTTCCAAAATATGTATGTAAAGAACATATGTTACATATTCTTTATAAATATCATCTGATGACTGAGAAACGCATGCGCCTAGTAACCTAGCAACCAGTGAAATGTTTATTTGAAATTTGTTGAAAGTGAATAGTTGGATGTTTTTTTTCTGGTTACAGGTGAAATTTAATAATTCAAGAGTAAATTCTTCTTATTGTTTTACAATTCTTAGTTTGAAATTTATTATTTCATGTAAAAAATAAAATCAATCTTAGGTTACAGAGAAACACATTCTAATTCATTATAAGTATAGAACTATTTTACCTCAATAAATGAAATTTGACCTTTTAATTTATGTATAAAACATCCATTAACTATTTTACTCGAATAGATATTAAACCTTGAAACCACATAGTTCTTTATAGACATTCTATATTCATGTGCTAACGCTTCCACTGTATAGTTCTCTAGCTGGCAAATTGCACTTGGTTGACCGTATCAGGCTTGCACGGGCCAAGTTCACCTATTATGCACGAACCACTTCCGGAGAGCTTTATTGATTGCTTGTGGACTACCTAACAAACTTCACGGAGAACATAGTGATCAAGTTGTAGACCATCTCGAGAGCGTAACCTATTTGAAGAGTGAATAGAGAGAGATTCGATCGATTTTGAACTATATTCTAATTCTAATATTCGGAGCTGACTGTCAAGTGCGAGCATTATCCTCGAAGTCTTTTTTGACTTCTGAGACAGTGTTGTTGACAGAAATTGAAACGAATTGCAGGCAATTTGCTGGCGCATCAATTGGTGCGGAGGCGACATGCGACCTCCACACTTACTCGCATACTGCTGTACAGGCCTTGCCACAAATTATAATATTATTGAATGACACGGCGGTACGCCTCACTTACGAGACGACGTCCATCTCTAGCCGTGATTCCTGCCTCACTCAATCTCAAAATCAACGTTCATCATGTGAATTGAACAGATCGGAAGGGAAAATTGACATTCATTCTTAATCAATAATTATGTCCTGTTTCTCTAGTAGACAAGAGATTTGTTTGTTTGTCCACGGCTCAACAGCCCATGAAGGGCCTACCAGCTGGTTGCCAGTTTCATATTCACAACACAGTCCGTCCAAGCAAAGAAGACACCCCGGCAAGCCGAGAAAACGACTCAAGCCCGGCCAATACCGGCCCAAAAGCCATTAATTCTCAAACCCACAGGTACCCGAACCAACACCGATCGAGCCACTCCCAACCCGCCAGTATGCCCTCCCCCGCCCGGACAAACCATACAACAAACGAATAATCATCAAAAAGGATGTGTGGTTAGCACGTTGATCTTCTCAACCATAAGCCAGTCTCCACAACCAAGTAGTGGCGCAGAACACCTCTGAATAACATGCAGTTAATCAGTTGGAGTGTAATACAACCATTACTATTCCTCCCGAGACGGGAAACAATTCCCCTAACGACAGCCAATCTCCCAGAGGAGGACCAGACAAGTAGAGATTATCGCAAGTAATGGTAAAAACTAATCCAATTTGAAGTTATCTCTTCATTCTCTTTCGAGCTTGCTTTACATCGTAGACTGTTATACGAAAGTCCTTACTTTTGATAGGCTGTGTATTAAAGAAAAATGTATATGAGTCAATAATTCTATTACCTATAGTTAAGTTTAGGCCTACTCGTACTTACGATTACTTTCAAAGCAAGAGACGTGGGATTTGAAGCATTTGTTGTACCTATAAACCGGTACATAAACCCTCTGCAAAAATTCTTGCATACCGTACTATTAATAGCCTATATCAATTAATAGGCATCATTTTTCAGTTTCACGTTCTGTAGAGTTAATGAATTCTTCAATATGAAGAAATTATTAGACTTATTCATATTACAAGAATTTGAAAATAAGTTGTTTTTGTACGAAACTCAAGTCACGTTTATAGAGGTCTCCAGGGGTTTTGAAAAATCAGTAGCCTAAAACGAAGGTGCAGAATCAGCTCTACAGCTTTCTTTTTCGTGTCACTGTTCAGGTTGGCCAGAGTGTGTTGACAAGTTAATCTCTTAAAACTCGGTGAGGTTGATTTGTCGGGGGAGGCTTTGTGATCCCAGGACAATCTGCGGCTGAAAAAGGCGGGCCAGATCAATGCGGAGACAAGATGTCGTTATATGGGCACAAACCACAAGCTGCACGTATGAAGGCACCACGAAATAGATAGAGATTTCAGCAAAATCAGAGAGAGTGTGGTTGAAATTGTAGCGCTATCCTGAGTAATTGAGGGAGAGGAACGTTATCCTCCATGAATATTAATAACTTTCCTGTTCCCGGCGCTCTTCTAAAACTGTTCCCGAAGTTGCTCAGAGAGTAACACCTGACATCCTATACTCTGGTAACAGTCCTAAGCGACTGGCAACTTATCCACTATGACGTTAATTTGCCATCAATGGCTTTCAACAAGGAATCACGTGATTAAAAGAACCGCCGCTCCGCTCTGATGTTTGCTGTCGTGTTCTGGCGACTCGCCGCAGTGCATCCACTCACCGACTCTCTCAGCACTCGACAATGGTAGGCCTTCTTTTCTGTTTATTATTATAAAAACTTTTGAACAACTTTTTCCGTGTAAAATCTGTTTCATTCACGTTCTATCGTCGAAGTTATCGTGCTGGGAAACAGTTGTCTCTCATCTCATGAAAATCCAAACAACATCAAAATATTTATTTATTAGCAATGTTAAAATTATTTTTTTGGAGATAGAATTGAAAATATTATCAGGCAGGAGGGTAGTTGAATAAACATTTGCTAGGGAGGGTGTTTTGTATCTTTAAAAATGTTATCAATAACACGTCTTAATTTCCATAGAAGTATTAGATACAAGTAACGGAATCAAATAATTCATAGAACGACATTCGATTATCAAGATCACCCCAGTTGAAACCCCCTGAAAAGTTAGTAGGCTACTGTCAGTAAGATTATAGATGAGAAACAAGTGAGTCTTTTTTTACCCAGAAACAATGAAAACTTTTGGAAAGCATATTCAAAATCTTGGATTTATCGTCATCGGTCTCGCCTAGCTTATCCTTTGATCTGATTGCGATTCCGTTGAATTAATGATTAATGATTGATGCTATTTTTCAAAGATGATTATTTTATTTTCCAATCATGCGTTCTCCTTCTATAAAGCTTGTCAGACTGAAAATTTGTGTAGCTGATTCAATGCCCTGAAGAAAATATAGCTTACAAGCAATAATTGAGAATTTATCGTCGCTTGGTTTCTCAGCGCCTGATTGAAAGTAGCGGGGGGTCATGACTTGACTTCTATTGAGATAAGAGGTTTCAGGAAGCCTGGTTCTGCAATCACAATTATTGTTTTTGATGAATAGAGCAAAACTTTGTGAAAACCAATTCGGTATTAGATAAAGGAAAAATTGGCATAATGACCTATAGTGGCAGATCTAAATAGTTTTTTGTACGATCTGCGATTCATTAGAGTCCGCGTAAGCTAAGAAGATACGTAGACAATATACTCTTCAAATTGTGACAGCGTCTTTTTTCAGCGTGCGCCATCTGAACAGTTAATATATTGTATAGGTCTAGATATAATTAGAAAGCTCAAAACAAGTTTATAGAAATTATGTCTATTCGATTTGTTTATTCAGTGCAAACTAAAATTTTAATTAGACTTTCAATGATAGCATCAAACATTAATAAAGCTAAATCTATTTGAAAGTGTGCGCTGAAACCTGGAATGAAAATTTATCTCGGAGAAAGGTTTCCGAATGTTTGTTCTCTTCCCTGGTGAAAAGGAGAACGATGAAGTTGAGCTGGATGCCGTAAAAATTGAGTTTCCATTATCAACTTTCTCCCTTCATGAAATAATGCATGAGTCAACCAGGTATGATAACTCGATTTTTTGTTCATAGTGCTTTAATAGGAAAACTTGTCGTATAGACTCCGTTCTCTTCACAACCACCAGTCGGGTATGATGGAGTAGACACTCATACTCTTCTTTTATCCAAAATTAATTTGCTCTCTTCATTAGTTGATAAATTTTGCTCGAGTGATACTCCCCACAGAATTTATTACTAGAAGCAATCGAATCTATTATTATCATAGTTGAATCTATTGTTCTATTCTATTTCTATTGAGATAACAACCGTTGGTGTAATATAGGGAAAAATCCGAAAAGATCTTTGTTTTTCACGACATTCGAAGGATATTTAATTGCTCTTCACCTTAGCTTTCTATCTAGTTTCTTATTCATGTACATTTAACAAAAAGATTTGTAGCAACTAGTTTTAAAATTTATACTCTAGCTGTCCATAGTGGTTAAAATCGTGGTTATTTCAATATTGAAGCAAAATTCTGGAGGAATTGTTGTTTTGCCATGAAATATTCATTCTTTATACTCTCCCTGTAAAATCATTACTAATTTGTAATTACCATTCGAAATAATATCCAGCCTCAAATTCTGTCCGCTACTGTTCACATGAAAATACGTGGTATGAGCCCAACATATATAATATATTATGCAAAATATTAAGAGAGAAGACGTATTTCGAGATGGGACTAATTTATGCAAACAAGGTGAGTCTATTTTTGGAAGAGGCATTCTGCTTTGGGTCGCTTTCATTTTCTCATCATCTTCCAAGACACCTGTCAAATTTAACTCCAATAGAAATATTGTGCGACGAAAACTAGTTTGTGTTGCTTTGTTCCAACCAGTATAGTTCTATTCTTCATAGTTTCAACAACATTTTATGGTAATTTGATGATATAATTTCACATATTGTCCCATTATTCCTGTAAGCGGTATTGAAAATCCGCGTTTCGTAGAAAAATTCTTTTCCGATTTCAGTTGAAAAGAGATGAGAACAGTTGATGAGGTAGTTGTAGGAGATGAAAATTAAGCGCGAAATAGTAGATGGAAAAATTATGAAGTTGACTATTATTATGTATATATATTATCAATCCAAGCACATTGGTTTCAGATTCTAATTCAAAGCAATCGGTGAAATCTCTGTATTATTCAGCACTTAACTTCCCGTACTTTTCTAATTACAAGTTAGAAGAATTCATTTGAGACACGAATAACTTACTTGAGATAGAGAATGTATTGGGAATGAAAATGTATCATATTACGAATAACTTACTTGAGAATTAGAATTTATCAACTTCAATTTCTAACTAAAAATAAAATTAATAGAAGCACTGATAACCATTCATCAGGCTCTATTACTTGAGTTTTCAGAGAGACAAAATAGCTTCTCATGGAACATGGAACTGTCTTCTTGTTCTTGTTAATTATCATAATTGTATTTTGATTGTGTTTCATGATTGAATAATATGACATGATCATGAAATATCATGCTAACAATCAAATTTTTGATGGTTTTACATATAAAACTCAATTACATTGATAAAAGAGAATTCAAGATGTTGTCAAACTCAAACCACTAACTAAAAATTGAAGATTTAATAAAATCATCAATGAAAAATCGAGATACCTCAGTGTAATAAATCAGTGGTTTGAAAACGTCTTGTCTTTTTATTTAATATGAATAACTACCACAATATCACCTTCACAACTACTCAAAAAGACAATCACATTAGGCCTCACAGATTTTCCTTTCTAAGTTCAGCCATACTACCTATTTATTATAATGATGAATAATATTATTATTATTATTATTATTATTGTTTATTTCCCCTTATAATTTCTGTCATTCTACTTGTTACTGAGTATTTAACATTTCAAGTCACAAGTTAGAATATTTTTCCATCTGTGATTACACGAATGTACATGTATTCACGGCACAAGACCCGCCTTTGAGGGTAGTACTTGCCAGAAAAGAATTAAAGAGGATGGTGCCCATTTTGTCCCCAGATTGTCATTCTCTCACTCTCGCAATGAATTCAGAAACGAGACGAAATGACGTTATGTGGTGTGCTCACCTCTCTGCCCCGCTACATCCCACACACTTCAAATCTGCAGTCTGCTCCCCATTTTAATCTTATTAGCAAATGGAACAATACAGCCAGCTCTCGCTTGAAACTCCTCTCTTCATAGCCCTATCCTACATCTACAAGGAGATTATATTCTGAACCACAGACGTTCTACCATTAGTTAAGAATGTCAACATTTTGTACACATTCATGTTTAAGTTTGACAACATAGGTTTCATTAAGAAGTTGGCGATCACAGTGCACGACTGCAGTGTTAATTCTCATAGTGCACTGACATTTTTTTTCACCGCCAATGATCTGGAGTGATATGCTACTTGTATCGATTCTTTCATTCCTTCTTCTGATAATTCCAACTACATAAACTAGACTTCACCACTGAATTCACCAATATATTAATTATTCCAGAAAATTAAGCATGAAATATAATAGATGTGTAATGTCATTCAATATGCCTAAATTCTAAAATACCAGATCTAATTGAGGAAAAGTTCATATTTAATTTCTGTACCAGTAGTCTGTATAGGCCTACACAAAGTTACAATTAGACAACCTTAGATAAGATAAGCGTATTGAGCTCAGCACTGAGGTTTTACAGCGAGAGAGAATAAAAATTATCATTTCAGCTTCTTAGAGAAGTTGTCAGTTAAGATACGTTACTCACCATCATCAAATGACTGACAGTTCACCAACAAATTCCAAATAGAAGGAATGTATTGTAAGACATACCTGAAAACAAAAAAGTAATTATTATCATTGAAAGACGGATGAGAAAAGAATGCCTATCTCTGATGAATGATAATTCTGAAAGATTTTATTATCTTCTACCCAATTATGATGAATTATCTCAGTATTGAACGTTAAATAGAATTCAATGGTAATACGAATAGAAATCTCTGGATTGTTACTTTTATGGTTCATTAAGGTAACTATAATTATCAAAATTATTATTTCTCCATTGTTATGTTGAATCTTTTATGAATTGAATTAATCTTGGACATAGAATGTTGAATATGCATTCCAGTTTCCAAAACACTATTAAATCTACCCCAAACACTTTTGTTATGTCTCAAGTAAAAATTGAGACATTCATCTATCTTTTCCACTTACAGTTCATTGTTTCATCAAAGTTCACATTGATTTGAAGTGATTGGTATAATAGTGATCAATAAACCATCAATTCAATCACGCAGTGGAAATTCCACCTGATTACCATAAAATTACAATTAGACACCACTGGCGGCTCGTGCCCACGTAACAGGTGAAGTGCTGTACAGTAAAAGATACAGGCAGACGTTAGACATGACGCTAAACATCCTCCCAATTCTAGATTGAGCCTATCAGAAGTTACGGGTTGAATTGGGCAAGTAATACTAACTACATTCAGTTTGGGAAACTTGAAATGAACTTGCTCCAGGTCTCTCACTAAGGAGATGCATTTCTGCGATTCGATAGTCAAGCTACAACTTTAATGTGGAACAGACAAATGGCCCGACTCCTCTGTGTTATCTCTTCAAACAAGACTTGACTTCCTCCATTCAACTAGAGTAACTAGACAAGAAGTTGAGAGGGACAACAGGCCTCTGTGAAGAGAATCACAGTCGTATACCTTGAAAATTCAATTCGAGGGTTTTGTGACCGTTGACAATATCAAGTTATCAGACTCAAGTTAGTTGACAACCTATTAATCCAGGAGGGCTACGATTTATAAACCCAAAATTTTTCCAGAGAGACAGAAATTCCTCAATCAGAGAAGAAAAAACAGAAAATCTCAATACATTTCTACGAAGTATACATTTGAGGGATATAGACGAAGATTCTTCGTATATCAAGAGTGATATAGAATATTGGTAGTTGAATGATTATTATTATTAGTAGTGGTAAAATATTATAAGTTTCAATATAGCCGAGTTTATAAGAGCCGACCTCTATTGAAAATCAAGAGCTCTTTTCAATTTATAAGATATCATATTCATTCATGTTGCCTTCACTTTTTCTTCTCAGAAGAGTTTCTATTCTCTTCACATCAATTGATCCAATCTTCATTTCTGCACATTATAAATTCTATTATTCCCATATTCAATTGAACTTCTTCTCAGTGAATTAATAGTGAACACAGGCCTGTGAATACTAAACATCACATTAATAATATAGTTGATATCGTAAAAGATGGTATTTATTGAAAGTTCAGTTAGCGAGCCTAGTCAGTTCAGTTTAGTGAGCAAACAACTGTTCCCAGTCAGTGATCGAGCAGAGTGGCATACATTGGATAGATGCTCAAAACAATTCCCAAGGGCAACACATAAAATATATACGCGTCCAAACTGATTGCACAGCTCATAGAATGTGCTTTGCTCAAGGGACTTCACCTGTAACGATCGAGCATGTATTCCGTCCAACTAATAATTCAAATAATAGCCAGTTAGCTGTTAAGGGACTTACCATGTTAGATCAATTGATTACCTTGCAAAGTTTAAGAGAGACATAAGAGCAACTACTAGATGAGGTTGTCAGTCGATTGGGTTGTGAATTTTCCGAATATCATGACTTCATCAACCAATTTTAATGGTACTGTATATGATTATACTCGTAATAGTCAAATGGATTGAATTTGGGACTTGAATGAATGAGTAAATTGATGTAGGCCTAAATAAGAACGATTTCTTACTCGTGTGTGATGGAAATTGCTTTGATCTGTGGTAGAAAAACGATACCAAGAACCTCTTCAATGGAAAATCCCGTGATAAGATACACTAGACTGGATTTAGAGAGTAGTAGGCCTTATATTCACCCATAAGAGGTCGAATATATTTTCGCCCATGAATAAGAGTTTAATAAAAAGTTGTAAGAATATTGTTATTGTTTAGGATGCTTCAGTGAATAACAAGAGTTCTTTTTAATAGGCTAGTTCGATTTAGAAATAAAAGATTACGTTTCAGAGTGAAATTCACTACTTTCTTCAGTGGTGGCTTGTACTAGAAATAAGAAATATATAAGAAGTTTGAGTTTGTGGTAAAATTCAGTACTGTGTTGCACGAAGTGGAATAAGCTTTAATATTGATCCGAATAGGATTAAACTTCATCTGGGTTTGTATTACTCAACTCAGGTGATTAAGAAAGTTCAATTCAAGATTTCTCTATCCTGTTGTTGGATGTATTCTACAAAATTTGGGAGAAATATCTTAAATTTTCACATGGAAAATGTATATTTTTTATTGCGGATGATGTCCACAAGTATTTAATTTTTCTTTATGGTAATGGAGTGTGCGAGGGTGATTTATGAGATGCATAAACGACCATTCAGGGTGGGATTCGAACCTACGACCGGGTAGCGCTAGCGGACTGAGGGTTGTAACGCCCTAGTCCACTCGGCCAACCCTATTCAAGTAGGTTACTCCAATTACCGAATGTTTGATAATATCAAATTTTTGGTGATATTTAGCTTAAGTGGTAGGATATATTCCAGTGATATATGAGTTGAAAAAAATCAAGAGAAAAAATTTTTGAGTCTTATTTGATCAAAGAAACCAGAAACTGAGAATCCTAAATTTCGTTTCATGTGCTACCACGCCAGCTTTTGAACGCTATTGATAGTCACGACTGAACCGTATGCAGTTGCTGAATAGGTAATAAGCGATCACTCAAGAAAAGTTTTTGCAATCGAGCAGCAGAGCAGAGAGACAGCACCATGTAACCGTAAAAGTGGTCCTTTATTGCCTCCCAAACAGAGTCTCTTCTCCGTTCTTCGCTATTTCAGCTATCCGACATAAAGTGCTTGGCGTTTGTACTTCGGGGCTTAAAATTTTATAACCAACAACGCTAGGCAGAATGAAAGCCGTTTTGTTCTTCACCCGTCCCTTTAATTCTGCAAGCGGACATAGAGCTATTCGTTCACACCAACAAACATACAGTCATACAGTCATGATAGATGCTGTGAATTCGGAAGTGAAATATTCATGCCGACAGATGAGAAAGGATGAAATTGCCCCGCCCCGCGCAACCCTCCCACCGGACTCCGACGAGATTGGAAATGGTACACAAAAACCCTGCTGCACCCGTCAATTAGGTTAATGGCCGTCAATTGAATTCTGCAGACTACATCGAGTAAAAACACCGGGAAAGCTTGCTATTCGCTTCAACAATGTGTGCACGAACTCCTGCGCAGCCAAATATATTAGCTTGCAGTAATATTTTGAAATATTATTGGCTGGATATGGTTGGAAAAAAGGGAACTATCAACTTGTGTTGCTCACTAGCGGATTTTCAGTCTAGACCACCCTTGTTATCAAGTTCTGATAGCCATCTCCACTCAGCTAACAATAGAAATAAACTTCAGTTGACTTTATCACTAACTTTAGTAGAGAAAATGTTTTTTGGCTGGGTATTGTTGTGATTATTGATAATAATAATCATGACTACGAAATTGTAATATTTTTATGAAAAGTACATTTCCCATAATTTTCTAATTGGAGAAATCAATTTAGCCCTTGAAATTTGAGTTGTCCTCATGTTATGTGCCTCAAGTTATGTTTGAGTACAGTTTCAGGAAATGAACTATTGTTTGAAGAAGATGCTCTAACTAGGAAAAGGAAAAGATAGTTCGAAATAGGAACGATTGCTGTTCAATTGGTCATTCAAATTATCTGAGGAGAGAGTCATTCTAAACAGGATCATTTTTCGTAATTTTAAAAGTTTATTTGGAGTAAGGAAAACTAAAAAGCAAACAGGAGACTAACTCTTTGTTGATTGAAGAAATAGTGGTTAGAAAAAACCCAACAGTTTTAAATTGTCACAAATAATGAAAAAGTATTGAAAGATTGAAGGATTAAATCCTATCTCAGTTGACCTTCCAATATTTTCAATTATTGTAATTATGATGGAATTCGTTTCAAAGAGAATGAAATTTTGTTGAATTTCAACGATGAATGAAATTGAATATTGAGTACGGAGTATTTAAAAACATTTTTTGAAAGTTCATGAAAATAACTTAGTTATAGAACCGGGTTGTTTATGAAAAAACATATTTGGTTCAAGAGCTCTCCAAAAGTCAGACCTGATCAATTTGATTAATTATTGTCACTTGACAAAAAAGCCTCGCTTTTGAAGATGGCCCACTCATAAATCCGGCGATTCATTAATCATTTGCACCACTACACCCGTGACAATCATTAATATTCATAAAACGAATCTTATCTCTGTTCCACTCATATTAGCGCTGATAAGCTCTTTATTTATATGATACTGTAATTCTAAAAACACAGAAAACGTTATATTGTGTATTAGTAGCAACGGTACTAATGTGTCGAATACTGTGATTAGTGTTATTGTAGACATTAAACATTCTGTATTTGAAGTTTGCATTTTGTTGAAGTATGAATACGAAGAGTTGAAAAGTGGAAAACAAATTTATTGATAATAAATTTATTTATATCATAACCATCCATCATTTCTCATGAGAAATGATAGGTGGTTATGATTATATGATTATGATTTATTATTTAGCGTACATGGCTTTCAGTAGTGGGGAGACTCAAGGGTTGTTTCACTTCGCCATATAACCTGATTTTCACCAGATGGAAACATAGAAAACCATGTAGGTTATAGTTCTTTCAAATATATGATCAGAAAGGAGGACTGGTTAGAAGAGAATGAACAGCCTCACGACATACTCCTCTCCATAAGTACTTGAAGCACATACAATTCAAATCTTGTTTCAATGAAATAATATTAACAAAACCATAAAATCAAGAAATATTATTAATGAATAAGTATACATCTTTCAGTTTTATCTGTTCATATCGATGGATATGAACTTGTCCTAGATTTATTTCCAGAATGGAAAAGTTAAAATAGTTGGTACAAGGAATAACCACTATTGTTGATTTTTATGAGAAATTTGTAAATCAATTGATACATAGAGTAGAAAAAGTTTTTGCTACAGAAGACATATTGCGGACACTGCTAATGAAAATTTCATTCACACTTGAGTAGGAAATACTCAAATAGGTCTATACTTACAAATACAATATAGTAAGTATCGGCAAAACCTCTTCAACTGAAAACATTGAAGTAGCTAGAATATTGAAGAAGAACATAAACATTATTAAGAAAATCTAATCTTTATTATTTTACCGTTTTTAAGAATAAATTTCTCAAATAGTGAGGAGTTATATACAAGCCTAATACCTATCATTAAATTGGATGAGAGTGGAAAGGAGCAAATCCTTTCAGCAAGAATGTGGGAATCATCCACTATCGAAGTAGTTTTTTGAAGGTTTTTTCGTTTCTTTGAAAACCGCTATCGAATAATAAGGGACTTCTTGGATTACTAACACGAAATTGGATAACAAGACATCACATGAAAAATATAACAGCAATTATTCTCGTCGATAGGATCTTATTGGTATTAGTGATAATACTTTCAGTGTTATTGCTTTTATAGGCGTACAGCGAAGGAGAAAAGTTATTTATAGTAACAAGTTATTGATCAAGACGAGAGAGTTTTCTCGCGTGAGCGCCGTCGTAGTCGAAACTCCATCGAGGAAGTCAGTAAGTTCTAGCCAAGGCAGAGCCGTCGGATCATAGGTCAGGAGCCAAACAAATGCTAGCCTAGCCATCCAAGTGAGCTATTTCCAACTTCAATTGAGAAAATTTTAGCAGTCATCGATTCTGCAATAAACAGGTGACGTTGATTGTTTGAAAGAATCAGATCTCCTCAATTTATATTCAATCAAACTGTCTATGATAATGGGATGATCAACTTGATTAAAAATACATTTACTTTTGAAACCGGCAACCTTGATTTTCCTACTTTTGTTCTTTCTTCATCCAGCAATAATCTTTTACCGAACTGATCAGCATGATTTTGACCATCACAATGTTTTTTCTAAGTGAGAATATTATGTATTTTACTATTACATTTTTCATTTCAGCAAGTTTTCCAATGCGCTCTCAATTCTATTACATTTATGATGAAAATAATTGAAAAAAAAAAAATTATTGGCACTAGATACTCATCTCATCGTCTATGCTCACAGAATATTGATGATTTTCATTTACACTTTCCGTTTAGAACTTGTTGATAATTGAACATTTTCAAAAATAAGACATTTCATAGCTTGAGGAGCTTAAAACGTTGTAGAAAATAAGATTATGCATCCAGATTACACACATTTCTTTATAAGTTATCAATTCTGATTCTCACAAAGCACCAAATAAAACACATTCTCACTATGCTTCTACAAAATTAATAGCCTATTTTCATTTCAGAAGAACAAAACGTGCAAGTTCCGTGGTGATTCCATGAAATCTATGAGAATCTTCGAATTTCAAATCCTCAGAGAAAGTCTATGAGAATCAACGATGAATAATGTAATGTGATAATAGAAGAGTGTAGACTATCAAATATCTTTTATTCTGTAGCTTGCTTCTCTGATAATATTGAAGTGTAATTTTTTGTCTTCGTGTAAACAACGCATTACTCAATAATATTGTCGAACCTATTGACTTTAACCCAAGCAGGCAAGTGATGATTTAAATCGTACGACAATATCCTGAATTAATTTCATGATAAAGAGATTATTATAAAATCGCTTCTGGAAATTATTTTTACATTATTATTGTCATTGATAAGAATCTGTTATATAACCGTCTCAAACAAGAATGAAAAACTCACAGTTACATAAACTCATTGGAGAATAAATTATTCATTCACAATAATATTCATGACTTTTTTCAAGCACAGTTGGATGATAGAGCTTGCTTCGAGAACTGGAAGATTGTCTATTATATTCTCATTTTATTCGTGATTCAGCACATCATTAACTTATTTTAATAGGTGAACTTGATTGTAAAAAAGCCTTTACTCTCTGAGAAGCCTCCACTTTTTACGCGTCCACTTTTTTTTGTATGAATTTTCTGAGAATCTATCAGATATCAGAGGTCTGAACGAATATAGACTACTTCATGTTTTCCATTATCAACGGTATCTATCTCAAATTTAGTTTCAACATAGACTTAGACATACCATCATTTTGCCTACCGTTGAACCACTGTGGCATAGACTAACCAAATAGCTGGAATAACCAATGGAGATAGATTAATTCTGGTCATACGGAATCTAATATCGAATCACTATGAAGCACTTCCATTTTTTAGAAGATATTTATCAATCCATTATCCCATTTGAATTTCATGTATGCTAGTAGAATTGAATATGAATTTTCTAGATATGGGCACTATCGATTTGGTATGATATCCAGATCCTGCTCCTAATCTAATTCGTCTATACTAAAGTGATAAACACTTACAGCTCTCAGGCCGGAAACGGAGAAAATTCCCATCTAACTGTCAGTAATATCATTTGAACTGCTAGTTCGTCTCCAAAATTCTGCTTTGCAGCAACCATTTCACAGTTTATGGACTTGGATTGGGATTAGCCGAGCAGTAAGGCATTCTAATTAGTTTTTAATTAAAGCCAGGAGCACCTTTTAAATGACATCTTGAGAGCTTTCCATGACGACAGATAGAGTCTTTTAATATAAGCTATAGTAGCACCTACAGTGACTATATATTGTAGAGTCTCTGTAGAAGCACCTACAAGTGAAATCATTCGAGAAGTGTTGCTTTTGATTCTAATCAATTTGATTTCTAATTACTCCTATCGCACTTCTGTGAGTTGAAATTTCTAGTGAAGCAGCTCATAATTATTATACTGGGTTTCTAGTGTATGAATAAGTTCATGAATCAAAGGCCTACAAGAGTTCTGTTTTCAATGTTACCTTATGACATCAGTCCGTATCCAGAAACATTAGAAGATTGTTTTTTTTTTTGTTGATATTTGTTAATCTATTACTTTTCTTATTATGGAGAGATTACATTGATCACCATCAACTCTATAAATTTTATCAATGTTAAATGCTATTTACATGAGAAGCATGTGAGCTAACTTCAGTTGAAATTGTAGTCTAGATATAATAAATTTCATAGTTACAAAAACCTATTCTCACAGTTTGTAAGTGTCCCCTCACTAAATCATAAAGCTGATAATTTGAGCTGCCAACTTCGTATAATACGAAAGTTAGTAAAGAAATGTCACACTCTGGTGACCAAAAGTTTAGTAGTAGTTGATGCAGCTAGCTGTATATTGTATAAAGTAAAACCTGGATAAGACCGCTAGAAACAGGTTTGTATGTGAGTGTGAAAAGTTGTCATAGTTCAGGATAGCCAACTGGTGTCAACTGGGATACAAAGTTCGGCAAGTGATTCTGAGAGGGATGAAACTTGAAATTTACGACTGCATTCGGACAGCTGGTAGCCAACACTGTTTCTGGAATTGCGGGACAATACAAACTGATGTTAGTTGCACTACAGAACATTTTTCAATAATAAGGGAGAAACTGTGCAAAAATGAACGATAACTGATTTTCCCAAGAACTTTGTCTGTGTGAAATGAAACTACAGGTCAGCCAGAGAAACTTACTTATTTGAAAAAATTCCCACGCGGTGATTTGGACTGTTGGAGTGGCATGAGAGGGTGCAACTGAAGAGGGAAGTTACCAAGTTTGTTCCTCCTTTCAGTCAGTTGCCATCATGCTCTGGTCTAGAGAGCAGCGGGCCTTAGCAGTCGATAGCTTCTCTTCTAATGGCCAGTACGCAACATGCCTTCCGCACTCGCTTTGAAATTCCTCCTCACAGACTCGTTCCTGGCCGCAATTCGATTCTGTCGTGGGTTAACTCATTTTGGAACTCTCACTGAACCCAGAAATAGACTTCAATGAACCATCAGAACTCCGGAACATATCTAGAGAGTTAGGCAGTCAGTTGAGCGTTCTCCCCAGCGTTCAGGTCACAAAAACACAGCTGCTATGGGAATTTCTGACACCTCTGTTCGACGAATTCTCCATGAAGACCTTCAATTCCATACCTATAAATTGGCTGCTGTGCAAGAATCAACTAAACGCGATTTTATTGCTCATCAAAATTAATGTGACTTATCTCTCTCAGAGGTGATCTCCAATGGCCGGCACACTCTACAGATTCGACTCGATGCGGGGTTATTTGAAATCTTTGGTCTATGTCGATCGACCACGGACCTTAGCACACCTTAAGAACAACATTCGCGATACCATTGCTAACATACCGATTCATATGCTGCAAAAATTGGATACAAATTTCAAAAATCGACTTCATCAGTGTATGTGCAATGGGGGTTGCCATTTATCCGATATCATTTCCAAGACTGCTTGAAAACAAAATTGGGATATTGAATTTTTAAATGAAATTAAAATTAGAACAATAATCAAATTACTTTTGTTTTTATTGACCTTTCAAATAAGTAAGTTTCTCTGGCCCACCCTGTATTAATATATTATTCAGTACAATTCTACTAAATTGATTTTATTAGAAATTGAAAAAAAAATGAATCGGAGAGTGGTAAACTTCTTTCCATTAAAGTCTTCTTGGGAATCGTCATTTAGGACATTAGTAGAACTATGAAATGAAAACTATTGAGAAAGAAAGAAATTCATACTTCATGGTCTAGGCTGCTATGATCCGCGCACAAACCTAGAACAGACTTTCTATGTTTCCTGGGGAGTTTCTGAGGGTATTTCCATCCTCAATCTTCAAGGACATTTTAAGCCTATTCTCAGATAAGGAATACATAGACAAAAAAGTTTTTTTTAATAAGATGAATAAGTAAGTGATAATTTGATAAAGATCTAAAGGAAGTGAATTTTTTCCATTAATGAATTGATCATCAAATCACTGATTGACTGAGGTATAGAAAGCATACCACATGCTAAACTCTCAATATTTCAAATATCCAGTGTTAATTTTCCAATAAATGTTCATAATGGAATGTAGGAGAAAGTCAAAGCTGAAAGCATCTGCATTCAACACTCGTGAATTTTACCGCTCAAACAGTAAATCCCACTTCCTTATTTGCTGGCGTTTGATACTGTCAACATTAATGATACAAGAATCGTAAATACATTTACTGGCATATCTACAGCCATTAACACGTACATTACGGAACCGGACTATCCGATATTGTAATGGCTCTGATAAACTTGTTAGCTCCACTTCTCTATTCTCCACATTGACCGATAAAATCCAAAATCCCATAGTATAGAAACTAACATTTTATCACCACTCATATTGTTCATTCCACCTTGTATGTAAATTCAAACATTCTACTTAATGGTACAATGCTTTTAAAAATCTCAAACCTGAAAGTGGGAGTATGATAAATTGATGGAAAAAGTCATTCAAATAATTATCATACACATCAACTTGAAAAAGTGTTGTGATTTTTCAGAGGTTTCAGCGATAGAAGGTCTTGAATTAATTCACTAGGATCTCATGTTAGCTGTTTGTTAGCTTCCTTCTGAAAAACTGTTTCAATCGTAGCTCACATTGAGAAAGTTTCTTCATACAACTATTTGAAGTTGTGGTGTAGTAAAAAAATAATTAATGAAATCCAGGCTGACAACAATGATTCTTGAAACCTGCCTTAGCTAATTACTGACTTATTGAAGGGTACAGATCATCAAACGATTTCTATTTGTTCGAGACCACGTTGAGCGTGAATGTAAATTACGACGAGCGAAGAAGAGTGAACGCCATCTCGAATAAGATGTCTGACAAGTCGTTCGATTCACGAATCGTCACATTTGCCAAAGTTCCCATCTGTTCACCCCTTCATTTGTCAAGATTTGTAGGGTAAGGATGAGGAGGACGGATCTATAGAGGAGGAATGATGTATGGCGTTGTCAGAAAGAGAAATACATAGGAGAGAAGTGATCGCGCCAAAGGAAATCTGTGTCCTCATCCTCACATTACGGATCACAAGCAGACAGAACAGTACTTTGCAAGGCTTAGCGCCAGCAGTGTGTTGATGGACTATTTATTCAAAATTCTTGAAACTTTGTTTAGTGCCGTCGCTTCTCTTGTTACTCCTCAGTTTCAAGCAGTGCTGCACTTCCTATTATCCCACACAGCATTGTTTTCTTACGCCACTACACTTGGAACAACGCTTTATTTTGAGGAAAATGTTCGGGAAATAAATCTTACTCAGGCGATCATGATCTGTAATCATACAAACTGCAAAGAAAGCGAATCAATGATGTTCTTTTTTCCATGTAACTAGATGAAGAAACTTTTAAAACGTTGAGCTACAGAGTGATTTCGAACATAAAAATCGCAATTAGGATATTTCTGGTTATGATTTAATGCATAAAAACGTTAAAAGAAGTTGAGACGTATAAAGCGTGGTCAAATCATATTTTAATCTGAAATTGAATGAATTCTGAATAATTATCATGGAATTATTGAAAGTATTCATTCCAAACATTATTCTGTTACTGGCTCTTCTACAATCACTACTTATATGAAAAAACGAATACCAATCAGGCAGCGAGAAGATAGAACATCAATTCTGTCACTATGCGTTTCAATTTGCCACAGAGAATTAGTTTTTGAGTCGCTGTGAAGGTGATATTGTGGTAGTTATCCATATTGAATGAAAAGACAAGACGTTGTCAAACCACTGATTGATTAAAAAATCGAGATACCGGTTGTAGTAATCGATAAATAAAACACCTTTGAAACCAAGGTTTTTATTGACTCAAGAACGTGACATCATGAAATGAGAAATACATTCAGAATAAAATGTTTGTTTGCGGTTGCTACGGAACCTATCAACCCGGAATATCGCCACATTCTTCCCCGCTAGATGAAGTCTCTGTTTGAGGGAGAAGCGCCAAATGTTGGATGCTCACTGTCGGCTCTCGACCGTCTTTGTGTCTTATGAATGCATAAGTAGGATTTACTTGCAACAACTCTACCTCCTCAACCAACGGGTCTCGTTTAGATTTCCTCACCTCTTTCTTGAGCCACACTGGCCCCGGGAGAGCCAGGATGGCAGAGAGACGCCAGCGTTCGATCGTCGAGGATGTATGAACATTCTTTCGTGTGGCGTCGCATTGGTGGAAGTACATGAAAGTGAACGTATCGAATGAAGAGCATTGGGGAGTGCTGATTCCCATTGCTCCGGCCGTAGATTATATGATCGTAGTGCTAGAGTTTCTGTCTTCCACATTGTTCCCACGTAGCGTTCTGCTTGGCCATTCCCCGCTGGATTGTATGGAGTAGTCCCAAGATTCTTAGACTTGTGTCTAAGAATCTTGGAGTAGTCCGGCTTGCAGCAATTCCTCTGGACACGAGGAAAGTCTGTAATTCTGCTGATAGGAAAGATAAACCGCGATCAGAATGGCTGTAGGAAGGGAAACCAAAAATGGTGAAAAGATGCTCCAAACACTTGATTACGGTCCTTGCTGTTATGTCAGGGCAAGGGTAAGCCTAAGGAAAACGAGAGTATTCATCAATAATAATCAAAGTGTATTTATTTCGCGATGATGATGATAAAGGACACTTGAAGTCTATACTTAATCTTTCCATGGGTCTTGTAGCTTTTATCACAGTTCCTGTAGATCGGTAAAAGTGTGGTTCCACTTCATTGTGCACTTTGAACAGACGGTATGGACATCATCTATCAAAAAAGGTAGATTTTTTTATTTTATCCAGTGATACAATCTTGTTATTCCTGGATGACAAAGGTCATTGTGGTAAGATTGAAGTTTTCTAATATCAGGATTGCTACAGCCAACTGCTGAACAAATTCATGACAGAGCATCAACAGGAATGTTGTCTTGTCCAGCTCTATATACAATGTCAAACTTGAAACAGGCTAGTACTAGTCGCCAACGCAGGATTTTTTCATTTTTTATTTTAGCTGATGCTCTAGAACTAAACATGAAAGATATAGATTCTTGATCTGTTATAAGGGTAAAATGGCGACCTGTCAGATAATGTCGCCATTTCCTTACCGATTCAATAACTGCTTGTGCTTCTTTTTCGATAGAACAATATTTGAGTTCACTATGATTCAGGGTGCGGGAAAAAAGGCAACGGGCCGCCCATGTTGTGATAAGGTAGCTCCAATAGCATGATTTGATGCATCAGTTTCGACCGTGAATGGAATGTTTTCATGTATGTGCATGAGAACGGAAGAAGCAATTTCTGTTTTCAAGGACTGAAAAGCGATTTCAGCATCTTCACATAATGGAAAACTGGATGCATGGACAAGTGAATGAATTTTTTGTGGAAAGTTTTTGATCCATTTAGAATAATGTGCTAGCATTCCCAGAACTCGCTTGAGTGCTTTATTATTAGATTGAGATGGATAATTCAACAGTGCTGTTAAACGATCAGGGTCTGGTTTGATTGTTCTCTTTTCAATCAAGTATCCGAGATACTTCAAAGAAGTTCCTGAGAAGTTGCATTTTTCTGTGTTCGAAGTGAGACCATACTTTTTTGCTGCATCAAAAAACTTTTTGAGGTTAATGTCGTGTTCTTCTTGATTGTGACCACAAATGGTGACATCATCCAAATAGGCAAATGTATCTGCCAATTTCTCAGTTTAAATAATAGAATCTATGATTCTTTGGAAGGCAGCGACGCCATTTGTGACTCCAAAAGGAATTCTTGTGAATTGGTAGAGTTCTCCATCAGCTTCAAAAGCTGTGAAGGGTTTTTCTGACTCAAGAATGGGTATTTGGTGATATGTACTTTATAAATCAATGCTACTGAAAGTATTGTACTTAGATACTGCATTTACTAGATCCTCCATTCCTGGTAGAGGGAATGCATCGAGAAGTGTATATCGATTGATTGTTTGTGAATAATCAATTACTATAATCGTTGTTTTCGATTTTCAGTTTTTACAACAAAAGTTTGAGCTCGCCAAGGAGAGTTGCTTTCCTCTATTATACCATCGGACAAAAGCTTTCCTATTTCATTTTTAATGAATGTATTGTCAGTTTGGGAGAGACGTCTTGATTTTGTTGCTATAGGTGAACAGTCTTGCGTAAGATTATGGAAGAGAGAGCAAGGCTCATCTTTGGCTGGGCGGAGAGTATGTCTGAAGCGGTGGTATGTCTCCCCCGAAAGCAATATACACAGAGGAGTGATTCTTTAAAATGTCTGTGCCTAGGATTATATTTGAACATAATTCATTCATAACGAGCAATGAAACTTCCTTAAAAGTTTCTTCATTCAGCTGAATAGTAGCTATAACAGAAGTTGCAGTTTCAACACGGCTCAATCTTGAAGCTAGGTCTATAGTAACTGGCTTTGAAGGAGTCAAATGCTTACTGTTTTGAATAGAAAAAGTTCTATCAATGAGGCTGATGGTACTTCCAGTATCTAATAATGCATTAGCCTTGATTCCGTTGATGAGAATTGAGATAATGGTTTTATCAAGTGAATTAGATGCAGGAGCAGAGATAATATGAGATTGAGTAGAAATCTAATTGATTGAAGCAGTAGTTTTCTTATTTAAAAATTGACGTGATCTACAGACCTTAGCGTAATGGCCTGGTTTTCCACATTTATTGCAATTTAACGATCTGGCAGAACACGATCATGTCGTTCACGATTTCCGCAAAAGTAACATGACCATTGTGCTTTAGGGTTGATGCCGCACTGCCGGTGGGTAGAGCCTGGAGGGTGAAGGGTAGTTGATAAATCTATAGAACATACACACCAACCACAGTAATACATCGTATGAATGGTATGTGTTCAGCCGCCATCTTGAAATTCTTAAATATGGACAACATAACCTCAAAAAACAGAATGACGTCATACCATTCATACGATGTATTTCTGTGGATGATGTGTGTGTTCTATAGATTTACCAACTACCCTCCACCCTCCAGGCTCTAACCACCGGCAGTGCGGCCTTAGCCTAGCAGCTGCAACTGACTCGGATTTATTATCAAGTGCTTCAAATTTTTCTCCTGTCTTCGAGACAACCTTATCTGTAGTAAGTGCATTAACATTTGGAACAGTCTTTTCATAAGATTCATTGGAAATTTCGGCTGCCTCCATTGAACGAGATAGATCTAAAGCTTCCGACAGTGATATAAAGTTCGTTTTTCTTACAATCGTTGTCTTATTTGTGAGGACTGGGGGCCGGATATAAATGCATCTCTGACATAATCGTTACGATTTGTTCTACCGTTACATTGCAGAAATTGCAGTTAAAACCTAATGCTTTCAAGTCTAGAAAGAAACTATCAATTGATTTTCCCTTCTGTTGCTTCCTATTATATAATTGGAAACGGCAGTAGAGTTAATTTTTTGTCTTGACAAATGCATCTTCCAACAAATTAATAGCTGTATTATAGGTGGTACATTCTGCAACTATGCTGAAGAGCATAGGAGAAATAAAGTTGAATAATACCTAAATTTTTTGGTCCTCGCCAATGTTGCATGCCTCCAGATAGTTTTCGAAGGTAAGTCGCCAATGCTTCCATTCTATTTCTGCTGTCAGTGAGTTTGGTTCGGTGTTAAGTCGCATAGGTCGTAATTCTTTTTTAGAGTTGTTTTCGCTTCTGTTCTCAATTATTTCTTCATGAAGTTCTTTCCTGCGACTAGGCATACTTGAGTCAATAAGATTGTAGTAATCGATGAATAAAACACCTCTGGAACTAAGGTTTTTATTGACTCAAGAACGTGACATTATGAAATGAAAAATACATTCAGAATAAAATGTTTGTTTGCGGTTGCTACGGAACCTAGCAACCCGGAATATCACCACACCGGTTTCGGTTGTTACACCATTATCAATCTCTGGTGAACTGATTGATAATGGTTCTCCAGTCATTGATAATGGTATAACAACCGAAAACGGTATCTCGATTCTTTAATAACTCAGTGGTTTGACAACGTCTTGTCTTTTCAGAGAACCAGATTTCTCATAATTGGATGGCATACCACACCAATTTCTTCTATCAATATCAAAACATTCAAGTATAACTATTATGTTGTGATTTCAAGCTTGTTGAGGAATTGAGAATGTTTATTTCTTGAATATTTATTCATGAAATGAGGAAAATGTTTTTTGTAATTTTTCAACATGTCAAGTAATTTAGAAATTCAAGAACAATTCGAAAACTGAATTAATAAGGACGATAATTTAAGAACACTAGAATGAGACATTCTATTTTCTATTGTCTCAATGTCGAAAGGAAGAGCTTGGTGAAGGTGGAGGTCGATATTTAGTTAAGAATAGCGACTAATTAGTCTCTTTACAGTAAACTGTCCATAAAATTAGAATTTAAAACGTGAATGATCCACAAAGATGCGTAAGTTTTCTTCCGAACATTATTTCTTATTGAGAATGAGTAGAAAAAATTCAGATTGAACATAAAAGAAAATCTTCAAGTGTGAAATCTTTCATTGAGACAGAACGGTTGTTTAATAATTTTTCATTTTGAATTAGGTTTACAATAATTATTGATCATTGGGAATAATGATTCCTATGCAGAGTGCGGAAAATAATGTAATTATCTAGTGGATTCATGGATCCAATCGATTCATCATGGATTCATCATCCAATCGATCAATATAAATTGGAAAAGGAACATTGAGAGATAAAAAAGTAAGAGTAGACTATTACTTTCATCAATTTTTGGAGAGATTTCATTAATAGTTATTTAATCAACAATATAACTTATACAAGAATACAAAAATATAACAACTAGCATGAAAAGCAAGGCAAATTATTTCTAGAAAGTGCTTGAGAAATAGGATTCTCTTGTTTAGGGGTACAGAACAAGAAGTTTTCTAAGAAGCGAGATGGGTTTCAACATGAAACCGTCATATTCCTGATATAAAGTAGTCTGATAGTCTGCTTTCCCGAGGAATCGATGGTAGCGATTTAAGTTGCTCAAAGTTCAATTTCAATTAAGAGATTTCATCTTCGAGTCTGGTAACTTCTCAACTATTTTATTGAGAGAGCAGAGACTAGAATCTGATCAAAATTCCGATAATTAGTACAGTATGCCACTCTTAACGATTATAGACTGTGAATTTTGTTTCATAGAACCAAGAGAAATACAAATTCATATTACAAGCCGTTTTTTTTCTAGCAGCTTTGTTTTCAACAATGCGCTTATTCACCTCCAAGGCAAGTGGAATAAACTTTTATTCATTCAATGGTTTTTTTTGGTAGAAATTGGGATACAGTCATCAAATTATAATGGAAGAGATAAATAAAATATAAAAATGGGACATTAATCGCTTTTCCAAAGATGTACCTATTATTATCTCGGTCTTGACAGTGATTAATTAATTCCTGGTTTTTGTAGATTGGAGTTAACAATTAATTGCTCTTTTCGATGGAATAATATCTCTTTAGGTCGCAAGAAACCTAAATCACAGATGAAAAACGTCTGTCCTCTATCAGTAGCCTACTCAATAATGTATGATAAGAAAAGGATGTTCGAAAAATGAATATTGATCTTGGTCAGCCATTCAATATTAATCAAATCAAATTCTATTTTTCACACCAGTAAATACAGTGATTGTATCAGGTATTGGATCTTTCACACCAAAATGGATAGATGGATGGATCAAAAAATGGATAGATTCATGGTGAAAAGTTTTATACAAATTACATTTGTAACAAGGCTGTATCAATTAAATCAACTATAGGCCTATTCATATGAATAATTATATAATGGGCTTAGCTCATAATAATAATATTGATAACTCTCGAACGCTTTTCATTAATAACTTTTTACCCTCAATCTCAGTAGATCTCTTAATGTTTCATTCAATTTAGATTCAGAGTAAATGTACTCAAGCTTCAGTAGATTGGCGAAATTTTAATCTTGTAAGAATACTTTTTTACAAGAGGTACCAACAAATTCTTAACGAAATAAAACCATGTTCTGTTCAATTCAATATAATTATCATTCATGTGAGTTCCACAATGAAAAAAATGTTTGAACAAGAACAGTACGGCTACGGGAACGGACTATCACTCTCGTATGATTTATTCACAGCCCTGATGTAAGAGCCAAAATTGCCGTCTGCGATTTTCGACGATGTCAGAGCAGGGGAATTAATATCGCCGCCACGAAAGATTTGCATGGGAATAAGCTTTGCAAATTGAATGGATTTGAACAGAAACTTGTACGGCTGAACGGGTTTCACCACTTCCAATTTGTTCAACGGTTCACTGGCAGACTAAAAACAACTGGATGGCAAATGTGTATTAATGCTCAACTCTGCCAGGATAGTCAGCGAGAGTCAGCGTGAGTACAACGAGTTCAGAGCAATCCCTACTTCATTTTCTCTTGTACAATCCTTGCAGACTGTCCTGACAGAGCTGAGTTTCAATAATTGACATTCGATAAACGCCACTTTCGTTGGCATCTGATTTACCCTTTTCGAAATATATCCGGTACAGCAAACGATTCCTATAAAAGCGCACCTTATTCGCACTATAATTATATCGTACAAGGGAAATTATGCAGTGAATACCAGTATAAGATTTGGGAAGAAAAGACGTTTTTGAGCTTGTATAATTATAATCCTATTGTATTTTAATATCGGGAATAAATAATCTATTTGATAGCCCGTTATTCAGATTTTAAAAAATTATAGTATTTCAATGAAACTAAATTATAGAGCTACTATTATAGAAGTGGAACTCAGTAAGATAATTCATAATTCCCTAAAATTTTCATTTAAGTTATTACTATTGATGTAATTCATAGCCGGGATCAAAGACTAGAAAGGAGACTGTGGAACAAGCAAGAATAGTTGAAGCCTAGATATGGAGTGTTTTAGATTCAGGAGGAATGTGCAATACTTCTCAGGCTGATTTCTTTAAACAAGAAGCACTGTATTATCTATTTTAAACGTTTTACACTAATACTGAAGTCATAATATTCAAGTAGGCTACTCAATTTAAGAATTATAGATGAGTAGGAAGAGAAAAGTCTTTATTTTTCACTTAGTAAGTTACATAAGTTTTCTGGAAGAAGTTAAGGCACAAGAGCCCCCTCTCCCACAAATAGAGTAGGGACTTGGCGTGAAGAAGCCTTTTGAATAGGAGCAATGCAGTGGAATCGGGATTAGGTGCAGTAGGCTATAGTTGCTGGTTGAAGAGAAGCGCGTGGTCACTTGATGGGTGAGCTTGCCGCTATTTGCTCCTACTGCTCCTTCCCCCATCACCAGTACAAGTGGCGAGCAACAACAAACAAGGCCTTGACAGCCAATCAAATAATGGACACTGGCCAGTGATGACACAAAGACACTGGGCTGGCTGGATGGCCTTGTTCAACACTGCTGCAGACTGCATTCACCACACCAATATCCACTCTGAATTACACTCTCAATTAACTACAAAAATGTCAGTCTCCAACCACTAATTTTTCGCACAATCTTGTTTGATGTGTTGAGCTAACAAGGGATATCAAGTGGAAAACTTTGATGGGCTGAAGAGCGACTAAGACAGGATTATCATCATGTTTTTTTTGACAGAGAGTTCTTCTGAGTGAGTTGAGCTAACAAGGGAGATCAAGTGGAAATCTTGGATGAGTCCGAAAGTGATTAATACAGGATTATTATTATTCTCATGGATTTTTTGGCGGAAAAATCGTTTGTGTTCTGCCTTACCGGATTTTTCAATGTGAACTTATAGGGTGAGGAGTAATATTCATGTTAAAATGAGGGATGGATTTTGGAAAAAAAACCATTGATGTTTTTTCACTAAAAACAATTGAAAAAAATGTTTAGATTAGCATCTATGTTTTCCCGGTCAATCATTTCATAAATGACATATTTGATTTTTTTTGTGGATGCAATTAATATATTGTAACCGCTCCAGTATCCATGATGACCCTTTAATTATTTTCTAAACAATTTTATAAAATTTCATACGAGTAAGTTTGATCAACTTCATTTTAAATTGATTATGAAAATAAAACAAAAAAATTTTGTTTTGAAAAAACTTTGAGAGACATGGTTTTAGCTGTCTTTGAGGAGCTGTAAAAAGTCTGGGAAGAACCATTGATAAATGAAAAAAAATCATACAATAAACATCCATAAACAGTAATCACATCCTATTCCTAGTTGAAATGCATTATTTCCAATTAATTACTATTGTACTAGAAAAAAGATCACATAAAATGTAAATGTGGAATTTCATGTATTTCATTGATAATTTGAAGTATTCAAAATATAAAGGGTACAACCGTAGTATATACTATATTACAAGTTTCAAACTTTCCTATAGAAAATTATGAGTGGATTAATAGCATTTGACAAAAAATTACAGATGACTTGGCAAAACAGTAGGTCTACAGTAGGGGAGAGCTAAAAGGCGAGAAAGAGCTTGAAGTGCTACTAGACAAGTGAAGATGAAAGTTGAAGTTTAATCGAGATTGTGGAAAGTAATTAGAAATGCACGGGATGAGATCTTATGTCAGTTAGCAGAAAACGAGCTGTCAACAACCAGAAGAGCATTCAAGGATAAGCTCCCTGCTGCTAAAAAGTCAAGATTTGTTATGCGCGTCTATAATATTTTTGTTGTTATTATATTTACTTATCACGGAAATTATTTCTTGCAAGAAGAAATTTAGTATGCAACAAGATTCACCAGAGCAAAATAATATCCTGATCGAAATGTATGTTTCCTCACAAAAAGTAATCAGGGGATGTAAGGTCTCAATGTTCGTTCAAATTGCTTCATTGTAGAATACCTTCTCTACATAAGATAACCAGAATCCTCTCATAAGGTTAGGGTACGATCCCAAGCGACAGCTCTAAATTCGCTGCTAGAGCTGCCAAGCTCTAGCTGCTCTGCTCAAGCCATCATACCTCTATCCACATAACTTAATTATAGATGTTTACTCTGTTAGAGCTATTAGGGCTATACTACTAATGTATACTAAATAGTGAAATTCACTTGAAGGGTGGATTTCACTATTTATTGATTCAGTATACATAGCTCAAGGATAGCGCATGGCCGTGTCTACACAGATGCAACAGAAGAAAGTTCCCTAATATTGGAAATAAATATTTATTTCCACAGTAATAGGCTATATCACTCAGTACATTTTGATCACTATCACTTGATTCTCACACAAGTTATATATATATATATATATATATATATATATTACACAATGAGGTTACATCGAACCTCCTTGATATTACACGATAAATATTCAAATTACAGTATATACTTTGAATTGAATTTTCAACGTTTCAGTCATACAAGTATCCATTGAAAGATTTGTGAATAGTCACCAAGTAACTATAGAAAAGTCAAATCAGTATAAGAAGTTGGAAAAGAGCTTCGTTTGCTTGATTACAGAAACGTTTTGTTACTTCAGAAGTAATTCTACAAATATTCTTTTTTGAAGGGTAAGGAGTAAATTTTTACAATAGCTTTCACACATCAAAATACGTCGAAGAAGGATCAAAGTGAAATATGAATCTCGCTACAATATACGCCTATCGTAATATCAGGTTTTGACGAAATATGAAGTGACAAATCAATTAATAATTATAATTAACTCCATGATAATCATGGAGGTAATCACATTCTACCAATGGTTTTGACACGTGAAGACGCCTGTGAGATACTACATCTTGATAGTTTGATTGCCTACCTTATACATATCAAAAACAAGACCTCACACAAATCCGTTTCACCCGCCACTTGCATATCATGATAGATTGATCTGACATTTGATTACTGCACTGCAATGATGGAATCCAACCTCGGCTCAGCATTGGAGAACATTAGCCGGGAGGCGCAATGACAAGACACAGGAATTTCGGGGAGCAACAACAAACAGTGACGTACATTGCAGGAGGTGTCCCGGGGGAGCCGGTATAAAGCCGGGATGGTTCCGGAAGCACCTGTCTCACGGATGACGAAAGAGTGAGAGTGTGAGAGATTGAAAGAGAAAGAGAGAGTGATAGAAAATGAGTAAGAGTGAGAGAGAGAAACAGTGACTGAGAAAATGGACCCGGTGTTGTGAGCCTGGCTCAACTGCGGCGAGCAAATCCGTCGCCCGAGGACTTTGTATGTTCAAAATGACGCCATGTCGTCTACATATACAAGCAACTCTAAGCTCCCACCTAACGACTTGTTCTGCAAATGCCTTCTGTGCCCCCCTCCCCTCCCTCCCACCAACCGACATAATATCACGCACTGATTTACGTTTGATTCCAGTCGGAATTCTTTTTGTTGGAGCCGACTTTTCCTTTCAATAAACTTGATCTACGCCTACACCAAGCTAAACAAACGAAATGAATAACTTTTGGATCGTTCAATAACTTGATGAGCCAGATCGCAGTCAGATTTTGCAAAAAAGTGAAAATAAAATTAAATTTTGGAAGATTCGAACAAAACTATAATAACATTTTTTAGACAAGAGGAAATGTTCAAGGTCTACATCTTCAGCTTTTTTAAAATAGGAATGTTCATTTATTTATTTGGCTTTATTTTCCAACCCAAAAGTTTCCTGGTAAAGAAGACTTTTATTCATTAAGCAATATTAGCAATATAAGCAATATTAAGAATATAAGCAATATTAGCTGAAGAATTGTTGACATTATTTATGAACATACTGGGGAATAAACATTACTTCCATGGTATTCCTAAAAAAATACTTTGATTGGTGTATGCAGGGCCGGTTCTAGGAGATTTTTTGGTACATGCGAACCTCAGATTTTAAAATTTCTTTTAAAATAAATTATTAAGAATTTTAACTGGATATTAAACCATAAATTTGTATTTTTAATTCATGGAAGGAAGTTGTAGAGTAAAACTATCTAAATGAAAAGTTAAGTGACGGTGAGTGTGTAAATCCTACTCAAATCTCGGCAAACATTCTGTTTAAAAATGACTATTTAAATGGAAATTTTATTCTTATCCTGGCTTGGCGCCGCATTCTAAAGGCGACAAATTGTTGATGAGTTTGAAAATATAAACCAAATAGGAAATTATATTCTCATCTTTGCACGGTACAATGACACAAAAAAATTGCCACTCTATTTCAGAATACCCTGGAAACTGGAAGTTTTATTCTTATCCTGGCACGGCGCTGCATTCCAGTGGCGCCAAATTGTTGGGATGAATTGGAAACTTTCACCGAATAGGAAATTTTATTCTTATATTTGCACGGCGCCACCTTCAACGGTACAAAAATTGCCACTCATAATTTTCTACAAATTGGAAATTTAATACCTATGCTGCCGTGAAGCCGCATCCCAGTGGCGCAGAATTGTTGGTGAATTAGAAAATTTCTACCAAATAACAAATTTTATTCTTATATTTGCACGGCGCCACCTACAATACAAAAATTTGCCAATCTATTTAAAAAAAATTCTAGAAATTGGGAATTTTATACCTATCGTGGCGTGAAGCTGCATTCCAGTGGCGCCAAATTGTTGATTAATAAAGAAATTTTGACAAATTTTATTCACAACAAAGTCTACAAAGGCCCTAAAAACAGTCTCTTCATTTTAAAATCTCTGACAAATTTTAGATTTCATTCTCAACTTGGCGCGCGCCGTGATCCAATGGCGCCGAATAGTAGATAATTTAGAAAATATCCGCCAATAAATTGAAAATCTTGTTCTCATTTTGTCGGGGCGCCACCTGACGGTGGCACCAAATAGCAGCTTTTTTCAAATTTCTGGTAAATTAAAGTTTTGCAAAGCTAGATCGGCCACATGCGCCACATGCGGCCGCATGGCCCGCTTGTACCACGCGCCGGCCCTGGGTGTATGGTGCTGTGCATCATCACTTTTCTAACAACAGTACAGAAGGTACTATGACTTTTGAATAACTAGAGTTTTCGGAGCATTTTAATCTCTTGTTAGGTGATCAACGGTTATCGACCGTTCTTCCTATAAAGTGATAAGTTCTAATCGAACAGTTGAGATGATAGAAGCCGATAGCCTATATCCAAACCCAGATAGCACATAAGCTTATTTCAAGCTTAAGATTTCATGGATTTTGAATTGAAAGTTACAGTTTGATCAAATCAGCTTGATTGAAACTTGTAACAGGCTGTAAGTGATCGAGTTGTAAGTTTCAAACTTGTAAAAAAGCTGTAATTTTCAATCTTAAAGTCAACCTTGAATGTACCAGCTACAGTCCAGTTTATTTCGAACTGTAAATTTAGTGGGTTTTGGATTGGAATTCACAGTTTGATCAAACTAGCTTGGTTCAGGCTGTAAGTAATGAAGCTGGAAGTTTTAAACTTGTAACATGCTAATTTTTTTAATCTCAAGCTGTCTTTCTGGAGACAAAATCCTTTGCTCTATCACGTGACTAACATAGTTCATTACCACGAGTAGATCATAACTATCTATCAATTCTCGAGAATTTCTATTACGAAGACTTCACATTATTTATAAACACGCAAAGGTAAGTAAAATACGTTTATTTGATTTCATTGTACATGGGATATAATTTTAGTATTGTCCAAAAGTAAATTCCAAACTGGGATTTACATCTCAAATAACTTATCAACTTATACAAGTTAGATGTTATCCCTAATTTATTTCAGCCTATGCCTATCAATTCATCAGCCATAATGGCTACTATAATAGGCCTAGTAAGTTTATTTTAACTTTGCTTCAAAAATTTCAAACATTGATAGATGACAAAGTTGAATACTAAATTATTTCTTCTTGTTCGGTTATTGTAGTTAGCCTATTTATATTTTGATTTCTATATACTTTGCTCGCTATATTCCTCTCCTCTTATTAAAAATTACTGTGATATTTGAAATGTTTAATCATGTACTTTATCATGATTTGTTATTCTTGTTATTTTTTCTTTCAGGGCCGTTTGATACATTAAAGTAACAAGTATTCATTGTTGACATGGGGGATGCGGCGGTGCTATATGATCAATGATACTATTCAAAGAAACTGAATTAAATTTTGTTATAAAAAAATACATACAGGCATACATCATTGTATTTCAGCTTTCAAGTAACTGTTATGTTTAACAATGTGAAATAGGCGGACTGACAGAACAATTCATTTTTGTTTGTCAGATTTTGTGAGTGGATTTGTATTTTTCTTCCAATATATATCAACATTTTGTTCACTGTATTCTCTTTCGTATTCCATTACTTTCCTATAATTGGTCAATATTTTGTGTTTAATATAACAACAGCTTTTCTTCATCTGGATATATCAAGATTGGATGATTAGACTTGATTCCAGCTTGAACTTTCAAGCTTTGAAAACAGCTTGAAACGTGGTAACTTCTTAACTTGAATTCAGCTGTATTACAGCTTAAAGACTGTACGTTCCAAGCTCAAATCCAGCTCTTGTCGATTTAACTTGATTCCAGCGTGAACTATCAAGCTTGGATCATTCAACTTGATTCCAGCTTGAGTTCTCAAGTTTGGGTCATTCAACTTGATTCCAGCTTGAACTTTCAAGGTTTGTAAACAGCTTGAAACGTGGTAACTTCTTAACATGAACTCAGCTGTATTACAGCTTGAAGGCTGTAAATTTCAAGCTTGAATCCAGTATGTTAAATTGAATATTCCAGCAGGAAACCAGCTTGATGCTGGAATCAGCTTTTTGTGCTATCTGGGAATTGTCAAATTCAGTTCTTTCATGTGAATGATTCATAGAAGTTATGCAGATGAATTTATTCAAATATGAATAACTTAGAAAGACTATAATGACATTAATTTTTAATAACAATAAAATAGTATTTTCTTCATCAATTTTATCGGATTTCGCGGACTGCTGCTGCATTAGTATTTGTGTCAAAGAATGAGAAATTATTCATTAGCAAATAATAGCCAGTTTGGATTTGCTATCAATTATTGATCATTAGTGCCATTAATTAGTTTCATTGATAATCAACACTGGGATGAGTAAATAATTGATTAGTTTTGAAAGTATTAGGCATGGGTCAGCAACTCAATATTTTATTCTGATTGAAATCAATTTCATCATTGATTTTATTCAAGTAATGTTTTTTCAGTCTTTTCGATAACTGAAAGATTGAATTTTGAGCTAGAAGTGACAAGAAATTATCGAGATGTTAGTTATTAGAGAGTGAAATTTTTCTAGACCTTTATATAAATTCCTTGGAATTATATAGGACCTATGATGTGTATGTGATCAATTTTAAATACACTATTGTTCTTTAAAATAATGTTCCACAGATCTATGATCCATATAGTTACTTGTAACAACATTAAAATCTATCTTCAATCAATAGGCGACTAACTATTCCATTATTGTGATAGAATATACATTTGAAGATCTGCTGATTGCTGAACAAGAGGATAGAGAGCTCCATGAAGAGAGAATACTTGAGCCTGGAGAGATGCCTGGAGTTACGGAGTTAGCGAGATTGACAAGCTCATTTTAGAATTGATTACACTTCACTTTATGAAACGATAGGCTTTTGAGCACCGGAATAGTGAAAAATGGAGCCTTTGGGGGTCGTATATGTTGTGAAATTCAAGACAAAATCACGTTCGAGATTATTTTGATAGATTCTGAATTAGAGCTTGAATTACATTATCTAGTGAAATAATACAATTCCTAAATGTCTTTGTTCGTCTGTTAAACAGGCCTAGATTACTCTTTGCTGTAAATAGAATAAACACGGTGCATCATGAACATTGTTTCATTCAGAGAACAATTAGACTTTATAATAAATTCAATCCGATCCTGGATCCATTCTCTGATAATTTGCTCAAATTTAGTAAAAAATGTTATGAAGCTCTTAATTTATAGATGTTCAAACTGTTTGTAGACCATAATTTCAATTTTTGGTTCAACTTATCTTAACTTTTCTCTCTAAAATATCTATATAAATGTAGTTCTATCTATAATGTACCTAGTCTCCACTTCATATGATAGTTATTTCACTTTACCTATTATAAATTGATATTATCTTTCCTCATATTGTATGTTTAGTTTTATCTAAGACATTTTTCCATTGCTGTTTTTTTACTTGAATTTCACATGCTTTCATCATATTGTTTATTAATATCTAATTTTGTGTAATCCATTTGTTCTTAATGAGGTTTGTTTCGGCTTAGAGCTGTAAACCTCTCATTGTTGTATCACGTTTGTAAATACTTGTTCATAACGCAGTAGAAGTGAAATTAAAAGTGAGATTTGATGCTTATAGAAACTTCTTCGAGTCCTAATAACATAAAAATCACTTATAGTATGTGATATTTGATCATAGTGCTGCGTTCACCTTCTGTATGAGATTGAATTGATTTATCATTTTTGAAAAACTCAGTGAGTTAAGACCATTAAAAAATAACCATGATGACCACTTCTAGTGTAGGAAGCTGTTGAAACTTGATAAACAAGAAATTGAAAAATCATCCTCACATGATTTGAAGATGTCTATTGAAACTTCGAATTATTCATAATCTTCTGAACTTTGTCTGCTTAAAACGTAGCGATCTCTGATAAACACTAGTTTTTACTCAAATATTTTCAGAGAAAATGTAACTTGAAGATAACAAGTTCATGACGAAGATGCGGTCGAATGTGACTGATCTGGTAAATAGTATTGCCGAGGAAAATGGAACACTTCACCAATAAGTAATAAGCTGGCTAATTTGCGGCTTGAAGTTTTACGCTCACCAAATTGCAGCAGAGAGCTGTACAAAACAAATAGAACTTGATGAGGTTAGTGAAGAGAACATTGATATTTCCTGGGTGTCATATTTGCAGCCGATTTAACCCAGTTCAATAATAGAAATGACACACTCATGATGTTTACTGAGTTTTGTGTTCTGGGAAACAAGTTTTATGGTAAAAAATGTTGTGAAAGTGAGAGGAAGACAGCAACCACAGAATACAAATTGTATGTTATTTTTGTAAGAGTATTTTGTGGTTGATGGGGAAATCACAGCAATATGAGATAATACGATAGAATTCCCAGATCCATCACGCCTACGATGATTACATCTAAAGAAACCTATATAAACCAAACGAAAGAGTAGATAAAGTTAATTAACAAACATTTCCAGCTACCTGTTGTGTAGTATTTTTAGCGCTATAGTAACCTTTTAATGGCAACAACGGTTTCTCTAGGGCATTTTCATTGATAGTGGGACTATCGCGAAATGAATGAGTTTTAAATGGATTAGCTCCCTTCATAACAGGTTTGTTCATACTAATCTATTGATATTGGATAGGCTGGATTGTCATAGAAATATAGTTTAATCGACAACAGTCATCACTCATCAGTTGATATGACCAATCAACAATATCTGAAAAATAATGAGAGCCTACTGAGGAGTTGGAATATTCCACTATCTTCTCATTAAAATGAACTTAGAAATTAACAATGAAAAAAATGTTGCCTTCTATATCAACAGTATTGCTATGATGAGTATCATATCCATCCTGTTAGATACGTACATATTATTTTTGATTAATATATCAGCGATAATCAGCATAGAGCAGTGGTCACCAATTAAGTTTCATGAAGGTCCGTTTCAAAAGTCTTGGCGAGCCTCCGCGGTTCGGACGTCCGGTCCATTCAGGGGGAAACCACTAGGGGGGGTGTTTGTTACTCCCCAGATATTTTTTTAAAAATTAATAGATTTACTACTTTTATATTAATAATTATTCGAATATTTGGGATAGTTATTACTCTGCATGTATTTCGATTTTAATGTTCTTCAAATATTTTTAAATTTGATATCATGCAATTATTTTCATTCTCAAGTTTTCCACTGATGATGATGCCTTGACCATTGAAACTTAAGTATGGTATATCAAATAAACTTTGTGGATCCGACAACCTTTGTTTTCACTTACCCAAACCATGCCATTGATATATTAAAATAAAAATAAAGGCCATTATTTCAATCAGATTTGGCAATAAAAATTACTCTATTGTTTATTCTATATTTATAAGGAGAAAGTTCACTTATTAAATTGTCGAAACTATTCTCGAATTTAGTCCTTGACTATTTCTCTGTAGCTATTGAAATACCAAGATAAATTGAAACGATCAACTATAGACCATTCACGATGGCTTGAGACGAGATAAACAGAAGCTCTGCATTTGTGTGGGTTTGACTGGAGTGGCTTCGTTTTATCCACGACATGAACAAGTCACAGCAATGCCGAAATCCCGAATTTTTCATTCTCGTACACACACACACACACACATGCAAAGCTTTTTTATAGATACACATTGGGAAATTTCTTGTTTCGGTTGTCCCTCGACTGCATGAACGTAAAATTAACAAACAATTATAGTAAAAGTTTTTGTGTCAATGCTTTGGTTACAGTCTCGACAACAAAATTAGGGATTTCGGTATTGCTGTGACTTTTATGTCGTGGCTAAAACGAAGCCACTCCAGTCGCGCGCGTACACACACACACACACACACACATGCAAAGCTTTTGTTTATCTCGTCTCAAGCCATCGTGAATGGACTATAGGTATAGAATAATTGAATGAAATGATGCAACAATATTAAATAAATGACCAACTTTCTATTGAGAGTTTTATGAAAAGAAGTGTTTATTTGAGTGTTGTGGTTCTTTTTCAATAATTCAAATTTATTCAGTCTTCAGAGGCTTTGTTATGGATTTTTTGTTTTAGGATTCATTTAAGTTTTTGTCGTTGAGATCGGTATGACATCGCGGTCCGCACAAAACTAGCTGGCGGTCCGGATCCGGACCGCGGTTCGCCATTTGGTGACCACTGGCATAGAGTAATAGGAAACGTTTTTGTTAGGCTACTGTATATCAAGAAACAATTATTGTATTGTATTTCGCAAAGAGACTGTTTGGAATGACTTTCAAGCAATCAGAAATTCTTATAATACCAATTATATAAACTTGAACGTCTTATTATAGATGTTATTAAATTATAGAATGTGCGAATAATAGATCCATACAGCAGACACCTCCATTCACCTTCTATATTTCAATTGAAGCGAAGTGATCGTTAATGCTATTATTAGTAATATAATAATGATAGATCATTATATAATAATGATAGATGATATATATAACTAGCTGGCAGGCTCGCTGTGAGTGAGTCAAACAGGCTCGCTTCGCTCGCCTGCAAAACCTCTGTCAGTGACAGCTGAGACAAACAGGCTCGCTTCGCTCGCCTGCAAATTCCGTTCAGTAGGGGTTTGAAATTTATTGAGCACAGCATTTCTACACCTAATCTGGACCTGTTTACCTAATAGCAACATTTTCTGCCAATTTGTTCCAGAAAAATCTAAGAAAAACTCCGAAAATTCAAAAAATAGTAAAACGCTAATATTAAGCGTAACCTTGGGAAGTATATCGGACATAGTTTGAAACTTGATTCAATATATTCCAAATTGATTCATCTATAATCTTGCTGAACCATTCAATTTACAGTTAGGATTGGACGTATCAAGGCGGAAGATATGCAACCCGCAACACATCTACAATTTTGAAAACTTGATTACTGGCGTAATCTTGAAGGATTGCAAAAATATTTTAACACAAAATTTGAATGCATTCCCTTCAGTGGATTTTTAGTTTTGGTGATGAATGAATCAGTCAGTCAGTCAGTCAGTCAGTCAGTCAGTGCCATTTCGCTTTTATAGTTATAGATAGATGATGGATCATTCACATCAACTTCTTTTCCCGGTGTAAAGTTGACTTTTTTCTATTTGAAGCAGAGGCAACCAAAAGAATAGAACCAATGTCGATCTACAAAGAATCTTACCTGAAATGTGACAAAGGGTGAATCACTGGCAGACGAAGTGAGAAGAGAACGAATCGTAGATAGAGACCGAATTTCATGATTAGTGAATTGGAGTTTCGCGATAACTTAGCCATTCACATGTTTGTAGAAGCGGCGCGTTTTTTTCAAACAAGCACATAATGTCCGGTGCGGCGATTGGAAATTGTCAGCGCTGTTGAAATTGGTGACGGCGCTCTTTCTTTCACGGACTGCCAGACACTGTTCGTCACTGTCGAAAATTGAAATCGGAAACAATCAAGATATGCAGAGTTTTCCGTCATCCGGGGGAGAAAAAGCTGGGTAATTGGCCGACATTAATGCGATTTATAATTAAAGCTCAAAATTGGGTACGAGACAACGCCAGGGGAAGCTCTTTTGTTAGGCGCTCCGCTTTTAAAATATAATGACGAATAACAAAAGGTTTTAACATTCAATGGAAAAATGCTCTTTTCAAATAGTGCTGCTTCTTTGTTGGCAAACGAACGCGCCGCGATGCACGAACAGCATTCATTAACCGCCGCCGCGGAGTACTACGGCTGCTTCTGCTGCCACCAACGTAATCACTGTCACCTATATCACCATTTATTATTCAATTTGCCAAAAAAGAAACAGCTGACAAATTAATGCAAATGAGGAGAAGGCCGTATTATCCGCGTTTGCCTCCACACGTTACACTGCTTCAATCCTGTCACAAAAGTCTGTTTCGATTGGAATCTCATGACAAAAAGCGACATTTCACTGCCTGATCTGAGAAGATGTGTTGAATTGAAGTGAGTTTCATAGAGGCGTCATCATTACTTTCAAGTATGAAAGTCTGATATTCTGTAATATATGCGGTACTTATGGCAATATTTGTACAAAGAGCTCTTTTAAAAAACAATATCTTTATAGTAAGTAATTTCTGAACCGAACTTCCCACTATTCTTCAAGATATAATGATATCTCAATCTCACCACCTGGGAATTCTAATTAATTAGTCATTCATGTCATTTCACTCGAACCTTAAAGTAATAAAGAAGTGATGAGAACAGTTTCCATGAAACAAACATAATCACAGAATCAACGCAAAGATCTGATCTGTTTATTTTTCTACGTCTCAAATCGAACATGATATAATTAGATGCTACCTTTACAATGTAAATGGACGAGTTGGAAGGACAAACGCTCATATGAATAACATACCGCGCTTCATTTTAGCCTTTTGACTCGCAGTGTATAGTGCATGATCCAAAATCAGGCGTGAATGATTCTATCATCCAGATCAAATCCCCTAGATATGAACGATAATATTCAAATTCATTGATGTATTTCTAATCATTCATATTGATTGATGATAATTATATTATTTGGTTTGGAGACGTGAAAATTTATGCTCTATGAATATTTCGATGAATGATCAGTGCGGATCATCAGTAATGCAACATCACATTTTATTACTCATGCATGTTTATTCAGAATGTATGATTATTCGCAAATAAATTCGGTTTGATGATTAAGTAGGCTACATGAAATAAGCTGATTTGTTCTACTTGTTTATCGATTTGATTTGCTATTAATACATCAAGCTAATAATTAAAGCAAATAAATAACCTATGCTTTCTCGGATTGAATTGGGCTGCACAAATACTGATAAAACTTGTTGAATACAAAATACAGTAGCCTATGTGGGGAGTGAGAGATTTGATGAAGTTGATAGCAGACCAATCACATATTTGTCTCTTATTGTGAGAGTATTTCTCTTCTTCAACATTCTCTTCATTTTTCATGTCATATCTTGCTTTCTCAATCAATAAATCCCAAACTATTCATCCACATATTCAATTAAAGTAATCCAGTGGAGCCCTGTCCAGACGAAGGATTTTTGATACTCAGTAATGAATTAAACTTTTCAATCTCAATCAGTATGAAAAGCAATATGGGCCTGAATGAATATTTTGTTTATCGTTGACCTGTGAGAGCTACTCATATTATTTTTGAGTTTGTATATTTTCATGAATAAGATAATAAATTGCAAATCTTATTGATGTGCCTCAAACATCTATCACGTAAAGTAAAGAAATTAAGAAGCTGAAGACTTTAATGGATAACGAAAATATTGAATTATTTTTCATAAATTAATTCTATCTGGAATAGGTTACGTAGGTAAATAAATGGATAAACCTCAAATAGAGGATTTCGAGAACTCAAACCTATGAACATGAACACATAACATTCACATTCAAATGAACAGCATTCAGATACTATTTTTGAACCTAATAAGACACTAACATTATTTAGAAAACCCACATTCAAATTTCAGAAAAGACTGACCAACCGTGATAAGTTAGCAAGTAAGCATTGCTGAGATTTACAAACGTCTGCTCTAGTGAGCTCGGCAGCTCTGATGTGAGCATTAGAACAACAAACGGGTTCGGTTGCGTTGACTTTGGTAAGCAACGAGTGAATAAGCAATCGAAACTGAATTGAACTGCAATACAGACCACAGCTAGTGAGTGGTTGGATACCAGAATCAGGCTGTACTGGTGGCTTGTCATCGCAACTGGCCAACATCGGTGAACTGTACATGATCGGGTCATGAATAAATTCTGTTGCTGAATATTCTATGAACACTCAAATATTTAACCCGATTGCTGCATACTGAGTTGCAGCTTTCCTATGCAAACAAACATTGCCAATTGATACAGCCTGCCTCCGGCCTCTATTCCAACCATAAAATTTGGAAAAATAGTTGGGAACCGCCGCTGAAGTCACTATTCGATCGGCTACATGTAGTGAATGAACACACCTTCCAATGCAAACATAACACTGCAATACGTTGTGCATGTAAACACAGCATGTTTCCATCCTAAACTCTCAACGAGTAGCTGACATGGCGATTCTCATCTCGAGGGGAAAAAGTTTCGAACAGAATAAACATGAAAACGCTGGACACTGCCTGGGGAATAGAGTGGTTGTAGTTTAGTTGCGATCAATGAGACAGCGACAGATAATGAAGGGACGGTTACGGTTTATAAGGGAGAATTTTATGGGCATATCAATGACAGGCATAGGAAGTTCATAAGCCTGGATCTGAAACTAATACCTTATTAAATCAAATCCTCATTATGAATGAAATCCGCAACACCTTCATTTTCTCATTATAAATTAATCTGAGTAGACTTTCCCTCACTCTATGCGATACGCTAATTATGTCTTGTTGAAAATGGGCTTAAGCTCGAAACATGTCTGTGAAAAATAATACTTTTAAAGTTTTTTAAAAAAGTATTTAATTTTTTCATTCTATTTATCAATTATTGATTGATAAATATACCTCTAATTCTCATATACCTCTGAGTTTTGGTTAAAACATAACTATAGAAACTATGGTCTACTTCAATTTTAGCTTTTAATCAATTTGAACTAAATTTTCTCTAAATTTTAACTTTATGAGTAGGAGGGATTCGGGGAGGGGGGCTGCGGGGCTCAAATGAACACCAAAGGAGGTGAGCAAGAAGTGAAGTTGTAGGCCCACACATAAACTAAATATTGCTGGTAGCGAGAAGTTGAGGATGTTAAGTGTTTATCAGATCGACCTAAATTTAGAATTTTTGCTCAATAGATGAAAGCCCATTCCATGGAACAAAAATAGCCCGGATAATAACAATCGATGAAACGTGCAGAGCATTCTATCGAGTTTGATTCATAAAAAGCTCACAGATACAACTCCATCCTTTGTGTGCAAAAACATGTCTTCTGAAAAGAAGATTGAGATTCTGTTTGGATAAGAAAGCGCATTACTTCATTCATCTCAAAGAATTCACCTACTTTTGAATAAAGTTTTGTTTATTAGATTCTCGGTAAGGTCTCTAATTCATTCAATAGAAAACAGTACGGTATACTGAAGACAAGACATGCTGATTACAAATCCAGTTCAAAACGAATCTTCCATTTTTTGATAGAAAAAGTTCCTGGATTTTGGAAGAGAGAAACCATGAAACATCACAAACTAAATAATGGAATATTAGTAATATTACTTCAAATAAGTAATAGGATACTGAATATACTGGAATGGAATGGAATGGAATAATGAATTTACAGTATTGAATTACAGAAGAAATCTGTTGGTTACCATTCTTGTATTATAATCAACTAACAAATAAATTGATGACATTCCATATGAAAACTCACCTCACTGGCTACAATTTGATATCCACAAATGGATAGACTCACCTGTAACATATAAACAATGAATAATGTGAGTTGATGTGTATAGGCTAATTATTATAAATTATCCATTCAATCCACTTAGTTAATAATATTCAATTTTCTTGAGAATCAGATATAGAGAAAATGTACACGAATTATAGAACAGAAGTTGAAAATATCATTTGTTGTTCATCCATAATTTGACACTAATAAATTGTTGAAAAAAATAAAAGCTTTGTAGTGAAATTACTACGTTTTAGGCGCGACAATTGTTTAATGCTGGTATTGTACATTATCAAGCCGGTTTCTATTTTCTTCCAATTGGAAATATTTCATTATTAGGTTATAAAACTGAAGTTTATTAATGATCGATAGAGTAGATTCTGTAGATGTGTCCATGTTATAAGAAGAAATTTAGTGATGCTCGAATTTCATTAAATAGAATTATTATTATTAAGACAGTAGCCAATATTCACCAAGCATTGGATAAAGACAAACATCCTCAAATGTATATGATAATTTCATAAATATCATTGAGTTCCATAGAATATATAATCCTAGATTTGTCTCAGTCATATTATACTTCTCTCTCAAGACAAATATAGCCAACTTCACACAGGGATAAATTGAGACTACATAGGCCTATTATAATGAATACATTTACCAGAAAATTTTATAAAGCAATCGCTGACAATTAAAATAAAATACTTGTCAAGTCTACCATCAACATAAAACTTGAATAAATGTTGAATTTCTAGTAATTCCAAATAGTTCAAGGACACTGGAATGATTAAAGCTTGGCAATTCCCAACAGGTTACAGGTGATCCAATAGGGATGATTTAGCTTGCTATTCCAGCATGAAACGCTTATGAAATGGTGATATCTTGATTATTTGATAGTCAATGGAGAATAATTGGAGCGAGAAGCCGGCATAAGTCAGTGGATCCGCAGCTAGTTGGACTTGGGCCAAGACAAGTCTCTTATTATCGCCGACCGGCCGGCTTCAGTGCAAGACGAAGAGAGAAAGAGATTAGTAGCTTTAGAGGTTTTGAAGAGACGGAGAAAGTATGAGAGAGCCTTATGAGAAAAAAAGTAGTATGATAAGAGCATGTTTGTCAGTTGGAGGTCAGCGTGCGCGCGCCTGTATTTGTATCAAGTATATGCGACAAGAAATTCTATAATTAGTCAAATAAATTAATAATCACATATTATTTTGTTCTACTTTGTTGCATAAAATCAGTTCTGAAGCTGTATGAATAATCATTGTGGGTATTCAGTGATTATTCTCACTGGTAATATTTAAGTTTGGTTCTCTTGTGATGAAAATTCCACCCATTTATAGTCTGACCAAGCAAAGAAGACCCTCTGGCAAGGTGGGAATATGACTCCAGTTTTGTCAATATTTGTTCAAGAAATATGTCTCAATAGTAGATCGAATTGTTTTCTACAATTTGAGACCAGAATTATAATTTTTAAACCAATATTGACCGAGCTTGAGTCATTCTCCCATCTTGCCTCCCATCATAATGGTATTCTTTGCTTGGACAGACTTTAGTTATGCTGAAGAAATTGAATAATACCTTCAAATTGGAAAATATAGTATTGAGCTGTAGAATGATGACTATTATTATTTTTCCGGAAGTTTACCTAACCTAGTATAGTAAGATTGTTTTTTTGACAATGTTATACTTATAATAACATTTGGCTGGTTCCAAACATTAGGAATAATTGTGATTCTATGTGAAGAGTTCTGAGAAATTCTGATTTAGTTTAGTATTGAAATAATAAGTCTTTGAGTTTTGAATGAAGAATAGAGGAGCACAGTCAAATAATAACAAGATTGAGATGATGGGTAGTAGTGTTCATTTCAAAGAAAACGAGAAATAAGTTTCGATTGCGAGAATATAGAGATTATTGTAAAAATGAGATGCGAGATACTTGATCATTAAATCCTTATCAATTTGACTTTATTCTTCTTTCTAAAGCATGAAGCTCTAGCTATAGTAGTTCCCATAAGTTAGGCTATATGAGAAGAATGAGTATTTTTTTTTGAAATCATTATTGAATAATAATATTAATAATTACAAATTACAATCATCTTCAAGAGTCGAAGCAACTGAAGCAACTAATAACAGGAGTAGTCTAACTACTAGACTACTCCGACTACATAAGTAGTCAAATATAAGTAGTCAAATATGATAGAAACAGGTAACTGAACTTTTAATGAAATTTTCAAGAAGCATTCAGCCATAAATATTCATCCACAACACGGAAACTTATTGGAACAAGATGGACTTATTTTGTGCGTGCGAGAGTAGCCTCCCAGATAGCATATAAGCTTAATAAGCTTATTTCAAGCTGAAAATTTAGTGGATTTTGAATTGAAAGTTACAGTTCGCTCAAACCAGTTTGATTCAAACTTGTAACAGGCTGTAAGGTTATCAATCTAAAAGTTACAAACTTGTAAAAAGCTGGGATTTTCAATCTTAAAATCAACCTTGAATGTTCCAGCTACAGCCCAGCTAATTTCAAGCTATAAATTTAGTGGGTTTTGAATTGGAATTTACAGTTTGATCAAACTAGCTTGGTTCAGGCTGTAAGCAATCAAGCTTTAAACTTGCTCACAATAAGCTAATTTTTTTAATTTTAAATAATCAACATTGAATGACTAACATATAAGTTCATTTAACTACCACGAGTAGCGCTGTCAATTTTCAACTTTTGAAGCATGTGTTTACTAAATTCGTTTGCATATTGATCGTTTTGATCAATCAACTTATAAATTTTCTAATACAAAAACTTTACATTATTTATAAACACACAAAGGTAAGTGGGATACATCTATTTGACTTCATTTTACGTAGAATATGATTTTAGTATTGTCCAAAAGTAAATGAAGTCCAAATTGGGGTTCACATTTAAACAACTTAACAACCTATACATTGTATGTCATGTAGGTGTTAACCCTAAATTTTTTTTAGGCCATGCCTATCAATCCATAAGCTATAATAGCTACTATAGACCTAGTAAGTTTGTTTTAATTTTGCTTAAAAAATTTCAAATATTGATGGATCATAAATTTGAATACTAAACAATTTCTTCTTGTTCGGTTGTAGTTAGCCTATTTATATTTTGATTCCTCTATACTTTCCTCGCTATATTCCTCTTCTCTTTCTTGTTAAAAATTACTGTGATGTATTGAAATGAATTTTATTATGATTCAGGATATCAGTCACCAGCAAATTATTTTTTGAAGTGGTTTGAGTATAGTTTGAGAATTTATTGAGTGGGATTATTACTTGAATCTATTCATTCACGAGTTGAATCAGTTTTTAGTTAACCCTCCCAGGATGAATAATAAGGGAATCATCACTGCTTGGATAGTAGATTACATCAGCACATTTTGCAGACAAAAAAGGCAGCGCAGGAAGACGCTGTCAATTTATTTGGGAGGCTTCAATTAGGAAGATAGCGATATGAAAAGCTCGTCTGTGGAAATAAGAATACCTTGAATGGTGCGAGGACGAGGGTCGCTTCTTTCGAATAATTATTTTCTCCATTTTCTCCCAGGAGCCGTTTTCTGTCCGTTTATCTCGTTATGCGAGAATGAATGGTAGAAGAGAGATGTTTGTAGAGCGGGAAAGTAAATAAGTTTCCCGCGTTAGAGATGGACTAGTACCAGAGTTTCAAAAAAGGGTTTTCCCTCGTGTTTTCCACCCTTGGCGGACATAAAGCCGTGAATAGGATCACGTGACCCCGCACTCGGCGAGTAAAAATGTAAGAGGGTGCAGATGCAAAATAGAAAGCAACGGAGTGAGCCTCTGAATAAGACAGCAGCTGCCATTTCGAGAAAAGTAATGTTTCTTGTTTTGTGGATCTTGGTGGTTGTCACCTTTTGTAGGACATGTAATGTTCAGAATTGTCCGTTAATCATATTTTTGTATTAAAATTACAAGAGAAATCCACCTTCTTAGAAGAGTTCATAGCTCAAGGGATTTTGAAAGAATCACTTTTTTAAAGCACTGCTCAAATATTGATAAAATTGAAGATTTACATCACGTTTTCAATGAGTAAGTAATTCATAAATTATTAGTGCTTCTTTCAAACAAGTTCTTGGAACATGACTACTACTATTTGTATAAAGACTACTACTACTTCATTTAGTACTCGTTGAATTGATGATTGAGTTTCATGAATGGTGGAGTCCCTTGTAAAGCTCCTTAAAATTAAACAAGAAAAATGTCGAAGCTGTGTTATAAAAAGCATTCTGAATAAGATAGAGAGAACAGAGTGAACTCTTCAACGAGAAGCATAATGATATTAATCTTTCTGAAGACATACCTTTAAAAAGGAAGGACCGGTAAGGGCTTGTTCTCAGCGTCAACAGTTCCAGATGAGACTGGTTTAAGCTGGTAGCAGTATTATCTAGTTGGCACATCATGTACTTTGAGACAGTTTCCTTCAATAAGTTAATTGTCAAGATCGAGTATTAGGCCCACAAAAATACTATATCCAATGAAAAGAGAATTTTTGCTGACATTCAAGGGAGTTCAAATTATTTCAAGAGAATTCCTTCACTTCTCTAATAACAATAAAGTAGTTACGCTCTCAATTCTGAATGAGTATGTTGTGCTGAAGGACGCTATTTTAAGTTGACTTGATTGTTCAACAGGCAGAAAAATATAGAAGTACTTCAGATAATAATCAGGATTAGCCGTTTTTCACCTATAAGGTGTGTCTGTGTCTATTTCTGAAGAATGGAATGTGAGGCATATGCTTTCGCTTGTGCTACATATTTGTTATAATTCAAATAATTCTGCATACACTGTGAAAACTCAAAACTGTATTAAGAGTTGGCAGTAGTAGTCGGTCATTTGCCGAACAGCAAAATCATGCCTTATAGGCCTAAGAACAATGTAATTTTTGAAGCAGATAGCGTCGTTATTAATTTAATCATTTATTTAGTTATTCAGTGAAACTAACACACAATCATAATAATTATAAGTTATGATAAGGGAAGTGAAAACAGCTACAGGCCCTTCACCATCTCGACCCCAATTTTGGAGAGAAATACAGTTCAGAAAAGTTTGTGTTCATTGGAATATTTCTTAGCACAGATATTTTCAATGCCAAAATAACTTGTAGAGAATTTTGAATTCAGATTTATCGACAGTATTCCACATTCTTCATGTAATTGAAAAGAAAATTAAATTCTTCAGGGGCTGGACTTTTGGATTTTTTGTTATTCTAAATTTATTACAATAATTATTGGAAAGTTAAATTCTGACTATGAAGAACGGGACTATCTACTCCAAGAGATTGATAAAAATTGCATTGTTCATATGAGACCAGAGAGAATAGAATATTCTATTCTCGCTGTATGGGTCATAATTTTGCTGTTCGGTAGTTGGCCGTCTTTAGGGTAGTACCATCTACCCTTGAAAGTATTTTTTTTAATTAGCATTCGTTAACTTGTAAGTTTTTGGATTTTCACGGAATCTGGAGTTCCAGATTAGTATAACGATTCAATTGTTTGACATAATTATTCTAACTATCTTCCTTCTCTATCGAGAAAGCAACTATTGTTCCTATAATAAATTGATAAGAAGTTTCAAAACTTCAAGAATATTTTCAAATCGAATCAACAAAATACAAAACAAACTACATTATTTCCTTATTTGAACTATTTCCTCAAATGTGGAACGTATCATTTCTACTTGATCCAAATAGTTCTGTGAAAAACTCGTAAACAATGAGCTGAACTTGAACAGACAACCAAACAAAGATTCTAAACATTACCATCATAATGATTACTACGTTCATTATTACCGCGTTGTGGGGGCGTGTGTTGATTTTGTGAACATGGGAAAAGCGCTCGCTTTGTATTCCTGGTGAACATGTGTCTACAGACGTGACTGACCTCAAGTCTGCTGAATATTTAAAGCCTCATTATACACTTCACTATTTTACTAGAGCACTCATTATTACTTTCTGAACGTTTGCAGGAAGTCATTCATGGAGAATAGACATAAAACGTTACATGCAGTGATGCATGTAACAATGATAATATGTAATGGAATCTAGGCCTATATAAAAAATTATTTCAAACTTTCAAACTTTGTTCAAATTTCTAATCAAGAGGCACGCCACTCTACATCTTTTGAGCGTATACATTTATAATTTCTGGAAATGGAGAATAAGGAGATTAGTATAATAAAAATTGAAGAGAAAGTAATTTGAATTGTCATACTATTCCTTTCAATCCGGCAGTAAGTGGAGTTGGTGGATATCTTAAACCAGCCTATCTCATATTATTCTGCAAAGAAACAACCTTCATTATAGCCAAACTAGATTTTTTTCGTATAGGGGATTTCTAATCTTGTCCCGACTACCCAACCAGATCAGGAATTTGAATCAATTTTTTGAATTATCAGTATTGATAAATAATTACACCTGTGGGCCTCGTTTGTATCAAATTGGTATTGATTCCGGCATGCGATAAACCGGAATATCTTTACTGGATGGATACAGGAAGCAATCACTCAATGAGTCAAGAAAAATGATTGATTGTGTCAGGAATCTAGTCATACCACTGTATTTAATTGTAGTCAATTTGATAAAACTATTCACAGAAATTCAATCTTATATCCAAGATTCGAAATTATGTTTAATGATTTGATGGTGGGTAAGATCAAATGGCGATTCTTTCGCAACAAGTTGTACATACCATAAATATTATTCTATAGCTTTTTATTTTCGTTTCCCAGTTTAAAATCACATAATTATTCATTATTAGAAAGTTGTCCTCTTCTATCCACTCATAACAGATATGTAAAGCTTATGAATTATGAGAGGAATATCATGTACTATAAAGAAATAATATGAATATTATGTATACAATATATATATAATATTATATATCAAAAACAATTCCATTCATTCGACATACAATTCTTCTTCCCATCTTTAGAAGAGTTTTCTATTTTCCCACTATCAACTTGTAAAATCACTATCACGGCTATTTTCTTGCATCGTCTTGGATAATATTTCTCTCGACCAATTTGGCGTACATATGAGTAATGATCAGAAAATGATAAATCAAACTTACAGAATGATGAATTGGAATTTTATTGAGTTTCCAACTAGCATAATGTCATTCTAGAACAATAAGTTATATCACGCTTGGACGATGTCTGAAGCTTCGTCAACAAGTGCAGTCGACCCTTGGCTTAAACTGGTTGAATGTTATAGTGTCATGGTCAATAATCATAAATTAGATGTGATAACCTATTCAATTTATAGTACCACTTGTTCTACGAACAAGCTGTATTCAACACAACAGGCCCCATCACAGCTCTTATAAAACTCTAACAAGAAAGTTAGAAACAAGAGCTTCCATGATCTAGTAAGCTGGAAACTAGATTCGATTGAGCTAGTTTTTTTTAGGAATCTAACGAATTTGAATACCATTGATTATGGAATTCACTTTAGTTTCCTTGTAAAGTAGGTTATAATTCATGGAAACCAAATTGAGTGTGGCCACGTAAACCTAGAAATTTCGTAGTTATACGTCTAAAAAACTGGATGACAAAAATGTGAGTCGAGGAATAAGGTATCTCAAGAATTTTGCGAATGAATAGGCCCAACGAATTGATGAAAATGTTTAGGCGCTATTTGGAAGGATTTGGGAAATAATATAAAAAAATATTCACTAGTCGTAAAATAGATTGATTTTGATAAGATACGTTGTGTTACCAAACAGTCTTTTTATTTGTAAGCTAGTGTCTGAGAATTTGAATCAAGAGAAAATAGTATCTACGTATCAGCATTGGAACCATTTTGTCATTTGTTAGAGATCTTTGTTTCAGAAATAACAAGGCTTACGTTATCCTGATAATCTCAAGAGCCTGATAAGTCTTTCAAGAGCCTTGAAAATTGATATTTTTGTTACAAAATACGAGTAATACGAGTCGAAGTCCCCTAGACAGCATTCAAGAACATTGGTTTGAGATCTAGTTCATGTAAACACAGTAAATATTATTGAAGAACGATTACCAGAATCCACGATTTTGGCAATTCAACATACATCTATATTATATTTTATGATTTTGGAGAAACATCACTCTTCTTGGAGAAAAGAGTTCACTCTGCGCATAGATGGCAACATTTTTTCATAGCTTGATGCTTTGAGGAGAATAATATTGAGCTTTCAGTCGTGTAGGGACTTTCAAGATACAAACTACCAGACCAAATAATTCTAGTATACTAGTGTCTCTTACGAGATTATTTCGTATTAACAATAAAAGTTACTGAAGGAATTCAAAAAAATTCTTCCTCAAATCAAGTTCGCATAATTGTAAAACATGGGAAAGACTTGAAAAAATTAAGTTGTAGCTCTTTGGTTGATTGGATTAAGCATATCCATAACCAGTTCAAACAGCTTATCATTAATCGACGGGTCATTGAAATCTTCAACATGATTAGTTTAGATGTTTCATTGATAGTTATATCCAATATATAATTAAAAATATTTTTTGCAATAGGCCTATAGCTGTGTTTTACTCAGGAGCATTTGCGGTCAGTCAAGATACAGGCAAGGTCGACTGCATGCTCTTATTATGTAAAAGGCGTAGATCGGCTACAACACTGGCTAGTTTGTACAAGTATCCGAATCGCACTGGTCTACTTGCTTTATTGAACAACTTATTAAGAAAATTACGGGCGGAAATTCCGTTCGCAAATTATTGCGGTTGAAGTTGTGGCAGTGAATGAACGAACGCTTTTGCGCGGCTCAAGAGGCTGGTATAGTCTGTCCAAGCAAAGAAGACATTCTGGCAAGATGAGAAAACTACTCCAGTTCGGTCAATATGGTTCAAAAATGATAAATGTTGTCTCAAATTGTAGAAAACATACTGCTTCCATTTTTGAAACCAAATTTATAAATTTTGAACCAATATTGATCGAGCTGTAGCCATTTTCCCATCTTGTCAGAATATCTTCTTTGCTTGGACATACTGTAATAGAGTGAAACCAACACTACCCGGCCAAACTCGCCGGTCTTCTCAACTCCGTGCTCGTGGTGCTCTACATTGCACATTCGTCGAACTGATACCGCTCTTTCATTCATACTTGGAATACTTGACTTTCATACGATACTTGATTGGGTTTTCCATACCACATGATTGGCTCAATCAACTTCTTAGCAGTCAATACGGGTCAGTCAAGACATGTTTCAGAGAGACAGTAAAAAATGAACATAAAAAGTTTAGGCTACATTAGAAGTTTCTTTTCCGTTTATCCTCCATAGCTTCCAGTAGTTTCATATTGTGTTTGACCCTCTTCAGCGGTCCGAAAGTTCCATCCTACGAGCCGGATATCTATTCTGCTCACCTTGACTCAAGAAAGTATTTTTGCTAATTTTATTCACATCCTTATTTTCGTTAAATAAGAGATAACATTGATGAGTGTACTGCTGGTTAACGACTTAGCCTAGGTCTTTGGTTACGAATAAATCGAAATGTTATCAAATGAAATGAATCAATCTGTTCAAGGCAGTTGAACAGCCAAAGATGTTTCAGAGGTACTAAAAACGAACATAAAAAAAAGATACATTGAATGTTCATCAATTTGAAACATCGGTTTTTATAACTTTCATCTGTAATTGAGTGTCAATAGTGATTGAGTGATCAGGTTTATTAGATTACAGTAGCCTACACACATAAAAATTTGATTGCAGTAGTTACAATTTGAAGTATGGAATATTTCTTTCCACTCATGACAATCATTTATTTAGGAATAATGGAAATAAGCTTTTCCAAGGTCTCGTTCTTGTAACCAGAAAATCTAATAGAGTGCATCGTAAAATAATTATAATTCATTTTTCTTTATGAATTATGTTAAATAACTAGAATAGAAAAATATTAAATTGAACTAATAATATCAATACTTCTCGCGACACTGACTCTGCTATTTCGGAAACTACTATGTCGTAGATCTGATTGATCCAAACCAATAATCATAATAATTACCTAAGTAGGCCTAGTTTACTCCAAGTTAATTTCTTTCATGTACGTTGATAAACATGAAATTACCAATTACAGAATAACTTGAAAAATAGTGGCACCTAGATTCAAAGTCAGTGAGTAAATAAATTAACTTGTGATCATACAACAGAATTTCAAACGAAAAAAATTAAAAGAAGGGACCTGGATTGATATATGCGATTTTTTCACATATACAAGTCAGTTCCAACAGTGATGCTAAATGAGTTTGATGGATATTCAATTAATACTGATGACTGATCGCTGATCCACGATTATGTGATCATTTATCAGCCAGACCAGATAATAATAGTACATGAAAAGATTATTCTAGTCAATAAGAGATTTCTGTTTGTTCTGAGAGATTTAATAGAATGGAATACAGTGTGAAGTTTTATCTGTGATTATTCTCATATATTCATCATCAGCGACATCTTCAAACCAGATCATCAAGCCTTATTAATGATTTTGATTATGATTAAGCCTGATTAATGATTTTCTGACGAAAAGAAAAGTATTAGTCTTATGTTTCTTCTAAATACAGTACTTTACACCTTGTGCAGAACTCTGATGTGTGAACATCACCGGAAAACCAGAAATGAGTTGAAGGCAAAAAATAGATCAAGAGAAACAGAACACATGGCTTTCTACAGTAGGCTTCATGTTTTGTAATTCAGGTCAGACCATCAAGAATATTCAGGCTTCTTCAGAATACTTACTGAAAAGAGTAGTACAAGATAGTATATACAAAATACATACTGTCATAGCTGACTAGCATCACCTTTGATATTACGCTTGATAATGTATAAAATTATCACAATATCAATTAGCTGTGTTATCATAATTCTAATTCAAAGTGCAGTCAAGATAATGCTTAGATTTGAGGTCAGTGTGGAAGGGATAGAATCTCAATCTGTATGATGCAATTATGAACTCTGTAGCTGTGAAAAATATCAAATTGAAATTTATTATAGAAGTATGTGTGAATCAAAAAAATATATTTTCATCAAGTTCCAGGAAGCTGTTGAGAATCTGTATTTTATTGAAGAGTTCTTGTCCAGACTCTAATTTTTAGTATGCTGGGAAATTGGGAAAATAAACTTTTGCTGTTTGCAAAACTATTACATTCGTAATCTATGTCAAACAAGCTAATTGAAGAAATTTATAACAGTACAGTTATAGTATTGTAATTCCTATATTATTCCACTCATTTCTGAAACAGTTACTAACGCCTAATTATAAATTCATTTCCATGTCACAAACACAAGGAATATGATCAGTCGTTATATTCAGCAAAATTAGACTGTTAATTAGTAATTGATGACAGTTATCCAAATCAATAATTATCACTGGCGGCTCGTGCCCACGAAACAGGTGAAGTGTTGTACAGTAAAAGATACGGGCACTTCACCTGTTTCGTGGGTACGAGCCGCCAGTTATTATTATTAATTATTTCATTGGATATTGATAATCGAATATGATTGGACACTACTGATTTCGCAAGCACAACATAATATCGATCGCATTGTAATCTCAATAGAAAGTCAACAGTACAGCAAAGGACAACAGCCAGCAAAAATTATTATAGAATAATATTGTAGGTCAAAAAGTCATCGCTCTTTGTCCTTTCAATAATAGCCTATAGGTATATTTCGTTCACTTGCATACAGTTATCAGTTATTAAATTTCTATTGTAATTTCGCAGAATATTGATATCGCTGTGATAGAGATTACCCTAATGAAGATAATAATAACATCATCATTTTTATTGATTCAGTGAGTGGCGTTGAGGAAGTGTCAGGGGAGAAACAGAGAAAGAGAGATCTAAAATTCAAGAAGTTTCAGTTATTCTGTTTCATGAAGAATCAAACTCGATTTTATATTGATAACACAGATTATCTGTGAACGAGATTATTGGTAGAATTACACAACTAGACAATGATGAATAGAACCAAACTTATCATTCCCAAACTGTTTGATAACGACTGTTTTCTGTTAGTATTTGAAAGTTGACTATGATAACAGTATTAGTACTGCAATTGGAAGAAAATTTCCCAGACTATTGTACGTTCTGAAATAATTTATTAAAAAATTAATTACATATTGCTGATGGGTCAATGGTTCTGGACTATGGCCAAAATTCTCGTTATCGTTCGACTGAGTTCATGAAAAAATATTGGTTTCCGTAACTGAAAAAACTTATTCTCAATTCAAATATTAATTACTATGTTATGTTCAAATTTAATAATCAAGCAATACATAAAATCATACTAATTTGATTGGAAATGGTTTGTTATTAAAGCGTCTTATGTTTATTATTTCTCACTAATATGGAGCCAAAAATGTCACTCTGCGTAAAGCTTTATAGATGATTTAGAAACGGATATTGTGAGCTATCTAGGACTATTATGAATAATAGTCCATGGAGAGTTAACCATGTAATTATAGCCTGTCAAGCAGGTTTACCTGATTTGTATTTGATACTCGTACATTACTCTCATTTGAATAATAAGCTTCAGGTCATAGGCTTTTATCTATCAAGGAATTAATTATTCATTTATTCAATTATTACTATGAGACCATACAGTCATAATCAAATAATAAATTAAAACAAGCAAGCTTTGCCCTTACTATTCAATACCCTAATTTCGAAAAAATATCATGGAAGTTGCTCAGCATGTACACCAAGATAGCACTGACGGCTACGCATGAAACAGGTGAAGTGCCCGTATGTTTTACTGTACAGCACTTCACCTGTTTCGTGGGCACGGGCAACCAGTGGAAGATAGTTGATTTGAGATAATAGTAGATCAAGACTATTATTTATTCAACCTAGAATCACAGTATTTTGAAGTATATTTGTAATGAATCAATAAATGAAACGTTTGGTATCATAGATATAGCTGAAGCAAACTTCTGTTGTCAAGAGAAAATCATTATTGTACTGTACCTGTCATCTAAAAGAGCAGACAATAAGTTAGAAGACACAAGTTTACTGACTTGTATACTAATAGTACTAATGTTACTAACTGTGACTTAGATGAATAATAATTATTCCAGTACATTCAATAAAATTTATCCCAGATGTGGAAAAGCCGAGTAGAGGTGAAATTACATCAGAAAAACAAGTAAATTGCACAAGAGTAGGAAAAACACTATTTTTTCAAATGACTAGTTCCTAGGAATGTCAATGTGCATCATAGGTCCAGAGGGATTGGAAGTTTACCAATATTTTTGTACTTTTTATTAAGTCAAAAGATTAATACGGTAGTATTTCTGTGCTGGAAATTTTTATACTAATTAATTATTCATGTAGAAGTGTTTATATTTCTCAACATCTGACCTTTTCGATTTACAACTGCAGAGTGAGTTCAGCTTACGATCAATACAATAAATCATACATGATTTGCAAGACACTTGAAGTGATTAACTCCAAGATATTCTTAAATCTTCAGTTATGGTTAGGGATTTGATGAAGATAAGATGGAATAAGTGAATGTTTTAAGCTACCAATGCATCAACACTGTTGCCCATTGACGAGAAGAAATCCTCTTCAGTTAAGAGATAAATAAGTAAGGAGATATGAATTGTCAAATAATGAATGTGTTAGCGTTCCAAGATTGAGACTTCTAAAAATATAGGTTGCTGATTTTTCATTTAGAGGTGAAATGAAGCTTGTTGGGGGGGTTCTCTCATGTACTATTGGCTATCTTTGAGCCTAAGTGTACGGAATTTAATCTCTTTTCATCTGATTACATTATGAAAACAGAAATATTACCGTATAACGTATAACGGCCATAGAATGATAACACCATGACAATGACTGTTTATGCCTAGAAAAACATTGGACATTGTAGTCAAGCGTTGAATTTTTTCTGATGTTGATGTTGATGCCCACATGATTATGTTTGTGCGTGAGTAATGACTAATGAGAGAGGTGATGATGAGAGATGACAACTCCTTTTTAGGCTTTTTGAGAGCTTTACGTCTTCTCCAAAAGACTGGGCCTAAAAGCTAGCCAGCTAAAGCTATGAGACACTTGGGCCTTATTCAATGACTTAAAGGTGACTGAGAATAGTACTATACTGTATATGTCACCGGGTAGTGGCTACTGGAATCTATAAGGACTATAATATTATAACTTCACATTTAAATTTATCGACCTGTAACAATAATTATATACTTGTGAAGACTATGTTGTTGTAGCTCGTTGGTCGCTACTGGAAGCTAGGAGTCGACAAACACGTGGCTACTGTTCTGTTTATATGACTTTGTATTACATTGCACTCGAAAGAGATTACTCGTATACTTGTGGGAGGTTATATTGATGGTGATAGTAGTGTTGTTAGTAGCATGGTCGCTACTGGAAAGTTATCAACATTTGGCCACTGTACTGTTAATATGACTCGAAAAATCACTGCACTTATGAGAAGGTAGGTTCAGTTTTCAGGTTATGTACCGGCCCAAAACTTCAAAAACACATTGCACGTGTATAAGGAAGCATATACTCGTAGTTAGTAGGCTATGTAACGACCGAAACTTTCATGAACACATCGCACGGGTAAGGAGGCATATATATTGTAAGTAGGCTATGTAACTATTTAAAACTTTGAAAAACACTTTGCACGTGTATAAGAAGGCATTTAAATAGTAGGCTAAAAACTCATTGCACTAGTGAGAAATTGGTATGTTGTTACTAACCTAAAACTTGAGCAAGGGTGAATGACCCAGTGTCCGGCCGCCTTTTGTCGGATGCGCTCCTTCATGAGGGCCTTTTTGCTGCCGAACAGCTTCATGGCGAGCTTGTTGTCGGTGGGCTGGAATAGCGCCTGCAGCTGGTTCTTGAGGAAGCTCTGCTTGCCGGAGTCGGGCGCGGACGCCCCCGAGTGGTGGCCGCCCATGGGCGCGGGCCCCGGCTCCTCCTTGGGTGTGCCGTACAGGCTGAGGTCGTCGCCGCCAAAGTGCACTTTGCCACCCCCGCCGCCTCCGCCGCCGCCGCCGATCGGCGTGAACATGTCGCTGGGCAGGAGCAGGGTCTCGTCGTCTAAGGCTGTCACCAGCGAGTCGGTGCACGTGTTGGTGTTCTCGATGCTGATCTTGATCGAGTCATCGTTGTTGCTGTTGATGCTGTTGTTGTTGTTGTTGGCGGAGAGCGGACGCGGCGAGCGAATCTCCTCGACCGACTGAGCCGACAGCCGACCGTTGGCCAGCTTGAGGCTCGGCGCGCGCCGCCGCTCCCCCACCCCTGCCCCACCGACACCGCCCCCACCACCGCTGCCCCCGCCGCCCCCCGCCAGCCCACCGCCCCCACACTCGCCACCTCCTCGATCGCCGCGATCCGTCTCCCTGCAACACACAATAAACACGTGTTAATAAACACATTGTAAACACATTCAAAGACGTCTTGTAGGAACAGCTCATGTATCCAAGACTTACATGAAGTTTTTTATTCACAAAATATAATTATACAATCATACAATTCAATTAATCCATTCAAGATCCATACATCAATTTTATTCATAGTAGGGATTAAGTAAACCGCAAAAGTCTAGAAATCAAAATTCACACTTATCAACTCTGATTTAATAAATATCTCTATTATCTGTCAAACAATGGTGAGTTGAACCCTTGATAGTGCCAAGTTCTCTTCTCATTCTTGCCATCTTATCACTGATAAGATTGGAAATAGTGTACCTTGAGCTTTTTTCAATGTAATCTCATATCTGCGAGAGAAACTGAGACACCCGATGTTGTAGTAACCTTAAATTCAAACAAAAATTTTAATATATCCTGCTTGCTCCATTATAATCCATCCTATTATCAGCTTGAATTGAAACTATTTGGGAACCAACATTGTGTGTTAGAAATAATTGGTGCATGCGAAGCACAGGAACGAGCAGAAGCACAGTGAAAATTTAGAGGAAAGCTGGATGCACCATACAGCTAATTTTGGAGCTAAATGGCAACTAGAATCTTTGCAATGCGTCACTGGAATCGATAGCGGAAACCACCAATCACATCATCTGCTCATAACAGCCTTCTATTATTGTCAACTTGGACACGTGATATTCTGATATTCAATCCTGAGGGACGCAAGATTGTGGGTTGTGGGGGGGGGGAGGGGCACATCGCTTCCCAACACGGATTGTTGGTCTATTACTGTGTGGTGAGCAAATCACTACATTCAACGGCTTATTAGAGATCAATCATTGATTGTTATTGATTACACGCTAGATGCAAATAATAAAGTAATTTCTCACGGTTTTTAGCTATACATTCGTGCATTATTAGCTTAATATTACAATCATTGTTAATTCAACCAACTGATTCACTCATTGAATATAGGCTATATTCAACGATTTGATTGTATTATTTTTAAATTTTGTCGATAAATTTTGATTTTATTGAAGTGGAATATATTAATTGGTACATCAATTGAATACCCAATCTACCCTCGAATATACATATAATATCATACTACTTGGATCTAGAGTTTTAGAATAACGTTTCTATAAAAGAACTGACAAATCGGGAAATAGAGAAGAATATAAATATTAGATCTCTAAATAAAAATAATAATCATTTAATTGTATAAACTTGAAAATATTGATTAATCTTTGAATTCAATTTCTAGGCTCATGAAAGGCTCAAAACTAACGTTTACTTGTTATATCTACTTTCGAAATATATTTGTAAAATCAACACTATTTATGGATTTTCACTATTCATAACTACCAGAGATCATGACTTGGATCAGGTGATTGTATTACCTGTTACAATAATCAATCACTCAAATATTTTGTGGACTATTTGGAGGATAGTCAGCTTGGAATATTTAAGACAAGGTTAGATGAAAAATGATTAATCTTTTTTTTTTTAGCTGAACTTCAACAATTACATGCAACTTCAACATTTTTTCCAAAAAATTATATCTCTCGTGCTGTAAGCACTGGCTACGATGTTTCTTCCTACGATGTTGGAAAAAATAAAAAATTGTAAAAAAGAACAGGAAATGCGGTCCACTGATCCAGCATTTGACAAGTTGAATGTGAACGCGAACTTCATTGTTAGTTGACGACTATTCGTGGTGCATGCAGTTTTATTACAAGCAAGTTCAAGCTGACATTGACTGAATTTTTTGCGCTCCATTTAACACTGAAATGACACTTGGTCAATTATCAAAATTGCTTGGATAATAGTTTTTTAGTGAATTTTTAAATCAACTAGTCTTAAATTATTTTTTTTCTAAATCATTTATTATAGCTAACGCCACGGAGCCGTCAAGCTGTTGTCAAATGACTGTTATCAATTCCCAGCTCTGTCAGGACAGTCGGCGAGCTGTTTACGAGAGAAGATAGGAACGAGAGTGTCGCCGAAATTGGTTTGTACTAATTTGCTCTTGAAAACAGCTCCAGACTGCCCTGACAGAGCTAAGAATAATTGATAACATTAATTCGCCAATCGCCTAGCTTCGTGGCGTCATCTATAGTAATCAGGGATATTGAGAGGCAATTGATACAAAGAGGGAATTGATACAACAATTATTATTATCTGAATAATTTTGATGCTATGAAGTAGTTCGTTGGTGTAAGGATATCTATAAGGAAAATTGCAATTATTTCATTGAACGGGTGATGATTGATAATTGATAGAAGTAATGAGGAAGCATAATAACTGTTTCGATAATTGTCATGGCTAATCTTTTATGATGAAGCTTGCGGCGCTTTGTAATTTGTAACTATACCCTATTCACGATCACTTGAGACGAAATAAACAAAAAATTTGCGTGTGTGTGCGTGTAATGGTAGGTCTTCTTCTACGCGGCACGGTCCAACAGCTGTAGCCAATCACAGTTCAAGACAAGAGTCTTGAGACAAGACAAGTAGGACTGTAGCCAATCACTGTTCAACACAAGAGTCAACTGTTCGACTGTGGTCGACTGTTCTGCATTGAAGAAGACACAAACACAACAATTTGGTTTTTGTTTATTTCGTCTCAAGTGATCATGAATAGAATAAAGATCATGAGGTCCTATTTCCAGCTATATATGATGCATCACTATTATAGACAAATCGAATAAAATGTCTCATTTGTGATGATGATATTTGTTATAAAATCATTTGTTATAACTTCCGACAAGGTACATCAATAATTGAGACAAAAGTCTCTAATTAATTATTATTAACAAGATGTACAAAGTTAATTGATTATTTATTGAATTTGATGACCTCATGAGCTCTTGTGCGTGAGAGTTGTTGGGGATTGTTATTATAAGTGATGAAAAATACTTCTTGAGCAGCCAGGACCGACGTTTTATCACCTCTTCAGGAAGACTATGTGACCTATGATCTGTGCTGTGATCGAAATCATTTCCTCTAATCTATAATCGAAATCGGAACCCAAACTTGAATCATGAAGAAATCTAATAAGCCCTGCATTCTCCTATCCAGACAGACGGTTTAAATCTGTGAGATAATATCATTTATAAATAATAGTGAATTGTATTCCAAATACTGCACCAGTTATCTTGATAATAATAGCCTATAATATAAATATTATAACAAAAAGTGTATCAGCCCAGAGCACTGTATCTGTATCGAAAGTAGCACTAATAAGTATCACGTGTTTATTAGAACTGAGGCTCTACTAAAAGGTATTTATAGAGCCCTAGTTACTAGCTAATAAAACTGCTACTGCCTCGTAATATTCATAATCTCAGAGAGATGATAATATCACGGGATAATAATAATGAATTATCTGTGAATGTTATAGAGCAAATCCTCCAAGCTATAGGCCTAAAGACCTAAGAAATAAGCCAGAATTACGAATAACCCTACAATAGAGAAATTATACACACTTAGAAAACAGACAGCTTGCATTGCTCGGTTGGCTATTTTTGGAATGCATATCTGCATCCAAAACCAAACAAGCAAACCATATCCAATTTTCAAAACGCAATGCATCTCAGCATCTGTACTAATTTTCTAATTCTCAATTGGACTTCTCTTAGATTTTTATATTGACTTGAAGACCGCCCCTGTCCGTCAGACGCTCGTAAAGACTGGCTCCGCTCGTAATCGTAAACTGACTGATCCAATTGAATCTAGCTGAGCCAACTGACGCCCATTATTGGCTGATGCCAATCGGTGGAAAAACGCATTTCACCACATCGATTGGTTCGGCACCTTCGCTGATGAATCTTATCAGAGCTTCACCATCAACCTTCAGCCAAAGTGCTGATTTAACACATTACGTAGACCTAATATGTAAGACGACCTACAGACTTTGCTCGTGCATGAAAACTGCTCCTACGCCGAAATTGCCAAGCCAAAATTTTGGTAATAATACGGGAATTGAATTTAGGTCTTTTTGACCTTTCAGGAATTCAGGCCAAGGCCTGAAATCTATTTATATCGAAATTTATTTCTTATATCGAAAAGTTTTCTATCTTCTTGGAACATAATAAATAAATTGAAGAGGGTGGTTTCATGATCTATGACTATCTTTTGCGTGTTAATTTCCACTAGGGTATATTACCGACAAAATATGCTATAAATATACTGGGGAAATATACTCCAGTGAAAATATAAAATTTTTTGAGAAATTGTGTTTTAGGATTATTTTATTAATACTCTATTGGGATGAGATTTCATATTAAAAAAGTTACAATTTACAATATTGATTTTGATTGCGGATGATGCCCATATAGGCTAAGAATTTCAGCTTGTGCGTGGGTAATGGACTAACGGATATTGAGTGCGAAGGTGATTGATGAGGTGAAAATCAGCCATGCCACTGGGATTCGAACCCAGACCTGGCAGTGCTAGCGGACTGAAGGTTGTGACGCCCCAGGCCGGCAAATTAAGTAAGCAAAATTGAAATAATTTTGTGTATTTTCCTTATCATGATTGCAATTAACTGATTGGTTGATGGATCTGGACTTTTCAGATATATTCTTAACTTCAACATTGAGAAAACATCCCAGGCCAAATCTGAGTTAGAATATGAAACACAGCCTAGCTGAAGTTCAAGCAAGAGTTATTTCAAGTTGAGGGTTTCAAAAACATACTCAATAATACAAGTACTGAGATGATGTTTAGATTTGGACTTCGAGCAGAAGTGGGAAGGAGATGAGTGGGTAATTGCTCCCCTGTAATTGTAGCACTGTTAAATGGCACAATGATTTACAACCTTGAAACGTTTCGAGCAAAACACGAAAATTATTGCTGTATTTCACAGCAGCTGCGTAACAGCCACTCCCACTCCCACTTCATTTCATTTCTTACTCCATGATAATTCTCGCGATATGACAACGGCATCTCATCATCCTACACTTTTTGCAATTTTTCTATAATCTAAGTAACAATCAGTACCCATCCCCTATTTATTGAATTATCAACAATTCACCATTTCTCGCATATTAATTAAAATTTTCAAAATCTTCTAATGAAAGATGAACTTAATCCCCATTCAGTCATCAATGAACAGGACCTTTTAACCTTTGGATAAAGATTGGGAAAAAGATGAGAAAAATATTACAAACGTCGCAGACATTGCAAATAATATTTAATTGAACTTGAGCCAAAAACGTTGATAGTAAGCGTGAAGAAATAGTTCCTATCACAAAAAAATACGAATAAGGCCGTATCAAATATATTGAATCATAGAAATTAGTAGAAAATTGGATGAATTTACTCACTTATATACATCGTACTGGTCACTATTATATTATTAGTGGTGTACTATTACATACTCGAGGATTGCATCACATTACAATCAGAACACACTACTGTATTATTTAAGTTATACCAAAACGTATAGACAGATTTATGCAGTTCAAAACTAGATTTAAGTGACTTAAATATTTATATAATGTGACTTAGAACTCCTATAATAGCAATTTTAACTCAGGCAGGGTACGTCTTCCCTTAACTGGTGTTACTTTAAAAACATATTTTACAGTAGGCTATTTGCAGAAGATAGTCTACTGATGAAATTTTTGTTTCGTCGGCGTTCTCTGTCTGATATTTTCCTGGTACAATCTGATGAATGAGAATTCATCAAATTCAACTGATTAATCGTTGAGAATGCTCATCATTTAGATGAACAGCTGTTTTATTCGAGCTTAAACTGAGAGTGATTCGCAGCTGATTGCCAACGTGGCCTGCTTTAGATTGAAGGAAATGAACGTTGAGAGGCGGTTGATGCAAGTTTTTGCCAGAAAAGAAAGAAAGGAGCTTTTCAAGATCTTGCGGCGCCGGTCCTATTCAATGATGCCCAGAAGATATTTCAGTAGTCGGATCGATTTAGTTTGCTCAGATTAAACAAGAATTAAGAAGGATAGCAAGAAACACAGGAGTCTTACCGGCGCGATGCTAATGATGCTCTCCTGTATCATTCTTCCCCCTCTACCCCCTACCAAAACAACACCCGCTTCACCGAAATCAAAAGAGGCCGAGCGTTCTCATTAATCAACGTCTTCAACATTGAGTTGTTCGCTAAATCCTTGACTTGTTGTCTCTTTTCTTCACATTCACTCGATTTCCACTTTTCAATTGCTTTCTATTAGGCTCTACGAGAGCGCGCTTCAACACCACTAACAAGTGGATACTACTAATTTATGGGCCTGGTACAGGAAAAAGAAGACACATTTTTCTAGGGGGAGACTAATTTCACTCTTTTGTGTACCAGGGATTAAATATTCCAAGGTGTACATCAAGTGCACCACGACCAAGTAGACCAGATACATGTACACTGAGTACAAAAACACCAGTTACAAGTACACCAGGCCTGGCTTATAAAGATTTACAGCTTGTTTTTCTGATGAAAAACAAGTGATTGGGATTGTAGATTCACCAATAAAACTCTCGATTTACAATGTTCCAAATTTTGGAAAGGATCAGCTGTTGAATCAACGATCAGCCAAAACTCACTAGGAGACCCTAACATTCGAATCCAAAATGTCCGCGATGGTTCGAGTGGAATAGGAAATCCCATGTATTCTTTATTCTTTCTTTACAATTGCGACTTGGTTTCCAAGTATTTTAAGCAAAGGATGAATGAGTGATGATAAATGATGAAGGTTTAAGATGTAGGTTATATGTCTATGTAGATTGGTTCAGACGAAAAATCCACGATATGAGCTGTTCAAACTTGAATCATCGCGGCCATTTTAGATTACAAGGCTAGAGTCTTCTGACTTGGTTTGTTTACGATTTTCTTTGTAGGTTATGATAATATTTTAGCAACAAAAATGATTCCTGTTCAAATCTCACTTTATAAATAATTATTGATATTTATTATTAAATATATTCATAATAATAAATCAATTTATATATCAAAATCATTGAATTAGGAGCAAAGTTTTGGTTTTAAAGGAACAACATTGGACTATTCCGATATTCTATTTACTTGAGGTAAATTCGTTTCATGTAATTTTTTTAATCAGCTGAAACTGTAGAATTTGCTTTTTATTGGAAACGTTTATGAGACAGAAACGCCCATAAAATCCACGAATTATGAGTAATGTGGATTGTAAAATGTTTATAAGCCAGGGCCTGCCAGGTGCTATTAAAGTCCAAATGTTTTGGAAAATTATAGGGGAGTCTTTATATACTTTGATTTGATGTGAACAAAGTTTTTTTTTCTCATTTTTCAACGAAAACTTCTTTCTTTCTAATAATTCAGATCACTTTGATGTATTGATGAGGTTGTTGAGATAAATTTATAGAGATAACAGCCTTTCAATTATATCAATTCATTATTTCAATAATTGAGATCAATAATGTATAATAGAGTTAGTTATAGTATACAGATCATATTTAATTGAATATACTGTATCGATATTTCTATATGTAGTTGTATATCCTATAATTATAAAAATATCATAGATATTAAACGATAAGGTTATTAATTACATAAGAACTTCGTTCACATAATTTGTTTGATATCATTATCATTATCAAGCACAGAGTAGAGTCTTCACAACGGAGAATCAAAACAGAGATAGCAGCTAAGAGGAGTTTGAACAATGGATGATAAAGATTGATAACGACAACGGCCTATTACATGATTCATATCATCAAATGCAACTTTCAACTTTGAATTTCAATAAGATAATAAATCAACATCAAACATTTTTTTAATTGTTCCAACATCAAACATATTTTGATTAAGAATTTGAGATTGACTACCGCAAAACCATTTTACTTAAACCATTATCCTCACCAATGACAACAACGAAGAGTCTCTATCGTTCTCATGTTAAGAATTACGGACAATAATCTTATATTATTCACCCAACAACTTTCAAAATGTCACGATAACTCCAGCTGTCACTGTCGCGATCACGAGTATCCATAGACCGATCAAATAAAAAACAGATAAAATCAATAAACCAATCTGCTTTTAAAAATTTAGACAACATATTTATTATTATTTTAAGTTCAATCTACCCGACAACTTCTAAAATTTTACGATAACTTCCTGTCAAATTCATTTCACTTGTCATTCAATCAAGTTTGAAGGCAGGGAAAGTGTGGATTCATTCAAGAGTCTCCCCACATACTACCAACTTCTGTTTTGTCCCGAACAGAAATCATTGAGCTGCAGAGAACTGACTCTATTCTTGTATTTCAACGTATGGCAGGCTACTGTTTATAGGTAGTTTATATGCTATAGACGGCTGCGAGCTGGAAGTGTGAGAGAGCAATGCAGTGGATGTGACGTAGTGAGTGAAGCATCATGTATAGATGTCATGTAAAGCTATGTGATACATAGCTATATCCGCAGTGCTTACCCAAATGACTGATTTGTTTCAAGAATGCTGTTCATGATGGTGATGTTGGGCGGCAAAAACAAAAGGCGCTGCACACAATTGTTATTTGTGACGACAGGAGCGATTTTCCGGCCTGTTCCTGTCATCAATAGACCGGCGCTGCGTTCACCTATTACTAATTGCTGGACATTTTGTGTCCGACGAAGCACACTCTCCTCTCAGCCCATTTCTCATTCGAATGAGTTTGCTTTTTAAAATGTTGGCTGAATTGAATAGCCTACTCTAATAGAATCTCGGGAGAGATCATCAATATTATTGAGAGTAGAGATTGAAAATAATCGTCGTAATAGAAATATGGAATTATATTAGCTGAAAAAAAATTAGCTGAATTGAATAGCCTACTTCAATAAAATCTCGGGAGGGACCATCAATATTATTGAGAGTAGAAATTGAAAATAATCGTCGTAATAGATATATGAAATTATAGGCTATTCGCTCATTTGTATGAAAATTACTTTATTCAATTCTAAATTCCGAATCCATGTTTTGAACAGTTTTGGGTGAATTAAAATTATTTCTACTTGGAAATCTCAATCATAGAGAAAACATATAAGAGAAAGTAGAGGATTTATGATAACATTTTTTTATGTCTGTCTGTCTCTCTCTTTCTAATCGATATCTGATTGGTTCTCTTACTGATTGGTCCAGACAGGATTGCTCTTTGTGAGTATTAGAATTGCTCTATTGACGTAAAGTTTGTTAAGTATTCATAACAGGCTGGCTACTTGACACTCTGGGATAGAGAAAAATTTTCTGCATGAAAAATATGTCACCCAAGGGCTGTTATTTACAGAACGGGTCGATCACTGCAGATATTCATGGTAGGCTACTACTGCGTAAATAAGATGCATCCAAACCACTGCAAGATTTGAAGTATATTGAATAATATGCTGACTATTTTTTACCGATTTTACTGTCTTGTCGAACCACTTGAATCCACCGAGTACTTTCAGACTTCGAGAGCTGCATGCCAGTTGTAGCTTTCTTGAAAAACTTTCTTTCATGCAGTTATGTCTGAATTCATGGAATTCTCAACATCAACTTTGTGTAAACGTACCTACACTAAGTGCACTTGAGAACTATTTTATTCCTCAATAAGCTATATTATGAAATAATATATATAATAACATTTTCAAAAAAAACTACTGTCATTTGCACAATAATTTGGACTTCAAGTGAGTAATATATTATTGAGTTCTCAATTTAAAAAAAGTTTTAGTATTCGACACATTTCACCATCACAGATCTATTTCCAGGGACAGACTTGTAGACTTATATAGATAGTTTGTAATGGATCTATAGGTATAAGTTGATCGCTCACTGGACTATCGAATGACAGACAAGCTGGAGGATACCGATGAATTCAGAAGCTGTAGCGAGGCTATTATGGTAGTTTTGAGGCGCACTATAACATGGGCAAAGAAGGATGTTCACGCTGCCACCTAAGCATTTGTCGGTTGGTGGTTGGTGGTGGGTGGGGGGCGCCGAAGGGGTCTGAGAGAGGGTTGTGGTGGGTCAGATCGAGGGATGAATGTCGATGGGTGGAGAAAATCGCTAGTGATGGTGAAGGGGTTGAAACGGCGGATGAAGCAGGATAAATAATTCAACAGATTTAGATGCTGGGCAGAGTGCACATCGGTATATTATTTGGAAGCAGTCGAACGTTCCCAATCCATCCGGTCTTCATAGCGGATGTCTCTATTCCATGACATAAAACATTTCTTCAGTGCTTCCATAGCTGTCTTTCTGCAACTTATTACTGAGCAGCTCTTAAGAATTTTCTATAATCTGCCGAACAAATTCTTGAAAACGTCTGAAACGAATTTCAAATTGTACTAGTAATAGTGATTTAGTATTAGTGATTATTATTAAAGTGTAGTTATATTATCGAGAAAAATCACCCAGAGAACATCGATGTAGAGAGGAATTCAGTCAATGAACTACTATCATGTGAATATTATACTGTACTATTTTGATATCAATAAGAGTTGTGGATAGTTGTGTTTTGTATGTTGAACAAAGAAGATTATGAAATCGTGGAACTATCATTATATAAAATTGAATTATTCTAAAATATAACAATAGAATAACGATAATTTATAGGCATGTTTCATAAACTGTAATATTATTCCATTGTTATTCAATATATCTACAGAAACTATTAAAGTGATATGATTGCAAAGTATGACAAAATATAGTATAGCCTAGGTTATTATCTTGTTTTGCAACTTGTAATTACTAACTATAATAATTATAACTCTTGACTCTTGTAAAATGATTACAAGAAAAATCATCTTACAATTATTGTTCGTATTGGAAAAAGTGTATTAATGGTATTAATTTTTCATTGGGTTATTCATGAATGAAACAATAATTTGACATGAAAATTGCAGAAATCAAATCAGTATTTGGTATAGGCACCTGGATCGATATCTTGACGATTGACGTCCCGATTCATCTTTTAAAATAAGATTCCAATAGAAACCACTTTACAAAAGAAGAAAATACTTTATTTTAAACATCATAAAATTAGTTCTGTCGTGATGCGCAAACTATGGTAGAACACATGAAAGTTTTCCGATGAAAACTGGACCAGCAAGGTATTTTCATTTCGAAGGTATTTTTATTCTGTACTTTTGTGATAATTACGATCGATTATCGTCAATCCAGATTATTTTAGTGAGACATTCAGACGATATCATTCATAATATCAATGACTAGTTCCTATAAACCGATATAATCAGAAAAAATTAAGATAATTGAGACTGTATGGAATACGAATTATTTAAAAGCAATTTAGGAAACTGAAAAACACATATTGAAAAAGAGAAAAAGTAATAGCTACATCCTGTTTCTATTGACGGTATATCAATCGCTTCCTAGCCAGACAATGTCACTCGAAAAAAACGTGCTTAATAATCGTTGACCTTCTCACTTTTACTGTAGTAGTAGCTACTATTCAATACGGTTAGCAAAGATTATTGCTAACTGAATTATTACTAGCCGATTATTGCGGTCGCTTCACCCAAATACGTATAAATGAAATCATAAAAATTAATTGATCATTTTTTATAGTTAGGGGAATATTCCAGGATAGCAATTGTTTGAAATATTGGTGTTTCAAGAGAAGGTAGTGATACACTCTAAGAAAACATGATAACTTACAATAATCCAATTCATTATATTATACTCTACAATCCACCATCACTATTTTACCAAAAGACATACTACAAATTACAAACTGCAAATTACATACTGCTTTAGTCGTCGTTGGATGAACTGAAGTTTTTAGTCTTGTTATAGTTTAAAAATTGAACTGAAAATTGATGGTTAGTCTCTAAGACAAGTTTCAATGACATTCATTGGAAAGAAGTTACATACTATGTTCAAAGAACTATGGAAAGAAGCATTTGGATTCGGATACTAATAAGTATCAAGAATCTAAAAATTACATTCATGCCCGCTGTGTTCAGTTTTGCGGGAGAAAATTTTCCCCAGATAATGAAGTTTTATCTTTTGCGAGGAAGAATATCTTGGTAGAATGTCAAGATTTTACTTGTTAGAAATGTCTAGTGAGTGAGCTTCTATGTAATTTTAGGAAAACTGACCGATTATCACTTCCATAATATTAATTATATCAATAATAGTTCGACCGACAGAGGAAACGCAACCCTAATCCTCAGTCGAAAAGTAAAACGAATTGAAGCCTCTCTCAACTCAACAGTTACAAGAATCTGATAATTACAGTCAATCCTAAAACGTTTAAAATAACTTAATCCATTCTTTTAAAGTAAAGTTTAAGATGACGGTAATTTTATTTGTTGAATTTTCTTAAAACTATATGATGATTTTAATTGACCTCATCGATTCCCAGATAATGAAAATTATTTCTCTGGGTGAACAAGGTTAGGAGAAGCAGTAGGACTATCTATGGAGACTTTATATTATATAGTATAATCTGAATAATCACTGTTTATAAAAGTCTCTATAATAGAAGGAATAGGACAATGATATTCCGTTACAGCTCTCAACAGTACTATGAGGTTGAACTGGAGTGGATGGTGTCGCCATCTGTTGTGAAGCTGATGTACTAATACAGTTGCTGGCGCCAATTTAGTAGCGGAAAGCAACGAGGAACGAGGCGACCTACCGCAACGTGGCTTCAAATTTCCAGGTGATCGATTACACGTGACGCGCAAGCCTTCCCACAGAATGCACTGCTATGCTGTGCTGTGTGCTTCTCGCTTTTCCAGCCAGTTTTCCAGTAACTGGAATGGATTACAGTTTTTACAATTTTCAGCAGAATATTCGGATGGATGTTGACTATGTAATCCTAATGATAAACGAAGTGTTCCGTATTTAATCAACCTTACTTTATTCAAAATCATATCTTTCTGGAAATGGGAATGAAGGGTATAAGAGGTTGAGAGCTTGTGCATATTCAATGTTATATTTTTGAAAGAATATAATATTATGTTATTTCATTGACACTTCAACTTATCTCATAAGTCTCTGATGAAATTCGTGTTCTACATTTAACCAACTTCACAAGTCGGCTGACTTAGCATTAAGAAAGGTGGATGTAAATTTATTGATGATATTTCCTTGCTGACTAGGGCTACTATCAGTGAGTGTATGTAGTAAATCAATGTGTAGTATTTCAATCTCAGTACACTTTTTTATAATTTCCAAGTGGCACTTGAAAATGGCTGTAAAGAGCACGAAACTTATAAAAAAGCGTAAAGAGATTGTAATTTTCATTTACAACATCTTTTTGGCAAATTTATGAAATTTAAGATCATTGTATTGGCGGAATGATTGATCAATGATGATACATGCTCAACCATTCAGAGATAGAATATTGTTCATAGAAATATTAAATAATTCCAACTTTGCAAGGTTCTTGATAATTATTATCTATTTATTCATTCATTATTGGAGAATATTCTCATTTCCAATCTATTTGCTTTCAATGAAGACATTTATTCGCATGATTAAGTGGAGTGTATTTGTATTCATTTGAATGCAAATAACAAGTGTTTATTTTTTTCTTTATAGGAGTAAATTACTTAGTCTTCGGTTACTCTAAGCTTGATTTCCAAGTCAACGAAATTAACTAAATTAAAGAACAGAAAATAAAGAAACACCGCAAATAAATCTTTGGTCAGGAGGTGATACTGTTAGTTAGAAAGAAAACATGAAAATTGAACATGATTGAATGTATGTCATTCTTGTGGTTCTAAAGCAAAATATTAGAACCGATATATTTTTTGCTATAACTGAAGAAATCTTCAAAATTCATTTGAAAATGAATCAGTCAATTTAAAACTGTTTGTATACTGAAAGAAGCTGAGCTTTTGTTTCTAATTTGAGAGATAAATTTAGCGCCGATACCAATTTTCCGCAATAAAAAAAAGAGCGGAAGCTATTTTTGATGCGATCGATATTCACTGTTGTGACTGGCCGCAATCAATCACGGCTCACTTGACGGATTGTTCAAATATTGGTCAAGTTTTCTGATGGAGGAAGGCAATTAAGGAAAAAGTGGAACAGAAGAAGAAGTGGAGAGAGATTGATGAGTGCAAAGTCGAAATGAACTAATCAAAAACACCGTACGACTCCCCAACAAATGAAAAGTTCGAAAAATGTGGATTTCATTTCACTCAGAGCTTACTACTCTCTGATTCTCACACCTCTTGGATTTAAGCGGCCAGTTGCAAGAGAATCCAATTGAATATAACCACCATAAAATTATTTCATTTCATTAAACGTTGGGTCTGTTAGATTATTATCATTATTCAAAGGTCCCGGGTTCAAACCCAGGTCAGACCAGAAATTTTTCTCAAGCCACTTCCCCGTGTTTCGGATGGACACGTTAAGCCGTCGGTCCCGGCTGCCTAAAAACAGTCGTTAAGTCATGTCAGAGGCCCTGAAATCGATCAGGAGCGACCTGAAAACTCTGACACCAGACCTGAGCCAGCCAGGTTACACGAATATTATTATTATCATTATTCTACGGAATTTGAATTGAATTTAATTCTTGGACGTCACGCATATATTTTATTGGTTCTGTCATAGCAATATTATATTCATTTTTGAGGATGATTGAATTCAATCGGAATTTTGTGCGATTGACATTTATTTCAAACTCCTTTAATGTGTTGAGAATACAACCACTATTTACACAATGAAAAAATAATGCAAATTATAGTTTCAAATTTCAAATTGGATGCTGAAAGAAAACGGGAGTACCTTCCAATCGACCTTACCGTATAACTTCGAATTATATTATTTTCTAACGATGGATGTGATACATCCTTCTTGCTTCTTTATTGCGGTTCTTCATTTCCCCATCAACAGTTCTAAGAAAGGGCCGGTCCAAGAAAGCCTGTTTTAGACTTCATTTTTCTAATGATTGATTTGATTATTTCGAGAAGAAAAAACTCGCGCCCTTATAATCTTCCTTTGATTGGCGCCCTCCTTTTCGCGGCGCCCTAAACGCCCGCTCACCCTACACACACCTTAGACCTACCCAGATTGCAGCTCTTTATTCAAGAGAGGAGCATCTATTTCAAAACACACGCTGGTTTATCAGAGGCTGGTAATCTAAATTCTCTACAAATTCCAATAAACTCGACGAGTATAATTTTGACACACTTCCATCATGATCAAGGTGGATTCATGCAAATGTGGAGTGGTTTGCGCTCATGATAATCACATTAGGGAAGTTGAAACCTTAATGTTGCACACCGAATTTGCACCCCGCACGAAACCTACAAATGTAACCTTGATAGTGATCTCTATGATAAGAGCTTCTCATCTCCTGAATAGTTTGTTGTTACTCTACGAATTTGCATGGAGTGCCTGCCGCTTATAGCCTCCCCTTGGAATACGTTATGATACCTGCACCAATTACTAACCACCATTGAAAGCAAATAAGAGAAAACATTTCAATTGTAGATTAGGATTAAAAAATTGAATGTGAGCGTTTTGTTATATATTCTCACACTAATTGATAAAAAAATTATCTTTCTTACTATTGAAATACAATGATGCCAAATAAAATGTGATAACAATTTCTTTATTTCAAGTAGAAACATAGTACAGAGAATAAAATAAACTCTTTAGAGCTAGTTCATCTATATTCATAATGCATCTCTGGCCAATGCTCTTCAAATTTTCAAACTTGAGATATTTTATTGAATGAAGATAAGGTGGCAGTCTCAAGCAATAAAATTGACTTATTCTACGTTTTCACTTTTACTTATTGTTCAATTACTTCTCTATCACTTTCTATCCACATCCATACTCGCTCCCGTATCCGTTTTAAGAGACATTGATTTTTTCAGAAAAGCCATATGGAGTTTCCTAGTAGGACCGCCTGACACAGCAGAATCTTGAAGTATTTCATAGATTGGCGATACGACAGGCACAAGGTGGTGTGATAAGACAGACAGAAACCAAAACTCTTGAATAGAATAAATCCAGTCTATATCGTCTGGTGACATTGCTGGAACTAGAACGTTCATAATACAGATAACAGAGAATTTACATTTGAGAAAGTGACTTCTTTCTGTCCGGTAAAATATTTCCGAAATAAATTCAAGAACACATAAGCATGACGTTCTTCACAATAAAGTGATACGTCTAGTGTGTCAGAGCCATTTCCTTGTTCAATCGAATACTTGGATGAATTCAAGAGGCCCTCGAATTCGATTTTATTTCTCTCTATCGCAATAGGGGGGGACATCGATTTCACAAAAGAACCGAGCCAATTTAATGACAAACAAAAGTGAGTATCGGTACCTGCATCTGTTTTCAAGTGTGTTCGGTATGACTCTTCCGGGTCAGTGAGAAAGCAATCACAACTAATCATAATCCTCGCTATGTTTTTCCTCTGATCTAATACAGTATACCTAACTTTTTTCTCCATTAGTGATGGAAGTCAGAGTCAGAGTCCACAGGCGAAATCAAAAATCAGACTGCTCAAAAAATCAAACAGTAGATGATATTACTAGAAAATTTGTGTATCGAAAATATAATCTAACCCTATGATTTTGGGAGGAATAAATCAGCATTTATAGCTTAACAATGCTGGAACAATAAATAGTTGATGGCCACTGCTTGAGAAGTATTTCTCACCACGCGAGCAACACTCACGCGAACGAACGTGAACTTATTCTTATATAGCTACAGAAATATTTTATTCTTTCTTGGGAATCAATGAAAAAGTTCATTGCACTCAATCTAGGAATAAATGAATATTATACGTAACTACACTCATATTCTTTAACACCTGATAATGACTATGAAGAGAACTATATTAGTTGTGTTGGAATGAAAACATTTAGAAGGGTATTGTGATTTATGATTTTATTCATTCAACTATACAACTGTATTTCTGCATATGTCCAATATGATTCAGTTGAGATGGAGCTGAAGTTAGGTTGAGACAGAAATGCTCTAGGTATTAGGTATTATTTGTGTAATACCCGCCTCACCGGTATTTCTTTAGAAATCCTGGTTTGCTCAGTTGTTGTGACATTTCAGAAGATTCAACAGGCCTGCTCAGAAGGAATGCACAAAGAAGAACCAAAATATTATATGCATAATGAATTCGAAATATTCCACTTTTGAAAAGCACGGTAAGAAAATATGATGGAGTAGAGACGCCAAACAAGAGATTCCTAAGAGAATTCCTCCCCTTGAACATGGAATTTGATATTAGCAGAATGGGAAGGATACAACATCCAAGTGTCTCTGAGTCAGGAGAGGAGGTTCAGGGTTGAGGAAATGAGAGTGGAGAGAAGACAGTAGATGAGACATGTTTTAACCGCAAACTTCCACCTTTCGAAATCTCAATGGGATCGTGGAGAAGGGCGTGCAAGATTGCTTCAAGGTATTTAGCACGAAATATAGAAAATGCTCCCTTACTTTTCTCTGTTTTCTTGGCCCTCACTTCCTAATAAAGTTTCTATCGATGTCAGCGAAACAAAATTATTTTGAGCCTTCTGGAGCTTATGGAGAAGCTTGTGAGATAACTTATGTTCAACATTGAAAACCAGCAATGCATGACTTCAACTGAAAGGCATACTTGTGTAGTGGACTCATTGCTTTGCTTTCCACCTGAATAGAACAGTTCCGAACCGTTTCGCAACAGAAATGAGCGAGATGGGTTTGAGGGTTCAATATCTATCATCAAAAAATAAAACATCGATGTTTTTATACATCAATATTCCATCCATATATATACACCAATATTACTATTAATATTATGATGTATAATTTAATTTTTATACATCAATATTATACACCATCGATTATTCCATTGACAAATTCGATGTATTATTGTGAATGATATATAATGATATCAATAAGTTGTAACCCCTGCAATACTTGGTGATACTGGTATACTTTTTGGTTTTTGCACAACTTTAAAGATTGTAATAGAATTGATAAACTTCATTTTGATAATCTATAATGAAAATGAGAAATTTTTCATTTGAGAATAACTTGGGAAGACAGATGTCCAGGTTAAACCATTGATAATTAATTAATGTCCAACAGTTGATATCGATGTAGCAAACATCGATGATCGCAGATTGGAAACATCAGTCAAACATCGATATTTCCAAATATCTAAGCATGTATTCATGTATATCTCTAAGCTTCAGGGATATTATACAATCATGATGAGCCACCGCTATGACTGGCCAATAATTGGCATGGGACTTAGCCGTGCATGCACTCTGTGGCATATTGTTTGGTTCCGATTGAGTTTCAACAAAGCAATCCCGACTCTGTGCACGAATCCACGAACTCAATCTATGCAGTCAACAGGACGAATCTGAATAATTAGGCTTACACGCTTCGATCAGGGACTGGTCTATAAGCGTGTATTAGTGTGTGTGTGTGTGTGTGTGTGTGTGTGTGTGTGTGTGTGTGTGATCACACTGAGTTGGATGTGCAGTTGGCTTCAAATCCAGTACATTTCAAGGGAAGTAGCTCAGTATACAGATCTTGATGAGGATCCGGTGGCATTGATTATGCTCCAATAATTATCATTGCTCTCACCTCATTACATGTGATTCCACAGTAACAGTGAATTTAATCAATCATGTAGTCATAGATTTGGAAAGTGTGAACCATTCTGTTATGGAAATTATCCTAGTGACAGTTCATGATGTAAAGGAAAAGGATATGATGTGGAAGGACAGGAAAAGTCCAGCAAATCCTCAATTATTATAGGCTACTGTATTGATCATCGGATGATACCCGAATATTGAAAACGGACGCTAATGTTTTGTTGGGCTCATTCAGCGACTCAGCATTGTAGGTGAATAATTAACTTCAATGATAATGATATTGTAACAAGTAATAATTAGTGATATGCCTTTAATGATGCTATGTGACGTATTTCATCCGGTATTGTTCATTAGGAGCCATCACCAATACAATACGTTCATGTATTGAGAGATTATACTATTATGGAGGATTGAGAGATTTTCTAGAAATGGAAATTATACTCCCTGTTATCAGGCTGAATTGGAGATTCTCTTTTCTCCAGAGATATTAATACAAGTATTTGAGAAGATTGATTGTTCATTTTACAAATTGTTCGAGAATTAAATAATTCTTTCTGTTAATTTGAAAATATGATGTTTCTCCTCATTTACAATAAAACATACATTATGTGGAAATGACTACTTACACAATCCTCATCTTATCACCAAATTATTCTAGAATTTCAGCACCTGATTTCTTCCAAGAAGATACAAGATGCATCAAAAAATAATATTTTCATTGAATTTTCTCTGTAAAACATGTTTTAAGCCCTCACATGTTTGTAAGCCCTTTCCATCCAATTGTCTCATTTCATATAGGCCTAACATCAGAAAAATTATTTGAATCAAAATTTTCAATGTTCATAAATTGAATAATTTATTTATTCACAAAATACAGATAATAATAAATCAAAATTCTAATAATAGATGAAGAGACTAGAACAAATAAATTCAGAATTTGAAATTATACAATAATGAAATTCACTTCAAATAATACAAAAAAGAAAAAACTCAAATATTTAACAAATAATCATTACAACATTCTGCCAAGAAAAGAAGTAATATAATACTAGCCGGCACGGGAATTAGAACACCCGGTAGGTATCACGGCAAGGTATATCATTTCAATGTTTATTGATAGCTGTTGGGGAGGAATATTTTCTATGCTCTTATCTGTCTTCTGATATTTTATTATGTATTTCTACTAAGGAAACCTACAGCCAACTGTGAAAATGTAAGACTCTACAATCTAGACATTAGACAATCTACACGATCTAGTAGATGCCTACAGATGCCTACATCAACAACCAACATAAAACATCGTAATGGCACATAGAAATATCCCAATTTGTCATAGAAACACATGATCAAGTATTCATGGATGATGCAGAAGGTAGCCTAGCCCTAGATAGTCGAGCTGACCGGGGAGTTTGGCGAGCGAAGTCTCTAAATCAGGGGAGAGTGGTTGGAGATCGGAGTGATTCATGAAGGTGCAGCTGCTATTATGTAGGAGCGACCTGCTTTACTGCCTGGCCCACCACTGACGTCCATTAGCACTTGCTCATCTCGGCAACTAGATGTAATTTCCGTATCATAGGTCACTATATTAACTATTCAATACATGCTTAGCCAGTTTGGATGTTACAAGAATAGTCCACCAGCTACCAGCCATCCTAGGCTGGGTGGAGCTATTAAACAGCAGACTTTATGGCGAGTGCATCAATACATTTAGAGCCCGGGTCTGCATTATGGTTCGAAGATTGGCGCCTCTTAACTGGATTAGACGGACGTCAGCGGACCGCTTCTATGTGAATAGCTTCCTGTCCGCGCACCTTTGCTGCTTCAAAGCATCCCCCCTTACTCCCTTTTCCAACCCCCACCAAATCACGCGTCATTCCGATTGCAATCAACCTGCAAATTTGTCGTCATTCATCAACATGCCCGTTACATTCATACGTGGAGCATGGCCCCTAATCCCGCCAGACACAAACTTGATGAATCGCTGTATCACGCCAATTTCACTGCCCGAATTTCATCGGTGATTTCAACAGTATTCGAATGAATTGTTAAGCAATAGAGTTTTTACTGCATAAATGAACCATATTGAGCAGATTTTACTATAGTAGGGTATTCTATTCGTATGTGAAATATTTACTCTTAATTGAATTTATTCTTATAATAAAAACGGAGAAGATTTAGATTATCTATGTGATTTCACTATGCAAATAGTTCTTGTTAAATAACAATATGGAATATTCTATTAAAGATAATAGGAATTATAAGTTAGTTTAGCCGGTTGAATAAAAAAAAGGTTATACAATGAGCTTGAAAAACAATGGCATTGATATTGTAAACAGTAAACAATGATTTGGATCAGATACATTGGCGGCTTGTGCCCACAAAACAGGTGAAGTGCTGTACATAAGAAGTGGCACTTCACCTTTTTCGAGGGCACGAGCTGCCAGTTATCAGTTATAGGAATGTTCATTACTGTGAATTTCAGACAGGCATCTTCATTTGAGCTTCAAAGATGAGGAATTTTTAACTTTTCCGAGTGATATAATTTCAAGACAAGCGTGCAAGGTTAGAAACCTGGACTTTCCTTCTCGAATCTCAGTAGAGTTACAGTAGTCGAAGTGTTGGACAGGTATACGGACTGAACAAAATCCCGAGAGACGGAAGAGCACACAATGCAAGAGAAAACGATCCGGCTCGGAGTGACGTCAAATCGCTGTGGACTCAATGATTGGTCCGGTGGAGCAATGCATTCGTGACCGAAACTGAAGACAATCACGGAGAACTGATTGACTGTTCCCTTCCACTAGTAGAAAACCCTCCCATGTGACTTTCCAAACATGTTCATTCAAAATACTCTCTATGGACTCTCTCCACTCCAACTCTGTAGAGTCTTTCCTTTCCCCATGAATGTTAATCACGCTAAAATTCCAATAAAGGAACGTCGTGGATGTGTGGTAGAAGTACGTGTATGTGATACGTTGTATCACAACTGAGTAGAGAATATAAAATCAATAATATAGTCTTGAAGTATGATATTTATTAATTCTCGTTATATAATTATGATTCATGGATTGGTTTCGAGTTACAAACAGGTAGCCAACAGTAGATCGATGTATTACTTTGAATCAAATAAACACAACTTACTCTTTGAGTAGTTGTGAAATTGATATTGTGGTAGTTCATTGAACCCATTGTGTAAATATTAAACTTAACTTAAACATTTGAAGAAATTATTCTTCACTTCTAGTAAAAACTGAGTAGATTTCTGAGTGAAGGTGTCTCCCGTTCCCAATTAACCTCATTCCTTGTATTCCTCGACTGTGCATCAACTTCAACAGCGGACAACTTTTACACTGCTCTCTAATTTCAATTGGAAATCAGAAAGTTTTCTCAAAAAAAGACTCTACGATACAGTATCATCCAGCGTTAATTTGAGTTCAATAATTCTTCATAATTGTAACACCCTTCTGCCCATTCTGTAACGATAATACTGCTCCTCAAATCTGTTAAATTTTCATTCTTATATGATATATCATATATCTTATCAGTATCCGACTCTTTGGCCGGGCGTATGCTGAGACGCACGCGACGTACCCCAAGCGATCCAGCCAATCACAGCTCTTGTTACTTACCTTTATCTCTCTTTCTCTCTGTACCAACGATTGAAATGACCACTTATTATTTTTTTTTTGTAATTTGAAGACGCTACACATACAATATTTTTCCGTTTTCGGTCGAATTAGGAATATGTAGAGATATTCTAGACACTACAAAAACTGACACACTGGTGAATAATTGAATCAAACATCATTTTTCTCGGTAAGGAGTCCAACATTTGAAAATTCCCTAAAAGTTTTGTCTGCAGCACTGGTGACACTGCAGCTCTGTTATTTATAGCAGAGAAGAAATGAGGAAGAAAATCGATTGCAAGTTAATTAAAACAGCTTTAGAGATCGTCCAAGATAAAGAGCGTTGTGGAGCGCAAGAGACCCTCGGCTTACTCATACCACAAGTGTTTCTCGATACAATGTATAGCTTATAGACTTTGTGTTTGTATTTGGGTATGGTCCACAGTGTAGCACGAGGGCTTAAGATCTATAAATACAGCTACGTTATATATAGATGAGGGGTAGTTGATTCTGGAACAGCATCGAGTATTGACATAGAAGGAGTGCCCAGAAGAATACAAACTAGGGTTGGAGTTCGCGTGGGAATGTTTAGCAGCAACAATACAGAAAGTAAGGTAGTTACAGAGAGAAACAGTTGCATGTACTTGGGTTTGTGTTGAGAGAGAAAGAGGAAGAGAGAGTGAGAGTAGGTAAGAGAGAGTGAGTGAATGAAAGAGATATTAAAATGGCATCGATCTGTATGGCCGAGGCTCCTGGCTGACTTTTGGGTTGATGTAAACGCAATGCAATGCTCTTACTGCTCTTGTTGTTGAGGCAGCAACTTATTTCATTGTTTTCCAATATTCAAAAATGCCTCGCGCCACTACAATTCTCCCCAACATATTTATTTTCCGCTATTATAAGCGGAAAATTCTCGCGATTTTTCTTCAGCACTGTGATTTTTCCATTCATGCAGCAAACTGTTTCAGCTTGTGATATTGACAAGGTAGAATGGGAGATTTCCGCCTGAATAATGATACTTATTTCATACAATACAGATTTCCAGAATCGCAGAACACATTGGAGCCTGGAATTGAAATGTATACGATTTGTTGCGAGTTTATTTCGTTTTAGATTCAACAAAAATATATATTTCTGTTGGAGAAACTGTCTGAGTGTTTAGTGATCCAACAATAGGCCTACACTTGGAATGATTTCCGTTGAACAGAACATAATTATGCTCCAATAGAGAAGTTTTTATTTCTTATTCATGACAATCATTAAAAAAATATTATGACCCATACTTTGCTATCTCACTCTGATACCTTATTATGATACAAATATTGATGATAAATTGGATTATGATCAGTGAATTGTGGAAATTTGGTATGGTTAATTTGTTACAAAGTATCGAAAGGCGTGAAATGTGGTAAACGTTCACATAAGTTTCTCTCAAAAGGACTCACTTCAATTATTGTGAGATATCAAACCATGAGAATCCTAAACCATTACTGTATGAATTATGTCAGTTCAAGAACAATAAAGTGGTACTACTATGTTATGGATGAAACGCGTCAAGTCTGAAGAATGAGTCGTTGCAAGAAAAGAAATTGAATGTTAGGGTGTTCATGGAAAGATGGAAGACATCTTGTCACATTCAATTCTGTGATGCTAAATGATTTCAAAAAGTATTTGTTCTCCTTATGACCTCCTTTGGGAGATTGGCTGCCGTTAGTAAAGACAGTCAGTCGTTTCCCGTTTCTGGAGGAATATCAATTGTTGCATTACACTCTGACAAACTGATAACTCTAACTGCATGTTATTCAGAGGTGTTCTGCATCTTCACTTGGTTGTGAAGACTGGCTTATGGTTGAGAGGATCGACGTGCTAACCACACGTTACCTCTATCCTGGTTGATGATTATTCGCCTGCTGTATTGCCTGTCCGGGCTGGGAGGGCATTCTGGCGGGGTGGGGGTGGCTTCGGCTCGGTCAGTGTTGGTTCGGGGGCTGTGGGCTCTGTTTAAGAATAAATGGCTTTTGGGCCGGTATTGGTCGGGCTGGAATCATTTTCCCGTCTTGCCGGGGTGTCTTCTTTGCTTGGACGGGTTGTATAATGAATATGAAACTGGCAACCAGCTGGTAGGCCTAGGCCCTTAGGGCTGTTGCGCCATTGACAAAATTTGTTCTCCTTTTAAACCCACGTTTTTATGTTTTTCATAGTTCGGCATCGTTTCCTCTCTTGGATTTCATTTTTTCGTAGGAGAATATCGTAAAAAAGCCTAGAACTCTCACCTCCGTGATAAATGAGAATTAAATTATCCTGTTTCGCTATCAACCTATTGCCTCAAAAATTTAGTCTGGCAATCCGTCTCAGGAGGATAGGTCAAATAGTTTTTCTTGATCAAGAGTGAAGACTATTGTTTCTCGTAAGTCGAAATATTAAATATACATTATATTTGATATTGAATAAATCAACTAAAATAACACTTATAACAGTTTTCAATCCTTCTGAGATTACTGAAAAGCCATATATTAAGATCTATGGAGAGAATGAGAGTATTTATAATTCAACTCCTGTTCTCCCTCAACTTGGCACAGCAATAGATCAGAAATCGATTATTTAGAAAAGTAGTTGATAAATAAGTAGAAACAGGAGAAGAGACGTCATGAAGAATAAACCTCAGGGTTGGTTTAATCTAAAACGGTACCCTCAACTTATTAATGAAGTTGGACACTTCATTTTTGCCAGAAATAGACAGAGACACCAGTTGCTCAGCTTGAAATAAATTTCTGCATTTCTATTAGTGTCTGGAAATCGATTGAAAAAGTTGGAGCAGTCACAAGGCCTTTATGTCTCAAGGTGATTTACCATCAAGTTGTAATTATTCTTAGGTATTGTATCTTACAAGGTGAATGAGAAAAAATTATTATATCAATAATATAACAATTATTGATTGGAAGCATCTAAAGCTTTCCTTAATAATATCACGATATGAAATACAAAAAATTCTCACGAATCCAATTTGAGGAAAACCGAATGGGTAAATATCGAATTACTGTAATAGGATAACTGAAAATTCAACGCTCAATGTGATTATTGTGTATTCACGATAATTGTCATTTAAATTCAAAAGATTAAATTTGGAAGTAAGAGTGGAAGATAAGCATGTTGATAGAATGATTGAATTTACAATGATGATAATTGTCAATCAAACAACTGAAGAAAATGAAGATAATATAAGAAATAGCTCCCATTGAATATTAATTATTATGGAGAAGTTCAATTCTTTCTACATTGCTGGTGGTTACAATACTAAGAAACAACCCCATTTACAATGAGATTATTGCCTGAGGAACATTCAGCAGATGACTCTTTCTAAAGATCTACTCACTTGAAAAACACTCGCAAGAATCCTTAGTCAGTATTACTTGACGATCAACGTTGTCGAATACTCACCTAGAAAAAAAATTAAATTATTATAACAATTTATATTATTGTTGATATTTGAATTGAATCATAATTCTTATCTTTTTATTATTGAGAGCAGGAAAAATAGATAACTTCTTCAGGTAAGTAGGCTATAATGGGTTTTTTAATCCTTTCAATTGTTTCCGGTTGAATCCGTCAATGGGGTCAACCTTTCTAGATTCAAATTCAGATTCAGATTCATACATCTCATAGATCTCCGATACATGACGTAGGATTTGAAATACGTTCAATAATGTGGAACTATTTGTGATAAATGAAAACAATCGTATAAAATGAATACGAACGTGAGGAATAGTAGTAGAATATAATGATAGTCTGAATCGAAATGGGCAAATTTTTCAATTATTGCAGACTACCGGGGGTTCGAGAGTCTGTTCTTGAATTTCTCGACATTCGTGCCTTCTTGATAGATGACCTTGATGTGATATGCTCGGCAAGGTCGGTGTACAGGATATTAGTCACGCAAGCCAAGTTCAAATTATTACACGGAATAAATAGCCAGATCCTTCAGGAGTTCTACCGAAATACTTGGTATAGTCTGTCCAAGCAAAGAAGATCCTCTGGCAAGATGGAAGAATGACTCCAGCTCGGTCAATATTTGTTAAAAAATTTGGTTTCAATCGTAGGAAACATTCTGATCTACAATGACCGAGCTGGAGTCATTTCCTCATCTTGCCAGAGGGTCTTCTTTGCTTGGACAGATTATTATACATGTACGTTGTTCTGTAAAAGACTGATGAACAGAAAAGAAAATGAACAGTATAGTTGCATTATAGCTACCTTTAATTATTTTATTGAAGAATAGATTGGGCTTCATAAACTTCTTAGAATATCATTTGAGCTTGGGTTGTTAAAATTATTCTACATTCTTATTATTGATTCCATTTACAAACTTTCACAATACCACAATACAAGTTAAGTAAATTGTTTTGCTTTTTTAAGATTCCTACTATCGATTGCAGGTTTGATGTCTAGTGGGATCGGACTCCTCATAGTCTTTCTACCATAGTACAAGTCCCAAAACTTTGTTTTTTCTCCTGAGTTTCAGATGGACGATGAAGATTCAGCGCCCCAAAAATCATAAAAAACCAGTGTCGAGAGAACTTTTTCTATGACATGAAAAAGTGATGCAATTTTTCCCTGTCACGAGAAAATGTAAGCTCTTATCCAGAGTAATTATGAAGCTTTCTAAATATGTTTTTTTTATTCTGGGGATGTTCTCAATGGTTCTTGGACTATGACATGATTGATGGGATTAAAATAACCAGCAATTCTAATTTTAGATTCTATGTTTCTACAGAAAAGATTCCTCGAACAAAAATGTGTGAAATATTCCAAAATGAAATTTCAACAATAATAATTGCTGAAACAGTAATGGCTGATCGAACCGAACATGTGATCAGAGTGAATTGTAGAGGAGGCTGTCAGAGGGGGCTGAAGGGGGTTGTTGGGGGTGTTTGTGAGGCCGAACTTATGAATGGGAGTGTGGGCAATCGATAATAGGCGCCTGGCGCCACCAGGTGGAGGTGGCTTGAGGGCGGCAATCCTTCGTGATAGTGCAAGTACTGGCTCTGCCGCCCCCAACCCAAACTTACCTTTTTGTCTAGCCTGTGACCTCCTCCATATTTCTCCAACTCCCTTCAACCCCTTTCTAACGGTCTCTATCTTTATCCCACTTTTTTCGCAAGCTCATTCCCAATAAGGTTTATACTGTTTCATTACCCTTGCCCTGCCCGGCCGGGTGGCACCTCCCTTACAGTAATCTATGCATTTATCTGCACTACTTCACTTTCTCTTTTCACTATGTACTTTCCTCTCTATTTTTTTATTCGTCTTCTTCTTCTTTTTCTTCACGTCTCCGTTCTGCACCACCAACTTCACTTTTCTTGCTCTATATTTTTTTGCTTTTTCACGTCTTTTCTTTTCCAATAGGCCTAATTTTATTCTCCAGCTACTTTGGTTTCTCTCTGATTCAATTTTCTTCTTATTGTTCTTCTTCTTCTTTCTCTTCTTCTTCTTCTTCTTCTTCTTCTTCTTCTTCTTCTTCTTCTTCTTCTTCTTCTTCTTCTTCTTCTTCTTCTTCTTCTTCTTCTTCTTCTTCTTCTTCTTCTTCTTCTTCTATTTATTTCTCCTCCGCCGCTTTTCCCTCCTCTTTTGCTTTATCTTAAATTTTTCAAGATATTAGATAATATTTTTCAAATCGTTGTCTCTTCTCCTGTAACAACAGCTCCTTTTCCTCTCTTTTTCTTCGTTCTGTGATTTTTCACTCTTCTTCCTTCTCCCACCTCCCTTCACCACATTCTTCTACCCTTTTTATTCTGCTTCAACTTCGTCTGATCGTCTCTATTCACTTTTCTTCACATCTCTCTTCCACCACATTTATTTTCTCCTCCTTTTTATGCCAACTCTACTTATTTCTACTTTTTTGTCTCCTCCCCTTCCAACCTACTCCTTATTCTTTTTTCAAACTATCGCTCTTCTTCTTCGTTCTAGTTTCCTTCACCGGGCACGAACAGGCCCCGTCCTTACAACAATAAAGAAAGCGCTGCAAACGCTAAACTCGCTTATCGTGGTTTTTCTGCAGACTGAATACCAAAGGGTCGAAAAGGCTGGCTACCCCTGTTCCACAGCACTGTATCGAACCATCTAATCTTAGCCGCAACATTCACTCCAATTCTCATAAGTCTTTCATTGTCACTGCCAAGACTCTTACATAGAGTTTTGAATTGATTGTAAGAACGCTCAATACAATAGGAAAAACTTCCTCAAGAACTGATGAGCTTTCAAAAAGGCGATACTGTCGAGTTTGCGAAAGGTCAAAAAGTGGATGCATATCTCTGAGTACCTACATTATTCGTGGATTCTCCAAATAATAAGTCTAGTAAGTATCCTATATTACTTTTTATGGAAAATTTTACAGTTAACTACTACCATAATAGTGATAATGCTTTGAATAAGTATCCATGTTTCAAAAAATTTATGGCATTTCTCTGAACTATGCATGTTTTTTTTCTCAATAATAAAAAATAATGTTCATTTCAGCTCATTCTTATTTTCCTGTGTAAATGATCATTATCATAATCAATAATACTGTATAATTGTTTCATGCTTCTACACTGTAATAATTGATGATTGATTCTATTCAAAAGTGGAAACAATGAGGTTCCCCAAACATGTCTCCTTCACAATAACCATTTTACAATAGAATTTTTAGAAATGAATTATGGAAATAAAAAATATATAAATTTCTCTTATAGTAAAGTAATGATAATGCAGAGGAAAACGTTTTAACTCAAGTTGCATTAATCCATGCGAGATTAATGATCGAACAATTAATTAGCCTACTCTCAACTCAGTATTTGATGAAAAGCAGTAAATTAACAGAAGATAATGAATTCGTTTCATAGAACGATTTGAGTAACGTATGATTTCACATGAAACTGTTAATCTCACGATTTCAAAATCTTCGAAGTGGTATTTCTTATTCTTCTCCTCTTTCATCCCCAACGACAAATAGACGGCTATTCACTCTCAATGAAAACTTAATTCTGATATAGATCGCCTAAGCTGAGAAGACACTCGGATACAATACATTTTATACTGTATCGATGTGTTTTCTCAGCTTGCGGGAACTATATTTTTGATTATGAAGAAAGCTTATAATAAGTGAATGGTTCTCGAAAGAAAAATAACTGAATAATTTTCAGGTGAATTCATGAAGAAAATGTTTGAAAAACTCAGTTTATTGATATCCTAACGGAGAGAAACGTGTCTTCCAAACAGGTTTTTTCTAGTCAATTTGCACTCGAAAGGTGCAAATGCAACCGCCGCAGGCACATCAATCTCTTTTTAACGCCAAAGTGATACGATGGTGATGATCAGGATGTGTGGGGAGGGGTTAAGGGGAGCGAAGAAATCCTACTTTTTTGGGGAATGGCCCCAGGGAATATGCCAGTCACTTTGCTATCTGCTAACTTGAAGCAATCCATACTCTAGACTTGAGTGAGTGTTATGGATTTATGTCAAGGAAGGTGAAGTGAGATGTTTTAAGTCATATTCAGGTGAAGGTATCCTTTAATCTTGTGAAATAATCGTTATTATCATGATTATTGTGATAATATTATTATCATGTGATACAAGCTATTTAAGTCATTCAAATTATCAGGGTGAAAGACATTATTCATATTTATTCGCCTAAATACAAAATATACATGGAAATATTATTATAAAATTTTATGTTTTTGCGCGGACAGCAAAGTCGGTCTTGTGTGCTAGCTCTAAGTTCATTTAAGAAAACAGTGAAAAGTGGAAAAAATACTGAAGACTGGAAATAACAATAAGCAGACAAGACATATCATAGAGTAGAGCATCAAATCAATTATATTATGAAACAATAGAAGGGAGTCTATGCACAAGAACTAGTAAAACGTTTATTGATGTTATAGGACTTCATCATGAAATAGATCACTGGAAAAGATGATATGCTCACATATGCAGTATGAATTAATATTCTTATATTGAGTTCATAGGTGAGCAAGCAATATGAAGTTAGTATTATTTTTGAATTTTCGATATTGCCTGGGAGATGTTGATCACAGAGAATTGAATAATTCTGTCCTCATTAGCATGCATAAGTTGCATGAGGAAGAGGCACGTGAGAAAAGCGACAAGTGCATGCCTTGCGGCAAGTGACCCTCAAAATGCAAATTGCTTGGCAGGAATTTCACATGAGACTTCAAAAATAATGTATAGGTGTGGAGAAACTTGGGTATTTGACCATTCGTAATAGGTGTTGAAAGCACATTGGAGGTGTGTTTTTTTCAAATGAAACATGAGTAGTAGTTTAGGTGTTGAAAGCTACTCCTATGATGTTACAATTATAAAACTTATAAGGATGATTCTATATAGATGATAGCTCGCGAAAAAGTATTATTGTTTATCTGTTCTCTATGTATTTATAGGCCTAGAGATTTAATATCCAATCTAATTGTAGAATGAAATAATTGTGAATTTATTTCTTTTCAACGCTAGCAACAAAAATTGGTAGAAATAATAGAAAGTAAGAAAAATTAATATAATAATATCATAGGTATCATATAGGCTATAACACCCAACGCCTTAGAAGTCACAAATGGGTTGGATGCAGAAGAAAAAAGATATAACATAAATTATGTTAATATCAGAAACTACCAGAAAACAAATTAAGATCGTGCGATTAGCTCTAGGGACAAACTAATTCCGCTAGGTCGCTCCAGCGTCACTAGTCACTTGCTGCTGGACACTGTTGTGTATGTAGTAGTAAGGTTCCCCCTCACCATGAAAAATTACACGCTCTCTCCGCAGAACTTTCCTTCTCTGTGCTCTCTCTCACTCACAACGCACGGTTTCGGAGTGGGACTAGAACCAGTAAAATAAAAACTGAAACTGCAAACGCAGAGTAAAGCCGAGCCGGTTGAATGGCTTGCTGAATTTCTATCCGTATGACCGTATCGCTTCATTCCCAACAACATTTCAATACAGTAACTACAATGTAAATAGAAAAAAATAAATTTTGGTTCACTTAACAAATTATATATCCTGGTTCTAATGATGCACAGTAACCACGCATAGGCTGTATTCAATCACTTTTTATGAGATCTTCATAAGTTTTGTTTTTCATCAATATTAAACATCAATATTAAAAGATATAATTGAAATATTCATTTTAATATTATATTTTTGGTTGTCATGACAAAATTTCAAGGTGCTCTAGATTTCAAGTCAATGTTTAATATTATTCTCCTTCATTTTCAACTGATTTTGTGACGTGTTAAATTTTCAATATTGGATAACATTTTGAAAAAATATAAAACCTACATGGTTCTCCATGTTATTTATTTTATATGTTACATGTTTAATTAGGTTCTACGGCGAATTGGATCAACCCTTAGGTCTCCCTAGTATTAAAAGCCATACTCTGAGTATTAATAATAAAAATACTTTATTTAATTGTCATTATTTATTTTTTCTATTCTAATTTTTTTGAGCTTTCACAATGGATTGCTTTCTTTCCCTCCCTATTGCTTGGTAAGATGCTTTGAGGTGTACAAGGTAGAAATTGAAGAAGAGTAATTTTTAAAGTTTTATTCGTACTTATATCAAGAGTCGGTATTTTTTTAATGAAGCTCAATTGATCAAACAAATGAACAATAGATTATGAAATTAATGAATTGATAATTGATAGAACTAAGCTCATAATATTTGCTAATCAACAAAATAATATGAACCATCATACCATTACAATGTATATATAATGCAAATTATGAATATCATAATTCAAAATCACGTAAAATAAAGTAAAATCATTTGAATTTTTATGAAGTTTTTCCATTTCAAGAAAATGGATAATTTTTTATTCGAAAATTGATAATTCTGGTTATTCTTAACCTCTATATATAAATGAGGTTTTAATAGTAGATCGAATTATTTCCTACAATTTGAGATCAAATTTATAATTTTTGAACCAATATCTACCGAGCTTGAGTCATTCTCCCATCTTGCCAGAGGGTCTTCTCTACTTGGACAGACTATAATAAGAGCGTGACTGTCTTTTTAGCTGAGGTCGCTCTCGACTCAAAACGCATTTCCATCACATACTTATATTTTTACTCACAAATGAATGTATCTTCGGAGTCCTTGAAGATAAAAAATTGTGGTTTGTCTTAAATCTTAGATCACAATTTCTCCTTTCATTCGACTTTAATATCTCTTCAAATATTTGTCAAATAAAAAGGAAAAAATAGTTCTGTCAAGTTGAATAATCGAATATGTTTACACTCATTTCACCTTTCGATCATTTTGTAATCAAACAAAGGAGTTGAAAAGGTCTATGAGACATCCAACCATGTAGAACGAATCATTGCCTACAATTTGAGCCCAAAAAAGCGCCTTTATCTTGCTCCAATCTTGAATTAGAGTTTATTGGTTGCCTGACAAACCTATTAAAAATGAATTAATTCAAATTCAGTACGGTATCTATTGAAGTTGATAGAACAATCTTAAATGCGTGATGCCATGAGAGTTATTTATAGGAGGTTCAAAAGGAAGAATTTATCTCTATTTCAATGATAATTTTTCTATTTATCACAGAGGATTCCGAAGATGTCCTCCATCATCCTGGTATGTGATGGAGAACTCAATATTACCTCGGAAATTATTTTGTTAAATTTTGACCAAATTCAACATATTATTTATGAATTTGGACCACCTTGATGAGCTGGGAAGAATGAGCTATAATTTGTTGAGATCCGTTGACTTTTGTAATACTGTAGTTAGAAGTTTCCTTGGTTTGAGATCCTTGAAGGTTCCTTACAATTATTGAACATAACCAAAAATCAGATTGGTAAGTGGCTTATTCGTTGAAAAATTATCTAAGAGACCTTATAACCGAGTAAAATCTCAATACAAGCAATCATGTATATTATAGATTTGTTTTGGAGATCATGTGTACTTCCTAATAATACGTTTTTTTAATACAAGTTATCTTTCTACTTCTCTAGTTCAAAAACTATACAACAAAGGACCGTCTACTTGGTCTAAAATTGTAGAGGACAAAATTATCCTCAGGGGGATTTTGAATTACACAATACAAATCAATACATCAAAAGATTTGAGCAAACAAATATCAAATTCACGTTTTTCTTGAAAATTAACCTCTTTTTGAAAAATTGTAACTCGGTTTCTGATGAAGATAGAGATATGAACTTGATATCATACTCTTTGGAAATTCATTTACAAAAAAAAAGATAGATATCACTTTTTTCGTCCAACTCATCGTTTTGACGGAAATTGCAGTAGACTAGAAACGGAACAAAAATTTGGTTAGCTCATCTTGAATTACAAAAAAGCTCAACTTTTGGATTTGGAATCTACACATCAAGATCTATCATAATGATAATCGATCAAAAAATCAATGAGATACCTAAAAAAAAGGTACCCCTATTGGCACCCAGAGTATAACATGAAATTTCCCCAGATAAATGGTGCATGATATGCTATTTGCCTTGTGTTGAATAGACAACCGGCTGCCGTACTTTGTAGCTACAGCGTTATTTCATTCCAATACTGGTTTTGACTTTTGAGTGAGAACTGAGCAGACAGGCTAGGCATGAGTCACAAGTAGCGGGTAGGGAAGGGAAGGGGGAATGGGGGGGGGGAAGGTGCCTGGCTGCGCTCCTGCCGAGCGTGCAAGTGCAGGCGCTGTATAATCATCCAATGTGTGCGTGCCGAACATAGCAGCATAAATCCGCGCTTTAAAGGTACACACACCAGTGATTATTATTGTGTTCATGAAATTAGTGTGAGCATCAAGTTTATCCATCATGAACAGCGCTACAAATTGCACTAAATTTGAAGTTTATTAAACAAACACTTCATATTAAAAAAGGTGTTTAAAATGCATATACACTTTAATTTTTTGAGATTTTCATAAATAAAGTTGTCAAATGTTTTGCTGTAGTGAAGAGGAGGCTTGCATATTTTTTTCAAATTTTTCTATTCTGTAGTTTTTGTATGGTGTGTGTACCATTTGCCTCAAAAAAGCCACTTTTAGAGCCCTATTGTGAGCTACTGGAAGCTGATAGGAAAAAAATTTATTACATAAATTAGTTTCTAAGAACCTGTCCAATAGATTAGAGGAAGAATAAAAAATTTAAAAAAATATTTTATTTTTGAATGCACCACCTTAAGAGTAACTTGTTATCAACAATGTGGATTGTTTTCGAAAAGTTTTTTTTTTAAATAATAGAAATTAGGTGATTTGTTAGGTTATTTAGATAGTATGAACTATTTCTATCTTTGATATCAAAATTCTAATACATCAACATTATGTTATCTAATTGTATGTTAATCATGCAATTGTGGAGAGTTTTAATTCAACCAATAGTAGGAATATACATTTAGAGTAATGATTATCCCAACTATCAAGCTCCGATAAAACAAGAATTCATGAAATCAAGAATATTATAATAAATTTCCTTCTATAATAAGCTCAGCCTCTTATGCTTAAAATTTCTTATCCGCTTCTTTGATAGCCTATTTTTAAAAACTAATTTTGAGCGCACTCATGTAATAATGAATTATATTCCACCAAGTAGCCTACAGACTTTTTACATGTTCTAAAATATAAATGTCTTCACATGGTCATGGATTTGTTAATCAATAAAGTTGCACCACAATGTAAACTTTCCAGCACATCTGAGGGTTTGAGGCTTTATTCTCTAGTATTTAGAACGAGCAAGGCATGACGCACGGTTATTCCAGATAGCGACCATCCAATTAAAAATGCAGCTTAGGAAGAATGATACTCGAGAAAAGCGGCTCTCTTCTGCTCTCTTCTCAACGCTGACTAATCCCTAACTCAATACAAGCCCAAACAAGAGTTCAAGACAAAGTCTCTCATCTAGAATCTTCACTCAGTTTCCTGGTATTACTCCATGTTTTTTTCAAATTATGAACACAAAACGTGGAAGACAAATTTTCCTGGGTTCATTTATTGAAATCATACTCTGGTTCTTGTATAGATTTTAATGAGCGATTTAAAAAAAAAATCATCTTGATTTTTGTGACATCTTATTCTATCTATATCTATAAAGGCGAAATGGCCGCACTAACTGACTGACTGATTCATTCATTCATCACCAGAACTGAAAATCCACTGAACCGAATGCGTTCAAATTTGTCAGGCATGTTTAGTTGGACGTTTAGACGCACGCTAAGAAAGGATTTTTGAAACTTCATAAGGATACGCCGAATATTTGAGTTTTTCTATAGTTTTTCAGCATTTTCTTATTTTTTCAAGAACCAATCGGTAGAAAATGTTGATATTTGGTGGGCAGGTTCAGATAAGGTCTAGAAATGTTGTGTTGAAATATTTTTGAATCCGTTCAAGAGTACGCCAGTAATAACTTTTCCTAAATTGTAAATGTATTGCGGGTTGCATATCTTTCGCCTTGATACGACCAATCCTTACTGTAAATTCAATGCTTCAGCGAGATTATAGATGAACTAATTCAAAAGATATTGAATCAAGTTTCAAACTATATCCGATATACTTCCCAAGTCAGGATACTACTTGTATACTTGTATACTTTTACAATTTGTCGGAATTTTCGGAGTTCTTCTCAGAAAAAATTGTGGGATTTTTCGAGAAAAAATTGGCAGAAAATGTTGAAATTTTGTGAACAGGTCCAGATTAGGTCTAGGAATGCTGTGTTTGATAAATTTCGAATCCCTTCTGAACGGAAGTTGTAGGCGAGCGAAACGAGCCTGTTTGTATCAGCTTTCACTGATAGAGGTTTTTCTCGCTTCGCTCGCCTGTTTGACTCACTTACAACGCCGATACTGTCAGGGGTCCAGGGGTCGGAGCCCCCTGGCTAGGCGGAGAAAGCGAGCGAAGCGAGCCTGCAGTCTAGTCAGTGATATTGGTGAAATCATGATGTTAGCTCCTAATACGAAAAGAGTTTGTGGGTTTGCAGATTTAAATATTTTAATTTTGGGAGCCATAATGCAAAATGATCTTATTTTGTATATGAGACAAAATTATATAATCTTGATGATTGCATAGTCTGTCGAAGCAAAGAAGACCTTCTGGCAAGATGAGAAAATGACTCAAGCCCGATCAATATTGGTTCAAAAATTATCAATTTGATCTCAAATCGTAGGAGACAATTCGATCTACTATTAAGACCACATTTATAATTCTTGATCAAATATTGACCAAGATGGAATCATTTCCCCATCTAGCCAGAGGGTCTTCTTTGCTTGGACAGACTATACAATAAGTTCAATCCGAAATGAAGTATTCTCCCTTCCAATACTATGACTGTAAAAATAATAATGACAATGCAGGGACAGAAGTAAACATGTTTTCTGATAGATCAAAACAAATCAATTTCAGGAGCAACGGAAATAATAGAAGGAGCCTCAAGAAATGCTCTTGCAAGCTTGCAAGTTGTAATATTGAACATGTGCAAATCGAATATGACTGTGAATTTTTTCGCTTCAGAACAGTCATTCATCTTGCCAGGAGTTGTCTTGGAGAATCCTGAAAAGTGTGGAAAGCTATGATATCGTTGTAGGTATATCAAATTACATGAGATGCCGGAACAAGAGCAATGTCGGGAGATTTTTGTGGAGAGGAATTTTCATGGCTTGCTGCCAAGTCAGAACCCCAGCTGAGAATCTGCTGACTCCTCTTCCTCAACAATAATTCATTGTTATCACTGAACTTTACAATGGATCTCGAGTGTCAAATGAATAAATGAATACTAGGAAAGAGACATTAATATTTGAAATAAGCTTTTATACAATTCCACCACTGGGAAATTCACTACCAGCCTTTATAGCTATTTCGTAGAATAGCGTTCCATATGCTCTTGAAGCGGAAATATGGTTTCTAATGTTCCCTTTCTTATTATTCATTTGATCCTTTTTTCCCAAACCATTATTTCCCGGATACCACTATATCACTATTATTTTTTAGTGGAATGAAGTTTTGCTACAATATTGTTGACAAGATATTCAGATTCTCGTCAATCGAAGCCAGACATAAATGACGTATAAGGCAAGTATTGTTAAATGAATTTTTATGAGTTTCAAAAAGCTTGATTTATAGAATTCGTTCCCAAACGTGAATTAACAATGAATTCAGTTATAAATATTGGAGAAATATTTGGTTGAGAATTCTCATATAATATTCTATAATATTCTATTCTTCTTCTAATATTCTAATCTTCTTAAGCCTACTTCGTTTCTATTGTTTCTCAATAAGAGAGTTTCCTGAATAATAATTTTCATACAAGGATATAATCAATTGAATTAGCGAGCTCCAGAGTTTCACCAATACAGCATTTCAGAAAATTCAGTAATAATATTGAATTAAATTCTTGTATTAATTGCTAGTGTTGATCAATTCGATCCAGTCTTCTATATTTTATTCTCAATTTTTCATATTCAATTAATAGAATCACGTTTCTTATTCAGTTTGAAGCCCATAATCCTAGCATATAATAAGTTTTTGTGAATGCTCAAAATAATCTTGCATCAATTCTGGTTCAAACCACATGAAGCTTTCTAAGTGCTAATTGATAGAAGCTGAGCAATCATGTCTCATGCTCATGCATGAACGACACTGATTAATGATAACCGAGCAAATATGATTGATCAGCGAATGTGATCACGTGACATCAGGATCGCAACATTATTCACAACTGCTCATCAGGGAACTATTTGTCACTGAGACTTCCCAATTGCAAATCGCTGTCATATTCACAAGTTTAGACAGATAACATAGCCTACCTACACTTGCCTTGTAACAAATATGACTGAATGTGATTATAGTTAATACGATCTAGTAATGGAATAGTTGGAACCTGGCAAAATTAATTTGTTGTCAACTTCTGTGAGTGGTGATTGAGATTTAATTTGAATTCAATTCGCTTGTCAGTAATACAATAGGTTGTGAGCTTGAGAGACAGTCGCACAACATTGATATTGCATTCCAAGTTGGTTGAATGGTGCCTCGTGTATCTCAGGTGAGTAATTGTGGTAGGAATTATATGCTAGACAATTCATCAAAATTATCACTCAATAACTGTTATTGACCATCATAACGTACATCAATTTTTAACCATCAAATGAAGCCCCAAAACATCCTGTTAGGGAATATCCTCATTTCTATGTTGATATTCTATAAATCTATGGTACATGAATTGAATATGTTGCAGTATGTTATATTCATGTTAATAGACAAGGGAAGGAAACTTTAAATTGATCAGATTAATTTGTGAAACAGGCACTTATTACTATCTTCAACTCGTTATGAATGGGATTTCTGTTTGATTCAAACATTATTTGTTTCAATTCATTTCTCTATATCTATCATTACACATCTCCATTTTTCTCCAAAAAAATTCAATGCGATTATAATACGAAGAAAAAGTTTCACAAGTCAGCCAATACGGTACTTACTTAAATCATGAAATTTTATTATTGCATATAAAACCTCAGTATCTAATGAAAAATCTCTACCGTCAGGATATAGCAACTGGAATATTGAAAAGCATGTTTCATGAAAAAACTCTTTTTAAACAATGATAATATGACTATTAGCCAGAGGGCAGTGAAACACTAGATGATGGATTGACAGATCAGAGCATGTTTGTTTTCATAGCCGACCATTACTGATAAGCATCACACTGGTTTTTATAACAATGAATAATTGCACCAACTGTCAGACACAATCTTCAGATGCATTTCCAGCCAGAGGCACGGTTATTTCACGAAATCTGAGAAGACACGTCTTTACAATGTGAAGAGCATTGTAGCAGCGTATCTTTTCAAGAAGCATACAAGAAGTATCAGTGCTACAATGTCTGCAAGCAAATTTATGCACCTCATTCAGTATTATCAGAATGACATCTTGTTGGAAAAACAATTAACTCTTTTTTAAATTTTATTTATTCACCAACCAGTAGCTCGTCAATATGGTATGTTATAAGGTAGCTCAGTTCGTTTGCGGTGACAACCGTTCTGTATTCAATAATTTGGTTGATCAGAATTTTTTTCTTGCGAAGCTGGACAATATGGACAGCAAGCTACCAAACAAGCCTCTGCTTCCACCCGCAAATGATAATTGTCCAGAAGTAGGTTATTTACATGGTTTAGCACTGTACTCGTTCAGCATGTAACCACTCATAATCATTCGAAGCTTCAAAATCACTTCAAAAACGATTTTTGAGAAATTTTATCTTTTGCCGGGGGAGTACCCCTCTTATCTACGTTCCACCCTCCGGACCGAAACCTTTAATTTTACAAATTAAACACTGCGTACAGTTGTTAGAGACGTACTTGTGGGAAATGCCATCGCATTTTCAACAAAAACCTATACAAGTTTCTCAAATTTCCTATGAAATCCATTTATGATGTTCAAGCTCGGCAATCAACCTCACCTCTAACCCTCTGGAATCAGTTTGAAATCTTTCTCATCTCCGGTATTCTGAGCTACGATGAATCTATCGTTGGGGATAATTACAGTATATTTTTCATGTATTTTCATTTCAGGTTAACCGACCCTCGGGTATCCTCATCTCTGGTATGGCCTACTATAATAAAGATCTATTCCACAATATTAGCTATTCATATAAAATCTTTTTCCATGTATTCTATTCTTTTTCCGGTTCCATTCTATTAAAACTCGGGTAGCGAGGAATTTCCAACGTTTCAATTTTGCTGCTGAGGGTGATAACTACACTCTTATTATGTACTGCTAAACTCAGTTTTCAAATAAAATATATCCATATTGGTTTATTCTATAAATTAATTTTGAATCATGCAAATTAATCACATTTTAAACTTCGAAGTCTGTGTGTTCGTAAAATGCATACAAAATAGTGAGAACAGAATAGAGTATCTTTATTTGAACAGGATGCTCATATCAGTTGCAAGCTCAGTAGGGAATTGTGATACAGTAGTAGTGCCTTCAGCACCGGGAACCGGGACTTGATCCACTTGAGCTGGCTGCCTGCCTGCCTCCTTGTTCTCTGACCTTTAGAAACCTTTTAGGGGTGAGTTTCATAATAATCCAGGGTGGGTCTCCAGAGAATGATATGCAACTTATCAATTCTATTCCTGGAGAGATATTCCTTCCGATCTAAGGGTAGTCCATTCATAAGGATATGCAATTGTTGAGTATAAATTATTATTGGTTTTTAGGTTATCAAATTTATAATAAGAATAAGTTTCAACAGAATTGCGAAACAACTCATTTTAAATTAGGGGAGGTTAGGCCTATCTCTTTTTGTGAAATTCAGTGTGGAATGCCAATAGGAGAGTCAAGGAAAAAACCGTATATAAACAATAATTATTATTATTATTATTATTATATTTCTCTTGTTTTGGGCTGAAAAATGAGAATTTTGTCCGTAATCTTGTTGGATCACATATAATGTAATTTTAAAACACTCAACCTATGTTCTTTCTATTATTAAGATTTGATTACGGGTGCAATGGACTCCATTATGAGATATAGATAAATCAGTAGTTATCAATACAATCAATAAATCTATTGGCGGAGAAATTACGGTGAGAAAGAGCACCAAAAATATAAAATCGACCCATCCAAATTGAATTATCATTGGAATATTGACAGTAAATTGTTGCAATAATTCAATGATACTAACAAAAATTTTAAAACATCGAGTGATGTTTAGGATTGCTATAGGAAATTGTGGCCATATTCTTGATTGTTCATTTCAATAAAGCATGTCAATAATAACTTGAAGCATTTTTCATTAATGATCTCAGTTGCTTGGGCAGTATACATAGATACATTATTTAAAGATCTGTCACTATGGATGCGCGAGCTATTGAGGAAGTTAAAATAACGGTGTTGCCAATTGGATTTGGGATTTAGGCTATTAGAGCGATGTAAAGAGTGAAGATTGAGACCTAATTTATTTGTAGTAAGAAAATAGCATTCCTTCAAGTTGTAGATGAGGTAGAACTAAGGGCAACCAAATTTATTTCCTCATTTCCGTCACAGAACCTGACAAGATTCAGAAACATCCGATCAGCCAAAAGTTTCATTTCCACCCTACCTACAAGAATTTATCTTGAAAAGTTGGGTTCAATCTTTTCTCATTCAACTCATTTTTCTTCCCAACAAACTCGGGTCAAACTTTCGTCCAGAGTTAATGTCACATCTGCAGCCTAGAGCTATCATTTTTTGATGTCCATGAAGCAGCATAGATCGTGAAACTTTACAATATCTTCAATCATAGGAGCATGCCAGTCATGCCAAAGTTAACAATTCCAACACGGGACATTTTATTTACTCCGGTCTCCGATGTATTAGCCCCAATATCTTGTGAAATAACAGTGAGAAAATTGAGGATGAATTTCAGAGAAAGAATGAAACCATTTTATAAGCCACACTGTACGAATAAAATTTTCGAGTTATTATACTGGATAGTTTTTTTGACTCTGGAAGAATGGGAAGTGGAAGTGAATGCACTGGGAATGTGATTATTGTCACCAGCCTATAGAATTTAATCTCTGCAATCTGAATAACATATTTGAATTTTTAAAGATAGCTTACTACCAGGCCTTAAATGATAATTATTATTATTCTATTCATTAGCTTTGCAGTTTGACAAATTTATTGGATCTGCAATAGGATTTTTCTATTCCGTTTTAAATTCAGTAGATAATGAAAAAATTGGAAAACATTTTCGGACGCTTTCTGTACATAATCAAACTAATGGAGTCTATCTTGTCACCGAGTACAGCGACTTATGCCAGAGACAATACACTTTTGCAGTGAATTAACGTCAAGCCTAATTATTGAGCAACAGCAAATGTTGATTTGGGTCTTTGATGTGTGTTGGCATAATATTGGAAGGACTTGCACAAACAAGATCACACCTACCCTGTTATCCTTACCTTATTGCCCCCCTCCCTCCTGACCAACACCTGTACCCATAATCCGCTCGACTTATTTCTAAGGGAGGCCTTCGGGTGAACTCACCCCCTCCCTCCTCCCTAATAGGATTAGTGGCACGTTCGACTTATCGATACCTCTATTGCAAACAATCCAGAATACCAGGCCAGCATACTGTTTCCCGGGATACGGCTTATTAGCAACATTTCTCAATATTCTCGTCTAAAATTTAAAAGTTGCTCTGAGTCGTATTAGATCCAATCAAGACTTTCATGTAACTCGAAGTGAGCTTTCAATTATCAAGATAGTGTTTCAGTATAGTACTGTTCGTTACAGAACTATACCCTAGTGGTAGTGATGATTTTCAATACAAGTCATAAATTAAATGGGAAGAAATTATATCACCACGATTATTTTTGAAAGGGGATTGGTCTATTATTCAATAATCAACAAAATTATGAATTTTTATGAGTAACTTGATGTAAATTGTAAAATATGAAAGAAATCGACGAACTCGATAGCTGATGTTCCAATTAAACTCTATTCAAATAAAGTATTGGAAGTATTGAATAAAATCATACAATAGCAGTATCTTCTAATACTGATTCTTATAATGAATTGAAATATTGATCTTCAAATACTTCAAATGATTATAAAAGTTTTGATAGTTGATGAGCATGACATTTTGGTGAAAATCTATTGATCAGAGTTGCTGCTAATGTGGAGTGAAGAATGATTGGTTTGTTGTACCAGTAATAATATCATATTTTTTCTATTAATAACAAGATCATTTATGAATTATTTCAGAGATTAAATAAATTATTTGAGAGATTATTTATTTATAAGATTAATTTCTCTATTCTCATTCAATGTCGATCTCATCTTTTTTATTGCAGATGATGTCCACATAAGCATCCATTTTTCCTTGTGCGTGGGTAATGGAGAGTGCGAGTGTGGTTTATGAGGTGGATGAACGACCATGCCGCCGGTAGGATTCGAACCCATGACCGAGTAGCGCTAGCGGACTGGAGAGCCCCAAATCATCCGGCCAACCTTTAGAAGATTAGTTTTAACAACGAAGTGCAAAATCTCTCCTTATCTATCTTAGTAGAGAAATCATTTTTTTTATCAGAGTTTTTGAATCGAACGTTCCTTCCATAACTTCAAGGCAATAATAAATTTATGTAATTTTTGCCAATTATTAGAAGCGGGTGCTTTAAAATTGATAGTTATAATTCGTCCAATTGAAAAATTATAATGTATGTCAATATCATTATGTTCCACAGAGAATCCCATTAATTTTCTAATTTTCTGGATTGGATCATTATAATTAATTGGCAATAGAAACTGCGACATGCAATCTTTTTTCAGATGATGAAAAGCGTGCTCAATAATTTAGTGTATATTTCCATGTTCTTTCTCACTAATTGCCTGCCTCCCAGGCAAATTGCATATTAAAAATTATAAACTAATAGCTCTTATTGTCATCCATTCCACCGTCTAGGCTATGATCCATAAGTCCATCTAGAATTTTAAGGTTTCACTTCATTAAATCTCAAGTTAATATAGGAATAAAGTAGAAACCGTGTCATAGTAGTTTCAATGGATTTCAATCGTTTCATAAGATTAATTCCTATACGTTTTTATTACTTTCCTTGCCCTACCTACTACCATAGGTAAGGAAAGTATTGCTTTCCAAAAAAAATTAAGGTACCCCGATTTCAAGTTTTCTAACCGTTTCAAGGTCCCCTGAGTCCAAAAAAGTGGTTTTTGGGTATTGGTCTGTGTGTGTGTGTGTGTATGTCTGTATACACTATATCTTGATCCCTAATTGACCGATTGACTTGAAATTTTGAACTTAAGGTTCTTATACCATCAGGACCCGACTCTAAAAAATTCAAAATAATTCATCGAAAAATGGCGGATCATATGCCAAAAATTGTGTTTTTCAAGATTTTCTCGAAAACGGCTCTAACGATTTTTAAAAGTTCGTACCCAAAATAGCCCTATATAAGCCCTATCGACTGCCATGAAACTCGTTCCTGGCAAAATCGCAGATCTGCAGCATTGTTGAGAAAAATGGATTTTGCAATATTTCGATTCCCAATTGACAAATTGACTTGAAACTTCGAACTTGAAGGTTCTTATACCATTAGGACCCGACTCTGAGAAATTCAAAAAAATTCATTGAAAAATGGCGAATAATATGTGAAAAATTATGTTTTTTACGATTTTCTCGAAAACGTCTCTAACGATTTTTCTGAAACTTTACCCGAGATAGTCCTATATAAGCCCTATCGACTACCGTCTACCATGAGTTTCGTTGTTGGCAAAATAGCAGAAGATTCGCAGCATTGTTGAGAATAATGGATTTTGCAATATTTAGATTCCTAATGACCGATTGACTTGAAACTTGGAACTCAAGGTTCTTATACCATGAGGACCGACTCTAAGAAATTCATGAAAATTCATCGAAAAATGGCGGATAATATGCCAAAAATTGTGTTTTTCAAGATTTTCTCGGAAACGACTCTAACGATTTTTTTAAAACTCATACCCAAAATAGCCCTATATGAGCCCTATTGACTGCCATGAGTCTCGTTCCTGGAAAAATCGCAGAAGATCCGCAGCATTTTTGAGATTAATGGATCTTGCTAGCCGAAGCGCCGACAGGCGCGAGGCGTCATGGGCTAGTGATAATTCCAAATCATTCATATGATGAGCCGAAGCGCCGATAGGCGCGAGGCCTCAGCGACGAGTGAAAAATTCACTGTTGGTACCAGAAGAAGAGGAAGTAATAGCCTAATGAATTTGCACTTGCTGATGACTAAGTATAAATAATTGTATTAGGTACCGTATGCAAATATGAATGGCAAGGAAAGTTGTGTGAGTGTACCACACCAGATTTTCATTGTTCGTTTTCATTCTTGTAAGATCAGTTTGCACAAAGAAGTGAAATCAATTTTGAAGGAAGAAGAAAAACGAAATATACAATAATCCCTACAAGACAGTTTTCGATCTAAACATATGAGTTTTGATTTCAAATTATTTGCAACACATTGACAACACTTCAATCAAGTAATTATGATTTCAGCTTCAAAGATTTTAAGGAGTTTCAGAGTTTGGAATTAGGAGTTTCAAGAGTTTCAGGAAGCATATGAGATTGAACATTTGTTGAGTATGATGTAGCCTATGGAAAGCAACAAGTTCAAGTAGTCATATCGGAAAATGCCTGTGACAGGCAAGAATTTCGGAATATTGGAAAATATCATGGATTTTAATGAAGAGTAAGATGCAACAAAGAATCAGGTCACTTCTGGAAAGCCTCTATCTGATGCGGTTATTAATTTAATCTGGTTTAGTAAACTAAACTGTCAACTTCAGATAAAATAAATACAAAAATATATTTTATGATAATAACTTAATGTATTATTATGTAGCATACTGCTGTAGTGTATTGTATTTTTGTACAGCTTCATTCAACGATTGTACTACTGATATCTAGTTCTGTTGCTTTTGACAATATTTGCAGCGACCGGAAACTTCAGTACTATTCATATAGCTTCGTTTGAATTAATTATTATTGCAATTCAATATTGATAACGTGATTAGTTTATGTAGTATTATGAAATAATGAGTAGTGAGAATGACTCCCAAAAGCTTTGTGAAACTTCAAAATGATTTGAGTGAGAGTTTAGGATGAATAAATTAAAAGTGAAGCATTGTGCATTGAATAGTTTTGAGATGGTGTAAAGAATTTTTTCTCGATAAATTTGTTGACTCATTCGATTGATGATACATTATATTCCATGCTATTCATACACAAAAAAACAATGAGTCGAATAAATACAAAAATTTTTGATAAATAGAGAGAATTATAGACTACATCATTACATAGCTTTCTTCGAATTTCAAAATTATTTTTTATCAAATTTGATATTAATATATCAACATACGATGTATCGTTGTTGGAGTCGGACAGGTCGGGCGTCTTGGCGCGCTGCTGCTGCGGACTTCTGCGCAGGCGCGATAGCGCATGCCGCACCCGGGCTAGGCCGTGACGCGCCAACGTGCAGAGTGTGTGCTGTGGCAAACGACAAACTCAAACTCAACGCAACGCTCAACTCCTCACCAAAATCGCCTCCTACTCACCCCTTCTCTCACTCACCCAACTAGCGCGCAACGCAGGTCCAACGCGCGCGCAAAATCCTTCTCCACCTCCTCTGTCTGATTACAAGCGCGCGCAAAATTCCTCCCGACCGATTACACGCGCACGTAAAACTCTTGCTGACTGACGTCTTCTCCCGGCAACAACTGAACCGCACTGGTCGGATGCAGTCGGCCAACTGACGCGACTGTCGTCTTGGCGGTCGGTCGCTCGCCACACGACACCATCGATCTGCACACTCGACTCTCGAGGCTCAGCGACCTCGTCACCATGCACGACAATACAATCATACTGTCTCAACTAAATGATTTGGCAGAGTTTTTTCTATGAATGCCATTATTCAACTTGCCTTAGAAATAAAATAGTCATTAATTCAATTTCATTTTACTTTTTGAACTAAAAAAGAACTCGCTTAAGGACAAATTTCAATTAAATAAGTAACTTATTTTTAGAATACTACATTCTGATTGAATCAATGAACCGATGGAAAATATTGTAGGCTACTGGAGTAGAAATGGATGCGTTATAGGATATTCTATGTTCATGCGTTGTATGATATTGATGCATTGTAGCTCTGTTTTTTACGAGTTCTAAATTGCGTATTCAAATTGATTGAACTCAATTCGAATATTAATGAACTACAGGCTCATCCTAGTTTTCACCTTCCAAGTTATCAACTTCAACAATTTTTAATCTATATAAGATTCTATAAAAACAATAACAGAGTGATTGGCGAAACAAAATTTAGAACAATTTAATTGAATTGGATCCAAATCGACTTTTACTTTTGTTTTCAAAATGAAACATCAATTGATGATGAACAAAGTATCAGGGAGTTCAACTTACCGCATTTTTCCGCGGTTCAACTCACTGCTTTCCCGCATAAAGGTTGGAGTTGAATAGTTATCAGGAGGCATATTTATCCATTATTGAGTAAAATAGAACAATAGATAAATGTATGATGAAAAAAAGGAAAGCTCTCTGATGATTTTCCATAAACAATTATTTATAAACTCAAAGGCTTTCAATATAAATAGGTATGATTATTCACCTAAATAATAAGGCTGTGCTAACTATGAATCAATTACCATATTTGATATTTATGAAACTTTTAATGTTCACATGTATTGATTTCTGCGATACGTTTTCTTTCAGAGGGTGATTTTCCTCTGGGAAGTGAGCCTGCTGGCTAGAGTATCGTACATCAGGTGTGTGGGAATATTTCATAGCCTTATGCAAGAGAAAACGTGTTTGAATTTCCAAAGAGGGGGATTTGAACTTACAATACACTGGAATCAGTAAGAATAGAAGGGTTCAAAGGATTACTCTAGGAGGGCGATGTTTGTCTAGCAATGAGTACTACCACGGTATCTAGCGGAGTACACACAAAACTAAATCACTGCTCACGTGCTTACGTCAGCATGGAAGGTGTTCCATACACTGGCGGCTCGTGCCCACAAAACAGGTGAAGTGCCCGTATATTTTACTATACAACACTCCACCTGTTTCGTGGGCACAAGCCGCCAGTGGTTCCATATAGTCTGGCCAAGCAAAGAAGAGCCTCTGGCATGATGGAAAAATGACTCCATCTTGGTCAATATTTGTTCAAGAATTATAAATGTGGTCTTAATAGTAGATCAAATTGTTTCCTACAATTTGAGATCATATTGATAATTTTTGAAACAATATTGACCAAGCTGGACTCATTTTCTCATCTTGCCAGAGGCTCTTCTTTGCTTGGGCAGACTATACCTCTGCGCGAAATCTTTCGGAAAGAAAGGAATTAGAAATGGCAAGTTCATGAAATACTATAGCTTTAATGCTTCACTTGATGAAGTTAAATTACGACAGTAGGTAATGCTCACTTATTAATGTTCCTTCATCAAGCTATCATAAAGAAATATTTTTAAAATTGAGTCACCATTACCCATATTGAGTCCCAAAGAGTTTCATTCAATGTTTAGAATTTTAAAAAAATATTTTTAAATGACTTTTTAAACGATCTATAACTTACATGGTTTTCCATGTTTCCATCTAGTGAAAATGAAGTTTTATGGCAAATTGAAACAACCCTTAGGTCTCCCCACAACTGAAAGCCATACCCTACATTAAATAATAATATTCATTCAATTTCTCTAAAAAAACCGTTTTCTAATTAAAATTCTCAGACAATCAATCAATTTACAAAACAAATAATCTCCTTGAACCCTGAAATAGCATTTTGCACATCTGCAGTATACACTCTTGAATCAAATTACTCACTTCGATTAGTGGAATAGAAGTTTTTCATGTTCTATTTTATTTTCGAAACCTTGATTTAGTGTATAGAGATGTAGTCCTATGCAGACCATCGTCAGGGTATTATAAATAGCTTTCGTTCATTTTTCATCCACATAAACATATTTTGATTCGTATGTTTGACAAGAAGATACGTATTATTCATTCAAACGATTATCCACAATGAATAGCATCATTAGAAGTTGATGGATAATTATCAATGTATATAGAAAATCGATTAATCTATCTCAATCGATGGCCTCATCACATCTCTTCATGGCTGGATCCAACTGCATATTGGCCGAGAAGTTTAATTAGGTCCAATAGGAAAGCAATAATTTTGCGAGTAGGAGTGCTCTGTGCTGGCCGGACGAGGGCCGGCATTTCTGACCTCAACAAAAGGTCATAACAAAAATGAGACGATCAATACTTGAAAACAATCATACCAAGCTGGCTAATACAGAACAAAATAGGATGTCTCATGCTATTGATCGCCCCAACTGAGTCATGGTGTCTTAGGGATTGTCTGTTTGTCTTCGAAGGTCACATTTGCAAACAAATAGATATTTCTCTCGTCTCATCCGAAGGGAGGAGAGGTTATAATGATTGCATTCTCGTTTCCTTCCAATTTTAAGAACAATATACTCGATCATTATCGCGCCACAGTTCATTGGAACAAATATCTTTGTTCCAAATCTCATTATTAGAAAAATGATAGAATATAAGATAATGTGAATAGGCTAAAAAATTATATTACAGTTGTCTTTGAACTTTGAAAAAAAATTGATTCTAATCAATATCCTGATAATCAATCCATCCCGAACATGGGACACAGCTCTTCATCCCTGATTCCACAAACAAGGATATAATAACATCAAAGCATTATTTATATGATAGTATTTTTATTGGATAAGTTCAAAACTCTCTCATTTATTCCCAAGTTCATTTTCAAATAGAGGACAGAATTTCATGACAAAAAACTCCTGCAATGAAATCTAGTAGAAATAAATCTGGTAATACTCTCAATAGGCTATGAGAGTCTCGTTGTTGATGCATTTCTAGTTCATGAGTTCCTCATTCAAAATTATGATGTTGATCAATACTTGTTTCGTAATTTGATCTGAATATGAGCTGGCTCCTTGATTATACGCTGTTTTGACAAAATTCAAGCCACCCTAACTATTAAGCGTACATTGATTTTTCAAATACTCTCATCACATGTGAAAAAAAACATTAGCTTAACACGGAAAATATTCGCTCATTTGATATAGTATTTCAGTTGAACTGCGTGTTCAAATTTATTTCTTTTTTGTGTATTTTATTTGCTGCTTACTGAAAAATACTAATTTTTCAAGAACTTATTTAGCTCTTGTACGAATATTTATCTCATAAATTTGTAGCTGAGCTATATTAAAACAATGTCTCTACGTTCTTCTTCTATTGTGATACAATCTATACCTCAGATTAGGAGAGTAATCAAAATAAATAACTTTCCCATACCAGTCAATTTCCAAATCCTCAAAATTACACAAAATTATAATTCAAGTTTTCATGATCGAATTTACTGGAAGAATCTGTTGGAAATCATTCTTGATGAATCAAGAAGATTGATCCTTGCCATATATTCTGATTATTGAAAAGCATCATTCAATAGAGGAAAGAGTTTGGATGATATTTTTTTCTATAAAAAAATATTCAGCATGTCTCTTCTTTTGTCTCAGCTATTTTCTATTCTCTATTCTCATATTTCCTATTTCTCTATTCTCATTACTTATTGTTCTCCTCTATTCTCAGCTGTCTTCTTTAGAATACAATGAATTTCCTATAGCTTCTGTTTCCTAACTCGTGATCAACATGAGTTTCCAGTTCTCATGTTTTCAAAATGTTGTGTTTTTTAAAGCTATATGATGAAGTTTGATCATTAAAAAGTTTGATTATGTCTCAGGGAATTCGATTTTATCATACTGGAAGGAGGCATTCGACAGGAATGTGCAGTCTGACGGAGACAGAGGCAGCAACCGGTAATGTGGCGGCACCTAGCGGCTAATCCGTGTACTATTCATTCGATTACGATGAAAGCTAGGGGTGATATTGTCGCCGGCAGCGGCAGTCAGTCGCTCTGAGCTGCTGAGGGTGGCAGAGCAGAGCCGGGAAATGGGAAATGCTCTGTGGATAAGGTTGGCCGCACACCTATGTCCGCTTGCTCTCTCTCTCTCGTCATGCTCCTCTCATCCAAACAACAATTAAGCAGTCAATCGAGCAGAAAACAACTGCTGTTGTTGCATCCCTTGCTTGAAATTGCAAACTGTTGTTTTGAAAAGAATGAATGGTAATAACTAATACAGTGATGTTTAGTCACAAACACCATGAACTGCTTTCGGATGGGTGACCAGAATGTAATCAGGGCGAGTGTTACTTACCCTTATGGGTAGCTCCGCATCACAAAAACCATATGCATTTTTTTAAACAGTAGTTTTGAAAAAAATGCTGTAATGATATGTAATGACTCCTTACAGAATGATAAGATTATGATTATTTGATTAAGGCGGTATGTAACTGTAATTCATCGGATCTCGTTTTCAGACTATCCTTTTAAATTATATTAAAAAATGATACAGGTTATGCTTCTATTCCCTGCTAGTTCTTCATTCCATACGTTTTTCAAAACTCTTGCTTTACTTATTTTTTTAGAAATTACTTTTTCAGGAAATAGTCAGTGTTCAGTGATTAAAGATGAGTGAAGAAGACCTCTTAATGGTTCAAAGCCATGGAATGGTTATCACAAAAATGGATTCACAAAATTGCAATTATGAGCCTATTATAATTTTTAGTGTTTTATGACGTATGAACATTTTTGATATTACAAACGGCGAAGGGTAATGGTAATAGTGTGCTTAAAATTCATACAAGCATGTTAAGTGTAATTTATCTCTTCTATTATTGTTAACTTCAAACTTTCACAAAGAGTTATCCAATAATAACAATTGTCTTTTGAAATTTTGAAAACTCCAAATGTGTGGTATATACTAGCTAAAAAAATCAATGTCATTTCAAGTTGAGTTCTTCTGTTTCAATTGTTAACATTCATTGTGACTCGAATAAGATGAAAATGTATAGTAAAAATGATAGTATTATGAAAGTATAGTAGAAGAAAATGATAGTATGACTATCATTGAACATCAATATCTTGTTCCCAAAACCCAACTGACAATTTCCCTCTCACAAACCTATCAACATGGTTTTGATGCAGCATTAAAAGTTATTTAAACTTACCCTCGTCTTCTTTTGACAAAAATCATAAACAGGAGGCATCGGATAAGAGTCAATTTACTTCCCTGCTCGTATATTGACGTCAAACTCGAACTTTGTGACAATTCGCGAAAATGATTAATTACACAGTAGAGATTTAGCTGAAAGGATTTGAGACTCAATCATTAGTTTGGGGGTTTCCGGACACCTGTCAATGCGGCACCTGGTCACCGAAAAGCTTTGCTAGCCTGACATGTTTCATATGGGAAGAGCAATTTCATTTTTCGAGCGAATAATTATCATGGCAAATGAATAATTATTCACTCATGTCTGTATTAGTACTGATAGCACGTAAGCTTATTTCAGGCTGTAAATTAAGTGAATTTTGAATTGAAAGTTCCAGTTTCATCAAACCAACCTAATTCAAACTTGTAACAGGCTGTAAGCAATCAAGCTAGAAGTTTTAAACTTGCAACAAGCTGGATTTTTCATTATTAAAATCAACCTTGAATGCTCCAGCTACAGTCCAGCTTGTTTCAAGCTAGAATCAACCTTGATTCCAGCTTGAACTTTTAAGCTTGGATGATTAAACTTGATTCCAGCTTGAACTTTTAAGCTTAGCAAACAGCTTGAAACGTGGTAACTTCTTAACTTGAATCAAACTGTATTACAGCTTTCAGACTGTATATTCCAAGCTTCAATCCAGGGCCCTAGCTTATAAACATTTAACAATCCACATTACTCATAATTCGTTGATTTTATGGGCGTTCCTGTCTCATAAACGTTTCCAATAAAATGTAAATTCTACAGTTTCATCTGATTAAAAAAATGACATGAAACGAATTCACCTCAAGTGAATATAATATCGGAATAGTCCAATGCTATTCCTTTAAAACCAAAACTTTGCTCCTAATTTGATGATTTTGATATAGAAATTGATTTATTATTATGAATATATTTAATAATAAATATCAATCATTATTTTTATAGTGAGATTTGAACAGGAATCATTATTGTTGCTAAAATATTATCATAACCTACAAAGAAAATCGTAAACAAACCAAGCCAGAAGACCCTAGCCTTGTAATCTAAAATGGCCGCGATGATTTGAGTTTGAACAGCGATATCGTGAATTTTTCGTCTGAACCAATTTACATAGACATATAACCTACATCTTAAACCTTCATTATTCATCATCACTCATTCATCCTTTGCTTAAAATATTTGGAAACCAAGTCGCAATTGTAAAGAAAGAATAAAGAATACATGGTATTTCCTATTTCACTCGAACCATCGCGTCCATTTTGGATTCGAATGTTAGGGTCTTCTAGTGAGTTTTGGCTGATCGTTGATTCAACAGCTGATCCTTTCCAAAAATTGGAACATTGTAATTCGAGAGTTTTATTGGTGAATCTACAATCCCAATCGCTTGTTTTTCATCAAAAAAACAAGCTGTAAATCTTTATAAGCCAGGGCCCAGCTTGTTAAATGGAACATTCAAGCTGGAAACCAGCTGGACCCCAGCTGTTTGTGCTACATTGATACTTTGGGTTACATTGGTTCTTCGAATTTCGGGAGGATATTCAAAGCTAAAGAAACGTCATAAGAATTTTCTTATTAATGATAATGATAGTCTGAAAAAAGGCTAACATAGAGTTGCATATGCTACTGAATATTCAGCTTACTAGCCGGCAGGCTCGCTTTGCTCGGCTTCTCCGCCTCGCTTCGCTCGCCTGCAAAACCTTTGCCAGTGTCAGCTGAGACAAACAGGCTCGCTTCGCTCGCCTGCAAATTGCGTTCAGAAGGGGATCGAAATTTATTGAACACAGCATTTATTGACCTAATCTAGACCTGTTCACCAAATTTCAACATTTTCTGCCAATTTGTTCTCGGGAAATCTAAGAATAATTCCGAAAAATAGTAAAACGCTAATATTGAGCGCAACCTTGGGAATTATTTGAAACTTGATTCAATATCTTCTTAATTACTCCATCTATAATCTCGCTGAACCATTTAATTTACACTAAGGATTGGTCGTATCAAGGCGGAAGATATGCAGCCCGCAATACATCTACAATTTTGAAAACCTGATTACTGGCGTAGTCTTGAACGGATTTTAAAAATATTTTAACACAACATTTCTAGACCTTATCTGAACCTGCCCACCGAATATCAACATTTTCTACCGATTGGTTCTCGAAAAAATTGAGAAAACGCCGAAAAACTATAGAATAACTCAAATATTTAGCGTATCACTGAAAAGTTTTCAAAATCCGTTCTTAGCGCGCGTCTAAACGTCCAACTGAACGTGCCTGCCAAATTTGAACGCATTCGGTTCAGTGGATTTTTAGTTCTGGTGATGAATCAGTCAGTCAGTCAGTGCCATTTCGCTTATATAGATATAGATAGATAGATAGTAGATCTAATAGCTTTTATCAGTTGAGACTTGAGCAATTTTCAATGTGGTATTATTGGTTTTGTGCTTGAATCAGATAAAAAAATAAAAGAGACCAGTTATTCGATAGTATAATCTTTGAATTATTGATAATCAAATTAGTATCACGAGTTTCCGAGTCTCTCACAGTCTAGGAATTTTGTTATCGGGCATAGATGAGAAGAGTGTAACTCCAAATTTATCATATTAGAAAATTAATTCCAATTTGATTGAATTTTTATCAAGCATTGAGACACAAATTCTCGCTGTGTATAATGTTCGGAGAAGTTTTACTCAATTGTATGACTCGGTTTAAATGGTTTGACTCAATGACTCAATGATATTTTAAAGATTTTTTAATGCGGACAATGCTTTACTGATGAAAATTATTCATGTTTTTTGTTCCTTTGCCAAAGATAGAAATTTTAATGTGCCTTCAATAATCTCAGTTATTATCAAATATTGGAGGAGAAGAATTATTGAATTATTGTTTAAAATTTTACGATTTCTTTCAAGTCTATTTTTCAACAATCTTCCATTCCGACTTTCTAATTATTTTCCGGTACCATTTTAAAATCTTTTCTGAGCCACCACAAGTGGAATATTGTATTGATTGCCAACTTTTGACAGTTCCAGAACTTACAAATTCCTCATTCAATCGTATCAATTTTTAATAAACTCAGACTTTGAAAATATTGAAAAGTTTTGGAAAAATATTCAAGAACAGTACCTAGCGCACCGTCTGACAAATGGGAGATCACAATAATCAACAAACATTCTCATCACACTACAGAGGCGGGATAAAACGAAAGTAATTTGTCATGGAACGACTGTATCGTAGTGGATGGGGAAAGAGGGTGATGGAGACGTGTTCAATGAGGAGTGAGAGGGCAGATCAGAGCAGAGGCCAGTGCCGAGTCGAATGTGATAAATGCCAGTCTTCGCAAAAGAAGATGTGTCTAGAAAGAAGCAGAACGAACGTCCGGCCAAGAGTGCGATTTGCTCGATTTGGTCAGTGGTTGGTTAGAATAGACAAAGAAGGGACGAGGTAAAAGTAGGACGGATAGAAGAAAAAGTGAAAAGCTCGGAAAACCGACGAACGCTTAGGGTAATCTCATACCAGTCACCTCTTTTTTTATCAAATCTTTGACCCGATTTCAATCAAGAGCGGACGAAGATGCTCGAATGGTGAAGAGAGTTACTAGCACGTCATTGGTGGATTGCGGTGGAGTGGGGGAGGGTGGAATAAGGAAGGGAGGGGGAAGAGGAGACCAAACGGCCTTTGTTCGACATGCAAGTGTTCTTATGTATTGTATTGCGAAAAAGAGTTTATCTATCGATCCAGCCGAGCCCGGCTAGATTGGCCGTGAATCCAAAGACATCCAATCAAATAAGAGATCCGAGCATGCTTTTAATAACTGTGAGTAATTTCTCACGAAATTGAAAAGGGTTGGATGGTTAATAAGTAAATGAAGTCACGCCAGCAGTAATAAGCTCATGATTATTTGTAATAATAAAACAAGAATCTTTGAAGAAAAATAATTGAAGAACTTTTTTCGAAATCAGGTATTGATAACATCAGTAGGAGATTCTCATGAAACTTGAACTATTTTTACAAGGGCTATTTTTTATCAACTTCCGATGTGGCATAAAAATGAAACTAGTGGGGGTAATTGAATGAATTTGTCATAAAAAATTACCTACATTATTAGTTCATTATTACTTCTCAACAATGTCAACATTCAAATCGATGCATTTTTTGTACCTGGAGTCAAGCTCCCCCATAGCTAGTTCAAAGAATTTGCCGCCAGTGATTTGAGATGGTTTATCACAGCATCTTGCAGTGCATAGTCGGTTCGGAAGCTCTGCCCTCCTATAGCATCTTCTCCAGTTCCGGGAAAAGATTATAGTCTCTTGGTGCTAAGTCAGGGCTATACTCCGGATGGTCAAAAACGTCTCATTCAGACCCTTCAAAAGGACGCTTCGTCACAGCAGCACTGTAAGGAGAGGCGTCGTCATGAATGAGCATTAGGCTCCCGATATGAGCATTACTCTCCTTTATTCCTGAACCAATCACGCACTGGTCTGTGCTCTGTTACTCATAAAGCTTTCACCGTATACTCGTTTCATTCTACTGTGAATTTCTGCTGCGGATATCCTTTCAGCTTGCAAAAAACGAATTACACCTCGCAACTTACACTTGGCGGGAGATTCTATCATATTGGTCATGTTTATGTGTCACTAGATGAATTAGTAATGACGTCAGATGGCCGAAACCGGGTGGGGTTATAGTGGAAGAGCTATATAGTCAATCGCCGCGCATTGTTGGCCAATGCTGCTCGCACTGCTGCCTAGCGGCACAATCAGAAGCTGAGAAAAAATAGCCCTCGTATAATGAATACTTAATGAGGGTTGTGTATTCCTGATGAATACACAAAAAGTTTGTCAACTATCACGAAATGTATTTTGAAAAATACATACGTCAGTGAAACTCTGATGATGACTCAAACTAGGGTTCTACGTATAAAGACTTCATAAAGCCTAAATTCAAAGGAGTTGCAACATAATTATGTACGTATTATTTCAAAATAAATTTTGTACCTTATAATTGTCACTACATACATCCCACCATAGTGGCGAATCCAGACCCAAAAAAGTGGAGGGGCAAGCCGGCAAGGACTCAGATCCAGGGTGAGTTTTTAGTTGACTTATGAAGGGGAGGGGAGGGAGTTTATAAAATAGTACGTGTGGCTGTTTGGCTCCCTCCTTTCTTCGGTTTGCAGGGGCCATTATTCGGGATAAATATATCAGTGTTATCAATGGGTTTTTTATAGTTGATATTCTTGATGTCTATGAAATCCCGTAATATTCTATTGAGAATAGAGTATAGAAAAGACTGTGTTCCATTATATTTAAAATTTATTTGATTTTTTATTCTCATAAGATATGCAATCAAACGTTATTGTAGACTGGGGAATATGTCAATATTATAGTTTCTCATAAAAAGAGGGCCGGTGGGTTCCAGCCCGGAAATTTACAAGATACTCGTACTATATTTATAGAAGGTTCAAACCTATTCATGGTAGAAATCAGACAGGTTCTTCAACTGAAATACCAAATTATAGGTGAGTACACTTACTTGGCTTTGTAAGTCAATTTGGACAGTACCGCGTAAGGTACAGTAACTTACATGTAGGCTACTGTATTCTATAAAGATATGAAGTAACTACTGAGTACTGACCTCTATTTTATCTTGAAACAAAATAATCACATTAATATAGTTTTGTCTCAATAAAGTACGGTAGGCTACTAATTAGGGAAACAATATTGAGAAAAATCCAAGAAAACTGGGGGGGGGCAACTGCCCACCCAGCTCATGCCTGGAACCGCCACTGCACCATACCCTGTATCAGAAGCCATCAAATTTCTATTTTCCTCAGAATAAAATTCAATTCATCGTTTCGTTTTCGTTTCTGCTTGAAAAATTTCTTCCTCTTCACTACCAGACAGATTAATTATTCTTCTTGCATTTTCTTATTCAAGCAAGCTGAATCAAATGAAGTTCATAGAAAGCTATCAAGTCGAATATTTAATTATGTGAATGGGAATAAAAATCAGGACAAACCGCCGCATAACACTATAGATGGGAATAAAAGTAGCTGTTGAGCTTATTAAGTGCAATATAAAATTTATAATAAAGTTCTGACTGGGAGGAGTCTACAAGGAATAAGATTAATACACAGAGGCATTCTCCTTTATACTCCTACTGAGAGAGTCTTGCTAATAATTCAGTTTGAGCCAGTGGAATTACAGTACAGTACATCAACGGGTCTTTGCGTGCCTTGAATACATTGTTCTTAGTGGGAAAGAGAACAAAATAGATTACACCGATTCGAATGAAATATTTAGCACTCTGTACCTCTACTTGTTGGGTAGAGGCACTCACCAGACGACAAATTCTACTTTAAATTTAATCTGTCCATATCTACCATTCATTACTTCTGGATGGAAATGGATAGTGATAAATAGCCTACTCAGCAATGATAACGTAGATAAGGGATGCGACTAGAAGCATTTTTGGAGGTTTAGAAAGTTTTTGAAAATATAACTGAGACTTACTGATGCAACGTTTTCCAGTTTTATAAAAAATTTTCCAACAAATCGATGAGCCACTCGGGTTGAACTACTCTGGCAAATTGGGTAGCAGATTGAATATTTTTTAACAACTTCAAAGTTCTGTATTTTACAAATGAATTAGACTTCAATGTAGCACTTGAATAATAGACAGTGCAGTATGAGCTTCAATAAACAGTACAGTAGATTTCACAGTAGAGAAATTTCTAAATCAATATGCTTCTTCTATTCTACCCAGTTATTAGTTCAAATATTTCTGTATTCACCAATCTTTCATTCTATATCAAAAACAAGATCTGTAAGTTTGTTTCTCTCTAGGATCACTTTGATGTAATAAATTATACAATATATAAGAATAAATTAATTATGATAAGAGTTCCATGAAGTGATGTGAGTTACTTCTCCATAGAAAATACTATAATAGGCCTAGATTAAATGGGTAGGCTAACGTTGATAATACACATTCTCAGAAGTGGAAAATCATTTTCTTGATTATAATAGTTCAAAAAAATCTAATTAATAGTATTTGTTATCAATCATCTGTGAATTATTAAATTCAATGTCCAGAGACGTTGATTACGAGAGACAGTGAGTAATTATGTTCATCGTTTATCATAAGTTATTTGAGAGATGCGGAGCAGAGCATGTAACCACCACAATTTGCAGACCCCTACCACAACTTAGCCAAGAATCTACCGCAAAATTGCCATCACTTCAAAGAGTCACCTGATGTGGAGTATAAGAGACCATTCAGCTAATCTGATGTCACTGTAATTTAAATATATTAACAGAACTGGTCACTACAGGGCAATTACTTATAATGGAAATGGTATCGTGGAAGTGATTTAAAATGGAAAAACCTAAAAGAACTTCTTCCAGTTCCTCTTTGTATTGTATTTTGTTCAAGTGAGGAACCCCTCCATGGAAGATAATTGAGAAATTTGAGATAACAGGAGGTTTCTGCCAATGCAATGATTGTCTGTAATCTAAAGTCATCACTGAATTCGAACTGCATGAATCAACAATATAATAATATATTCTCGCTTTTAGTCTTACGTCTTTCCTTAACTGAATTGTGAAATCACTTTTTGAAACTAAATGAACAATATATGATATTATAATAACAAAAAAATCATTGACCGAACGTAAATGAGGTCTAATGCCCCGTTTACACCGGAATGTTAATTGACCGAACGTAAGTGAGGTCTAAGATTCAAGTCGACGATTTCGCATTTGTTTGTATGTATGTTTGCTTTTGCTTTTTCGGAGTTCTACTATCTTATGATTGCAGGTTTGACGTCTAGTGGGATCGGACTCCTTTCACGACTGAACGCGGCAATACATTCCAATGAGATTTGACAGGAATGTTCCTCTTGAAATTGCGCGTCGATGTATATGTAAGGTTATCCAACAATTTTCATATTAAGGACGAAAAAAGGAAGAAAGGATTCAACTTTCAACTATTCTCTGATATAGGTATACTCCATACATTATTATTGATAGTATATTTAATTATTTTTGTTAATATTACTAAAACATGTGATATCATGGCATTTCAAAAAATTCTACTTCAGATGATATTTTTTCATTGAAGTCAGCTGAAATATTTCAGATGAATATTGAGGTAAGTTTTCCTTTATGCGAAACGGTCCGACGGTCGACCACAGACTAACAACAAGAGCTGTGATTGGCTACATACAGCTGTTTGACTGCAGCCAACCATCGGGCCGTTTCATATGATGGAAAACATTACAGAAACTGATGCCCGGTTTTCCAAGCACTCTCAAATTTTGACAAATCGTCAACAGAACCGCTGACATTCCCTTCAAGTTTATTTCGTTCACATTTACTCGTCAATACGTTGTGAGGTTATGCATTCATCCAATAGTCAAATGAGAAAATAAATGAAGTGTCTTATTATTCAAATATCTTATTTGAGCATTAAATAAAGTATCTTCATTTATTTTATAAGGGAAAATTGAAATAAATATATAAAAAGATTATTCAATGAATAATCCAGGTATCATTGATGGATTATCTGGAGAAAATAGACCCTTTTCTTTCAAAGTTACTCCATCTGTTCTTTTATCTTCTATTATAAGACTTTTCAGCGATCAACCTCAACAGCAATTGTTTCTCCTCTAAATTGAAATTGATAATATGATTTATTTTGTCCTCAGCAATTCAAAAAAAAAAAAAAATCGCATGCATACACTCAAACTAGGCTACTGAATTATAGCAGGACCTCCTAAATACCTCCTGGTATTTAGAAGGTCCTGATTATAGGTTCTTGCTTTGAACTGATTATAATATCATTATTTTGTTTGAGTACCGTATCTAAGCAATGAGAATGCAGATACGCTCCAGAAAATGAATTTCAATACTAGCCTACAGCAATCTCAAAAATTTAAAAAAAAATCCTGGTGTTCTATTGATGATTTTTCCAAGTTCCAGGGTCCCTCAAGTGTTCAAAAAACCGGGCATACAATCTCTATACCTATAATGTGACAGAAATTGGGGAAAAATTTGGAGGAAATATGTGGGTTGAGGTGATTTATTTTGAACTTGGATACAGCTGAGCTTTTCAAGTTTAAATAAAGGATTAATATGGCATGCAATATTTATTTGCATGTATTCAATTTTGATGTAAATGTCTGTGTGTAGCACTAGCTGTGGCCATAGTGACGGACTGATGCCGACAAAAACTAAAGCGTATGACTGTGGCCACTGCATTGCTGACTTCCTCGCGCCGACTTTCGGAATCGACGCACAATTAGAACGTACCGTAAAGACAGACAGTGCTTTTATGATGCAGGGAACATGGGTGACTTCGTGAGGTCTACCGTTCACAGAACTACTAGTTATAAGTAAATTATTCATTGATAATTGTACTGCATTTCTGTACTTCTATTTTCAATCCTACATGCTTTACAAAATAGGAATTCAAATCGTCCACTGTCAATGTTAAATTATCCTAGGAAGTACACCTCTAGGAAATTACATGCACTATTGAATTTATACTATTTTAAAACTATTACACCATTATCAATCCCTGGTAAACTAAACTTTAACGGACAGAATAGCAGCATTCAGTAACAACCGAAACCGGTATCTCGATTTTCTAATAAATCAGTGGTTTGACAACATCTTGTCTTTTCATTTATTATGGATAACTACCACAATATCAATTTCAAAGAGTATTTTAAAACACATTTCCATGAAGCTTATTCATATCAACGAACAATCAATTCTCAATCAGATTCTGAAAATATTTACACAGGCTACACTTAACACCGTACTAATACTGTACTAACAATTACCGTTTTAACAATTAATTCTTATTCAAATTTCGAGAGCATGTACTTACAATCATATCGTAGATTGAAAATATGGATTTCGATCGCAATGCTAGATAATTAATCAATCGGTAAGGGCAATTAACGCTACACATCTGCAGATTGCGGAGCCTGAATGGAGCCTGATTGATTGACACTGTAGCTCAGATGACAGCTATGATCTGTTGAATTGTTGTAGACTATTATAGTGTTAATGCCCACTAAAGCCTCATGCACGATTGTACTTGTACGGTATAAATTGCTGTAAACGGATACCGGGTTCTATTCAGCGGGCTCAATAAGTGGCATTTAAGCGTAGCGCTGGCTAAAAGCTTGTTCGATCATTAACAGTGCATAACAATATTAGGTGGCCATTATAGGCGGCTGAGTGCATGCCCGTTTTCCACATTTAATAGGCCAGCAAGACGACCATCATCATAAGAAAGAGAACAAACGGAGGGCCAAGGCGAATATAGAAGGCGACTGATATGGTTTGTTCCTGCTCCTGCGATATCTGGCAGACTGCCTAAATAGCAGTAATTCAATCTGCAACCGGCCATCGTTCCAGCCCTACTCGGTCTGCAAACACCGGCTGAGCAAAATATGCTTTATCAGGCTAATATCAGCCAGCACCATTTACGCTTCCCTGTCTGTCTCACACAGAATAAACACTGTTGCTTTCCACCTCCATTTTCTTATTATATCAGCACTCAGCCTATAGTCAGGACCAATAGAGACCGGTCTGTTATCCGCTCTCCAATTGATTAACACAGTGTAAAATAGTCCAATATTATTCGAACTACAGCAATAATGAATGAATTTTTTCCAATAGAAATTTCAAAACTTTCTCCAGAGGATCTTGATCTCTGATGTTTTTTGGTAGCCTATAGTTGATAATTGTCCTCGCCAAGAGAGATTATAAGAGTTACTCGAGCATAATCCTACATTGTATTGAACAAGTTTTGTTGCACTTGCTAAAATTTATTATCATTCATATCAATTTTAATCCTAAAAACAATTTACTATCCGAAAAAATATATTTATGAACTGATTTAAAGCATTGATAACTAGAATCCACCCGCTAACAAGATTCTATGGTTCATTTTTACAGCGAATCAAATGGAATATTGTACAGAGAAGTTATTATAGTAATACAGTACTTGCGTTGTAATTACTTACATGATAGATACTGTATTGGTCATCAGGAGAAGAAGAGTGTTTCTTCAGTTTCCACTTATTCCAAGATATTGTTGTGATCAATAATAACAGACAGATGCTTGTGTTGAAATGATAATCTAACTTACACAGTCGGAGCACGATCCTATGAAATGTTACAACAGGGAGATTGGTGCTTATAGCCTGCTGTCCTCAAAAACGTTCATGCCGTTGACAGAATGATGAAGGTCACCCTTTCTTCATGCAATTCTGGACCATTCATCATGTAACATTTCCAAAGAGGTCGGGCTACACTCTTCTATGAACGGTCCTCCGCCAAAGTATTCAGTAAAGCTCCTGAAATGTATTCATACTCTCCAGGGAGAGCCTTCGCTTTTGAAAGACCTTGTCAAACTTGAAGGTCCATTTTGCTTCCATTCTACTTTTTCACGTGCATAGCACATTTATTCGAATTTTATCAGACGACAACATCATGGGATATATGAGCTCTCCATTCACGAATATGACAACTAAATTTGAGATCAATAGATTGACATTATCGACTGAGGCCACACATCATTAACTCTTGGTCAGTCGCTCTCCAACTCAGAGATTATTGAGCACATTTCAAACTTAGTTCTAAGAGTTATGAGCTAAGAGCCCATCATCAACATTATTAGCACAGAGGCTTTGAATTCGTCTAGTTTTCAAGTTGGGAGTTGGAGTAACCGAGGGTTACCGGGTTCGATTCCCGGTCCGGGCGGAATTTTTTAACAGTTTCATTCAATGGATCTCGACTGCTTTTTAGTACATTAGTCAATATTTGCAGTTGCAGAAGTCCTTTGTCTATTTATATAGCAATAAATGGAGATTCGAATTGATTATTAGTATAATTATCCAGCAGTTGGTATACTGCAATGTCTAATAATTCTTCCAAATTAGACACAATTAGATGGATATCAACTTGTAGAGTTCTTGTTCGTAGGCTACACCCCAATTCCTTGAAATGGAACTGAGCTCAACTAATAATCGAGTACTATAGTAGTTGATGTCAAATAGACCATTGAGAAGTTTCTTGTTGGAGCAGCCCCAACATTCACTTTCAAGAGATTGTTAAAATAACCTCACAACATTTACTTTAAAATGTTTCAAATTCCTTCAATTTACAATAATTTATCTAATTAAGTTTTAACCGATGAATTGAAACAAATCGGAGTAGCCTTCAAATTTAAAGTACTCGATAGCATTGGATTGACCCGTCGTGCTATTCAGAGTTTGATAAAGTTCCATCTATTCCGTGAAATACTTTGGGAGCTGTTAATGAGTTATAGTTCTTCTATCTGGAAATCTCATTTAGTACTGGCAATTTTAATGAAAAAGCAACCGTTTTCTACAACCATAAGATAGAAAAGAGGTTGAAAAGTATTTTGGATATTAAAAAAAAATCAACGTTAATCTGACTTTGATTCATGCATAGCATATTCATAGGCTATCATATACCAATTCAAATATAAAATAGAATGATTATAATACGAATCTTCAATCCTTCCTCATTGATTATTGATTCTAGATAAATATAGAGAACAGCACAGGTGGCTCGTGCACACGGAACAGGTGAAGTGCTGTACAGTAGAAGATACGGGAACTTCACCTATTTCGTGGGTACGAGCCGCTATGTTTTCAAAACACTAGGTTAGAAAGTAGAGTATGATCAGAGAGAATGCATGAATTTCCAATTCCTACTCAGCAGTAATAATTTAAAAATATTTTATAAACGAGATAATAAGGTGGGATTTAAGATCTTTAGGGGAGTGAATTGTAAAAGGAATGAGATGGAACAAAGTCTACCTCTCAGATAGAGTAACTCAGTTGCGGCCGTATAATTTCCCAATGACGTAACAACCGAGTTGCACTGTTTTATGACTTATCTCATCCAGTGAGCTGACTTGTTTGCTGCTGCGGACGGCGCTTAAACAAATTATGCCGATCATAACAGCCCTGGAAACATGAGTTATGGTTGATGAGTCTTGCTGCTACCAGAGTAGTTTCGCTTTAATTGTTATTAGGAGAGAAAACGTTATTATAATGTCGGGGGCGAAGAACGGCAAGTTCCATTGTTTTGAGCGTTGAAACGACAGTGGTGGATGGGGGGAGTTGAGTCTAGAAAACGTGTTTTGTTTCGGAAGGCAGTTTAAGGGATGAGCTGAAGGGGTAGCGCTGGCAGACTCCTTGCGGGGAAAATCGATGTGGGTGGTCAACAGACTTACTCCCTTTCCCAGGAGGTAAACAGCGCCCGCTGCACAGAAATATTATGCCCCCTTCTGGCTGCCAATCGCATGAAGAAACAACTCCCCGAAATATTTATCACTGACCGTTTTCCCCATTTCTCCTGTATTCTTCACATTGTAAATAGCATTTTCACACTTCGAGGATGAAGATTACGTAAAGATGTCTGGCTAGCAACTCACTTGCTCAATACCTATCAGATGTAAGTGATCTGTGTATCACTTCCTGGTGATAAGGATGTTTTATTTGTTATATTTATGCATAGATTACAAAGACTTCATGCTTGGTGCCAACTTGTTCTATATTATGAGCTCTTGTGATTCTCTGCTACATTGTATTGTATACTTTGTTTATTTCTTGTGAAAAAAATTCATCACATTTAAAAAAATCATATCATCTTTTAATTGGGTACATGAAATAAAAATATATCGATTTATGTATTCCAATTGCAAAATATTTTTTAAATTGAGAATTTTATCATAGATTAGTATCAGTTTCTGAATGAATTTGTATACCTTATCACTGACTGGCAAGGATATCAACAAAGAATAGAAATTCAAGGTAATATACCTATGAAACGTTGCAGCGCTTCAACCCACCAGGCTCGAAACCAATCGAATTGGTATCGTTCCTAATGACTTGGTGGCTTATTGGAGAAAATATATTTTCTATTGATCTGACGAATTCCCTTTAAATTGAAATACTTATTATACAATATCTGGTACCGAGCTTCGCTCTGAAGCTGCGGCTGACCTGTTGAAGTACATAAATATGTTATTGTAAAAAATCAAGGAACCTCCTTGTAAAAAATAAATCCAAAATTGATATGATCACCTCTCACAATTTTTTGATAGTTATGAACATGTGTTATAGACTTGAATGTATCTCAATTCACTCCAGCTGGATAGCATTGGTCAGCTAACGATAACAGCCATTATACGCAGTACTTGAGATAATGCCTGAATATTGAATAAGGAATATTTTTTTATTCTTGTATTGATCCTGCCAGAGAGTTTTCCCGGACATGAGACCTGGTGCAATCTTATTTTTCCATCACGGTTATATTACATTTCAAATTTCAAGAAAATCGTTAGAGCCGTTTTCTAGATCCGTGGTTCCACATACAAACATACAAACATACAAACATACATACATACATACAGAAATTACTCGCTTAATATAATAGGATATGCTAATAGTATTCACAGACTTGAAAGTCCACTAACCCAAAGCCCACTTCATGAATCGATAGAAGATGATTGTCATCTTGAATTATTATTTTTAAAATGATATGTTTAAGATTTAGTAGTGAATTACTGGATTCCGTTTCATTTTATTATAGATAATTATTGGGAAAACTACTTGAGCTATTAATGGGCAACTATTCACACTCAAATACTTTACAAATCTGATCACATGAAATTTGAGACTTGATCTATGTAACTCCTTCATCCTCATCCTCTTCTTACATAGCCAATCCCACATCCACTCAATTCCCACTCAATTTGTTTTCTGGATCACGCACGCCAAAAAGAACATTTAAAAAGCAGCTCTCTCCCCTAAGAGAAGAGTGTTTTTGTAGTAGGCTAGTTACTTTTCGAATGGATGTTAATATCAATACGTTTTTCATTCTCAGTGTGAATCAAGGTTTTTTTACAGAGTGGCAAGTGGAGAAATTTTTAATCTCCGCGCATAAAAAGGCAAGTGCTACAGGAACAGCCTCTGGCTGAACACTCTGCACTCGAAAGTGTGACTCGAGTGCTTGTCTGCCTTTTGAGTTTGAGAAGCTGGCGCCTTTTTCAGTTTCAACGACAAATAATTACTCGGTCATGACTGTTCTCCGGTCTGTTCTCGCTTCACTTTGATTCTAGCCACTCTTTCCACCGCAAAAATGAAGCACCAACTCTCAGCTTACGATTACCGATAACGCAGAGTGCCTCTCTGCATTCGAAAATGTTTACTCGCCCAAGATTGCACCTTATTTGAGTGCTGTTGAATCCAAGAAGTTCGGTGACGATGTATAATATAGAATTTTTGTAAAATATAGAATTTTTGTAAAATTAATATAGAATTTGACAAAATATTAGAATTTTTCTTGTAACGCAAACTTAGGGTTGAGTGGGCCTAGTAGTTTCAGTTCGGATGAGATGGCAAAATATTCGAATATCTCTTGTAACCGTAACCAACACCTACTAATACATATTAGTAGGTGTTGTCGTAACTCATCGTTTGGTGGGCCTACTTGGATTCTGTAAGGGATAAAACCTGTACATTTCTCCGGAATTATAAAAATTTTTCATTGTGACAGGAGAAATATTTGATGTCGGAGCAAATAATAATCTTCATAGAGTTTATGCTTGGAAATCTCTCGTTAGCCAATTTAGAAAATGTGTATTGTTTGACTATTTTCAGGTAAAAATTCACAATTAAGTTCTATTATGTGACTTGATATAGCCTTGTTTGAGACTGTTGATAGGATTCGTGAAAAAAATTAAGGCAGTCTTGTCTTTATATTGTACGTTCAACAGGGCAACAGCTGATGTTGTCTGCGAATAGTCTGAGAAATTGTACCGGACCACTGACAAGAGTTTATTCGTTAGTCTATTCTCCAGTAAGCTGATTCGGTACAGCTTCTCAGACTATGCAGACAACTACTGTTTGGAACTGTTGTGAGCTGTTGCTAACCCTGTAACCTACAATGAACAGATGAATCGACTAATTTTTTGAAGAGAACTCCATCAATTATTAGTAGAGAATCAGTTTTAAGTTTTGTAGGCTACTCACATTTGTATTTGTTCAATTCAATTAATTATTTCGATATGTGCTCTTGTGATTCTCTGCTACATTGTATTGTATACTTTGTTTATTTCTTGGGAAAAAATTCATCACATTTAAAAAAAAATCAATTTTCGTGCCACTCATTTCTCATTAATTACTTAGTTGATAAATTATCCAAATTTTATAAAATCTTTTAATTGATCTACAGGAATGCATAGCAAGCGAGTAAAACTGTACAAATTGGTAATCTATATACCGTATAATTCGCAGAAACTATGGTTCTCAGGGTTTTAATTGCGAAAATTATTCTCAAATGCTGATCGTAGCCTATCGATTATTTGTTATAGAATGTTTAGCCTATAGTTCAGTATACTGATTGCCGTTTCATTGACTATAATCTATCATAAATATTTAATGAATAATAATTCATGAATTTGTCCTTTGATTAATCTTAATAATTTCCGAGTCGAATATTTTGTGGAAATCTGAAAAAGCTTCATACCTTCCAAGTATGAGGAGAGTTTAATATCATAAGTAACACCAACCGGTTTTGCAAACTCTCATAAGAGTTATTGATATGATTCCACCCATGTTTCTCAAACTATATTTAGCCTTTTATATTGAATAGGATAGACTTATAGACTGATATCATACTAGTTTATCCGACTGCTAGAACACTGTACGTCCAAGACTGAGCGGAATGAATAATGTCAAAAGATATGACAGACAGGTATAATTTTTTCGTGAGAGGCAACTAAAGATTTTTCCGAATTGGAAAGGGGAAAAAGAAAAACACGAAGGCTACACTGGCACCAGGCTGTGAAAGACCAAGAAAGTGAAAGGGAGTGAGTGAGAGGGAAAGAAGATTGATAGAGGAGTGAGTGAGCAAGAAATGATTTAGAGCTCGTTCGACCGATGAGAGCAACTTTAAAGGGGCGAAGGCGATGTAAAGGATTCAAAGGCTCTGGGACCAATAAAAAACAACTTTGATTTCTCAATTTGATTGTCATTCAACAATATTGGTCAAAGTTCAATAACACTATACCATATTTTTCTTGAGAAAATGAATTCTCTTCGACTTCCATTGTAAATATTTATGTTTCATTCACAAATAAAAGACATCATTTTCAACGCGAATAACTCGTCTAAATGCTTTATAGTCTCTTCTGTTTATTGACAATATTTTTTCGAGTTAATTCCCAAATCAAAGTTTATTCACGATATTTTCGAAGCAGTTAGCTACACTCACTTTCAAAAAATGTGATTTTATTGAGAAACCATTGTCACAAATAATGTTCACAACAACTCTTTATCAGTTTTGATTGGAATAAGTGATCAACAAATCTTTGTTTCTGAAAAACCATTTATTTTTTGTTCACCTACACCGTTATTTATGAACGACACAAAAACAGGGAGAAACAAGCATTCTGATCCAAAAACAATTTCTCCAAGCATTAAAAGAGGTTATCCGGTTCCTTAATCTACATTATTTCTAGTTTGATAATTCTTGAAATTGAACGAATGTGATACAGTTAATCATCTTCTCCAAATATTAAATACTGTAGTTGAAACTATCATGATTGGATAAAAATGCATTTATTCTTGAAATTTTAAAACAAATCATGACTGTCTTTCATCATTCTCCATGCATCAATACCCTTGTACAACTATAATAAATCTCCTTAGTACCTACTTGATTTGAAACTTAATAAATTTTTCACCAAAAATCAATAAGTGATCGAGTTTTCTCGTGCTCCCAACACTACGAACTCAGGAAGGTGAAAATCCAATGAGCTCCATAACCCACTTCGATATCACTTAATTACATTCTGAAACTAACATGCGTACCGCTCAGTCAATAATCATGAATAATTGAATGGGGCACAGATTAATATCTCATATTGTTTGAAGCAAACGACGGAATATTCTATCAGATGCATTAGTATAATCAATATTAGTCTAGCTAAATTCAGTTACACAATGGACAATTCACTTACTTACATTGACACAAATAGTGTTTCAACAACTATAATTATTGACGAACATTTTTCAAGATAATGATGTTATCATTAGTTATAATTATAATTGAAAAAAGTTATAAAAATACACTTTTCATCCTCAATATGAGATTACAGAGATTGGTGCTTAGAGAAATATCGAATTTTAACAAAATGTATTGTTTATTAGTGAATTATTGGAGGAGTTTAAGCGCGATGGATGATTTTTGAAATTCATATTTCTCTTATATTATTAAAAATTCATATTCACCCTATCAACAATAATTACAGTTTCGAACAATATAATATCATCTTAGATACCCTTTTCCTCAAACATTCGTCATTATATTCACATTTTTGTTGGGCAAGATCCTGGATAATCGATTCTTCAGTGGGTTCATACATTAACTTTTCATTAAAATCAAAAGATTCACTTTCCCAATTTGAATAACAATAGCAGATTTGTTTGAGGAGATACAATGTACGGTAAAATAAATTATTACATAATATTATGAAATTTTGTGTAGAATAAATGTAAAATAGAAGTTTCTCTAATGAGAATGATGATTATAGATTAGGGAGAAAGTATAAGTATGAATTAATAGTGTACTGCTAATGTAGTGTCAAACTGGTTCAAATTACTAAGAACTATTCTGAAGATTCTCTCTCTATTGATTGAATTTTCGAAATTTATGAACAGAACGGGGTTTCTCGAACTGTGTTGATAAATTGACATTAGAGAATTCTGTGTTTCCTAAGATTCTGAATAATATAATACAACATAAACATACAGACTTTAAATATTGAACCATATGAACTTCAACTCTTACAATCAGCATTATTTTGTCTTTTGAACTAATGTAATTATCATAGAGTAGATTTTGAAATCATACAGCTATTAAAAAGCGCATCATATACTAATATTGGCTTATGTCACTCATCATGAAACGATATTTCTAGTATTCTGTTGATAGACAATACCTTTATTTCCTCTCAGTAGATATCTTTCACTCAATTTGCGAATTCATTCATCTCGATGAATTTATCAAACTCAAGCAGCAAAGTGGACTACACTCTCACTCTTCTAGTCAGCTTATAGTGAAGCTAGCCATTCTGTATATCTAGCTCATCAATTTATGACTGATGAGCACTTTCAAGTCCTTTCACAACAATTTAAGAATTATATGATCCACTATTCAATATCAACAAAGATTAACCATTCGGCTGGTGTTAATGTTCATAACAATATTTTTATGTTAAGGTACAATGCCGAAGCACCAGGAGCAATGAATAAGGACTTGCTTGCGTGTTCACAATCGACGCAAATTATCATTCTAATACGTCGCTTTCATGTTTCGCCCCACTTATTGTTTGCAGAACATTTGTCATATCCGCATCGCACGTCCAACTGCTAAAGATGTTATCTAACGTCCAGAGATGTCTACGTCTTTTGACCTCTACTCTCAAAATTCTAAATAAATCTTTAATGTAGAAAGAAGTTTTTACAGTAAAGAGCTTGGAAGTAAAAATATAAAAGATAGTCGTGAATGGAAGTGAAAGTATAGTCTGTCAAAGGAAAGAAAACCCTTGGCAAGATAGGAAAATGACTCCAGTTTGGTCAATATTTATTCAAGAATTATAAATGTGGTCTCAATAGTAGATCAAATTGTTTCCTACAGTTTGAGATGAAATTGATGATTTTTGAACAAATATTGACCGAGCTTGAGTCATTTTCTCATCTTGCCAGAGGGTCTTCTTTGCTTGGAAAGACTATAACGCGTCTTTGACGGTCAAGACTCAAGCGTCTCACAATCAGTATTGCAATAGTCAATTACTAATACACTATTACTAACTAAACGAGTTTTGAATTTATTGGAAGCAACATATTTTTTCAAATCATGACTTCAGGAAGCAATAAATTAAATTTTTATTAACTTTACTAGAATAAATGGAACTAGTAAATCAAAATTATTAAGACTAAAAGAGCTTGCATATGGTACACAAGCTCATATAAAACATGAATATAAAATATATACACCACCAGCATGATTTAGGAAAAGTCTGTTTGATATTTATGTAACTATCGTTGTTACAAACATGATTGGGAAGAACTTCTAATCCATCATATACTGTATATCATCATATCATCTACAGTATATCCAAACAAGATGAGGATGGTGAATGATAATTGAAGAAATTGATAACAAGATTCTATACAGAGGCAATCTTGAGATATTGTGTGCTGATCAATAATCGAGTTCAATTGAGGTTAAAAAATTCAAAAGTAGGTAGGTTATAATTATGATATTCTTGCTCTGCTGAAAAACTAGCCAGTCATCAAGTCAGCTACTTTTGATGATAGAAACTGTTACTTGGTATAGTCTATGGCAGCCTAACTGCAATAATAAAAGAACTGCAATAAGTCCTGCACGTTAAATTGGGAATATCACACAATCACGTAGTGTACTTTAGTTAGGCCTCGGCTCATGTGGGACGCTCTACACCGTTGCCTACCCTGCTCCTTCAACAGTATTGAGGAGTACAGCACGCTCTCTAATCGGCTCCGTGAAGTTGTAGTGCACATGCCCAAAAAGATTTGAGAAAAATCATAAGTAATCTATGATTTTTGCACAATCAGAATGTGCAAAAAAATAATTTTGTTTTACACAAAATTATTTTTTCTTAAATTATTTCTTTTACACAAAATTATTTTTTTGCACATTCTGATTGTGCAAAAATCATAGATTACTGATGATTTTTCTCAAATCTTTTTGGACATGTGCACTACAACTTCACGGAGCCTCTCTAATCCATATTTTGTTTAAGCTTAGAACACACGCCGTTACAGTACACTTCAGATTGTAATGGCGTGTCTTCTCAGCTTGCCTAAACTATAATGATTCTAAATTTAGACCCGTGTGCAGGTAATTATTTTCATTTGAACTTGGGTCAAAGAGTTGGGTTTGTATAGGGCTATACAAAGCTCCACTTGCAACACAATTTTTCCATTTTCCCATGTTCGAAAAGACAGCTTATGACACTGGCGGCTCGTGCCCACGAAAAAGGTGAAGTGCCGTACAGTAAAAGATACGGGAACTTCACCTGTTTCATGGGCTCGTGAGTACGAGCCGCCAGTGGCTTATGAGGGTACTATTCTGAGCAGAGACTTACTTCTTTTTCAATACTATCGACTATAATACTCCTCCCATAAATCAATCAACAAAATCAAAACTTTACTTCAGGTAATAGGCTCGTCTTGTTATCTGGCAATAATTGGTATGTAATATAATCGTTCATGAGATCCACATTGTTATTGCTTCTTCTTGATAAAGTTTAAGATTATACCATTAATTATTATAGCAGAGCCAGGGAAGTGATCATAATTTATTTATTCATTAATCTTTATGGAACTCGAGGAAAAACGAGGGAAAAGACTGACAATCAGAGATGATAAACTCGATATTCTATGCAATAAAATCGAAAGTTTAGTACAGTATGTGAATCCAAATTACACATTTTCCATAGATATTATTTTTATAGAATTATATGGTGCAACAATCAAAAGGTGGTATCTCAATTTTAATGAATATGTGGTTTCATAATGTTTTAGATTTCAAAAGTTGAATGGAAATACAAGATATTGTTAAGTACCTATAATATGGATAAGTACCGCAATATCACCTTCACAACTACCTTCACAAGTCTTCAATAGTATTTTCATTCAGTCAGTATGCGCTCACCTTTTACCGGATCCACATGATTTCTAAGATATCATGAAACAGGCTCAAATGAATATTGATGGTAAAATACCTTGGGAATTCCTGAATAGTCTAACACATATAACAGATAACACAGATAACAGGATATCTGAAATTTTATCGAATAATTCCAGAAGAAGAAAGTTGAATTGATGAGAAATGTTTAAGTCCTGATTAAACCGAGGAGTTCATCAATGATGCGCCAGAATCGTTTTGGTTGCGGGTGAGTTTGAAAATGTCTATTGTGAAGTGATTTGGCGAACGCAAAGTAAACAAGGCCGCCCCAGCGACCCATCTCTCACACCTACAACAACTGCTAGCTATGCTACCACATACGACAAAGCTATTGATTTTTTAATAGCCTATTTGTTCGCTACGTCACCGATGGAAGTCAGCTTTCAATAGAATGCAAGGTCTGTGGTTCTGCAATACAATGGCTGGGTAAAAGCTCTTCCCTCCGTTGACCTATCGTCGACATCATTTATCAATATTGCCATCATAGAAAATTGAAATTTGAAAATGAGATTCAATCAAGAGCTAAGTTATATAACTCTAAAATAGAAAATTTCTGCTCATTATTGCGAAAAACTATTTTGGAGTGGAACCTTTTTAATTTTTTTTACTATTTCTCAACTTTAAATACTCACAAACAGGAGCAATTCGTTCATAAGTGATAAATTAATCTCTTCATATTGAAATTTCTGTTCTTCATAATTACATTTTCAATAGCGAGATTGGAACAGGAAATAATGATTGAATTTTGATGGTTTTCAACTCTTCACTTCAAAATAATTCTTTTGGTGATAAAAGTATACTATTGTGGATTCAAAATGAATTTGAACATATGTATCAGAGCACTTACATCAATTATCACCAGATTGACAAATATATATTCATTTATTCAAATGTTACAGTATAAATCTACAATAAAGAAAATATTCATGGATGGATAATGAATAGTATCGAATTCACAAGCAATCTTGAAAGAAAACTGCTCTATAGCTCTGGAAACATTATTGTTCACTGTTTCTTCAATAATAAAATCTGTATTACTACTAAACCACCAACAACTTTTCAATAAGGTGAAAACCGATGAAAAAATTATTCATGCATGCTAAGAAAGAATGTGAGAATGTAGAAAAATGATTGATGGAAGAGAGTGAAATACATGCTTTTACATTCAAAATTTGATTGGGAATCTGCTTCCAAGTCTGTGAATGATATAAAATGTGTTTGGGAAATGTGTGATAGAGAAAATACAGTTCAACAATATTTAACCCATTGATTATTATTTACGAGAGTTATACAACATCCAAGATGATCTAAATGTTTATGCAGTCACTACAATGGCACTTCAATTCAATGCATCATGAGAGAATTATCTATTTTCATAGTCATAATATGAATTTAGTTAATAAATGAATAACGAATAAATAAAGTATTTTAAACTGTGTTCAAGTTGATCAATGATTCTCCAAATCTGTTTTTTTTTCATGAAGAAAATTTCATAGGAGTTTTTAAGAATCGTGGAACAGTAGGCCTGCTTTGGGAGTTTTTAAGAAAAATTTAGAAAACGTAGAACAGTAATACTTCTCCATAATACGGTACAGAATGATGAGATCATCAGAATCAGAAAATGTACGTTTCAACTTATTCAAACAATGAATAATTATCTTAATTCTTTGACAAGTAATGGGATGATGAATTTTATTTGTCAGTTTATATTTCGCAATCATTCGTATACAATTATACAATTTCAGAATATTGGTCTCTACTTTTTTGAATCATCATGAATATCATTCATGAGTCGTTTTATTGTTCAATGAGCGAACTCAATTTTTTTTTTTTAATTAAAGCATACAATTGCGAATTGAGGTCTCCTGAGTTTGGTTTGATGAGGTGAACTAGAGGATTGGATTAAGACAAAAAACTTGTTCTTGGGATTTTATTCTCGATAAATCATGTATTAGGATCAATAGATGTAAATGTAAAGCAATTGTGTAGTGCGGAAGTTGAATAAACAAAATTGAGAGAAATGTGAAAATAGAACTTCAAAGAATAGAAATGGAATGAAAAATCTACAAAAGTCTAACAAGATTCAAAAGTGAATGATAATTCATAATAATATATCTATTTCATAATTTGACTGTAGAATATATTGAAATTCAAGCGGCAATTTCAGTATAAACATCATGAATTGAATTCAAATATTTTTATTGTATGCTTAAAACATGAAAGAGAAAAATACTCCACCTACAAAAGTTCGAGAAAAATTGCTATTAGCTCTAGACCATAGATCTTATTATGAGTGCGCTATAAAAATAGCTATTCTACTATAAAAAGTTATGAAAGATGAACATAATATCCATTGAGGCAAAAATATGGATGAGAATTCAGGAGAATAAAGTTGATTGATAAAGACATAGAGTTGAACAACGATATCCTGGAAAAGTGAAAAGACAATGAGAAAAATTGAATCAGAACATGCAATGTACCGATGACTGATGTCCTGTGACATATGTTATGACGGGCCGCCTCCTCCGCTGATTCGTGATCAAGTAGATCCTAGATCAACAAAGTCAAAAGTCAATTTTCTATTCACTTTCGAGAGTTTTTTTGGTTTAACGCAGATAAAGAATCGAACAGAATCAGTTTGAACAAGTAGGAATTTTTGCCCAATATAGTAGCACAAAGCATCATGTATGTATTATATTTCATATTCATATCATTCATTAATCATTGATATATTCAATAATCCATGTGAAAGAGTATACAGTAAACATGGAAGCAAAATCAATTACATTGATTAATCGATTAGAATGAATTGAATACGTATAAGCTAACATCAATGTTTTCGAAGTATGAAATAAAAATCGAATATAGCTCGACAGGGAGAATGATCAATGATCGTAAAATACATGTATATTTTGTATACGATATTCTTTAATACAATAAATTTGTATTAGAACAACAATAGTACAAATAATAGCCCTTGAAGATTGAACGGATTTTTTGGGTCTCTAGAGTGTCAACGAATTGAGAAACCAGTGAAATATCCCGTCAATATGTATTGTATGCATTATCACATTTTGTTGTAGCCTAGGTAGTGGTTTGTAGAGTAGGAGTGCAACGGCAGCTCGTGCCCACGAAACAGGTGAAGTGCCCATATCTTTTACTGTACAGCACTTCACCTGTTTCGTGGGTATGAGCCGCCAGTGTGGGAGTGGAGAAGATCTTATTTAGGGGTAGATGGGAAGTAGGAAGAGGCAGTGATGATACGCTAGCTGCCTCACTGCTTTTGTTCGCCGGACTTAGAGACAAACGCTCACACAAATCCAGTGTCAAATAAGGCACTTAGTTCCGATGTCGTTAATTAACGGCCTCCACCAAACACCGTTGAAATTAATTTGAATACCAAATTATCCCCTAAATATTAGTAAATATTTCAAACATATTATTCAAAGTTGATTATTCATGTATAATTGAATGATTTTTTTATGTTGTTGTGGGTCCGAATGATGATGATCTCTGAAATCTCCCTCTATAACGTTCTATGCTGATGGTGCCAAATGGAAGGCACAAGGAACAAAACAATTTTTATGAATTGTTTATATTACTTTGGAAAATCTGTTCAGAAAAATCTTTCATTCTCCCAAAATGCCTTGAAAGCAATCTAATGTGGAATAATTGCCACCTGATTTGGCAGGGTATTTGAATATTAGTCAACATTAAAGCAAGAGCTCGTTTGGGGTATGAATAACGGTTATTTCCAAAGTCACACTTTTTTCTACTTTTGAGCTAATAGTTCAATTTACTTAGCTCATGATAAAATAGAAATTGGCATTAAAAATACAAGATGAAGAAAATACCAACAGACAACACTTATAATTAACTTGCAAGCAACTTATAAAAATGTACAGTATACTTTGATTTACATTCTATTAACTATTCAGAATACGACATGACTTGACCTCAATGTAATAAACGAGCATTTATGTAATTAAAGAAATAGTCTCTAGAAATTGACTCAAGCTCAAAGATATAGCCTAGAACTTCTAGATTTTGATTGACGCTATGGAAAAATCTGAAAATCATGTTTTCCAATAATGCTTCACTATTACCAATAATTAATGCTTTTGATCAATACAAAAAATATCATGGGAAAAGCAATTTAAATTTTAATGGTACCATAACTATTCGATGTTAAAATAGATCCGCTCAGTTTCAGAATACTCAACAATATCCAAATCAAACAAATAAATTATTGTTGCAAGGTTATTAACACTCGTATTTATGGGCTAGTTAAGAAGTGTACATTAATATAGGCGGGAAAGGCAAAAAGTGAGTCTGCCTCCGCCAAGAAGGATGCCGCCGCCGCCAAGACCGAATTCACAACGAAGTAGGGCCAATATCGGTCGGAAGAAGCTGCCGCCCCCAATACATGCTCGCCGCCCCCCAACCACCCCCGCACCGCTGGCCCCCGGGTCGGTCGATATCGACATCTGTTCTGCCTGCCCCCGGGCTCCTAATGCACACGCCGAGGTCCACACTGTTATGTCCTAGTGTAAAATAGCTCAGTACAGTGCTTGTCATACTAAACTCCTTACATAACACTGTTCCACATTCCTCCGCAAGTAATAGTAATGTCGTCAATTACACACATTGTCTCAATCGACGCTTTTTCAAAGTCGGTCATGCTCCATTCTCCTATCGCCTGACCTATATCTGTTCTACGCAAATGGTTCATTAAAAAATTGTGGATAATTATAACTGTAACTGATTATCTATATCTGTTTTATTATGGTTATTCTCTTAAAATATTAGTACGTATAGTCATGAGTAAGAAATAATACTTAAAATGGTAATTAACACTCTAATGGCACTCGCAATTGTAGGCTACACATAACAGTAGTAGTTATAACATTCTACTACAATATAGAACCACGTGGAACTGTTGTAGCTTCTATAATAATTCCTATTTTTAGCATTTGGACGTGAGTGCGTGAAGTAAGCAAGAGGAGGACATACTGCACTTGTTTTTATACTGACTATAAATTACTGGTGTTTTGCTACGATATTTTCTTATTCAACAATTTTTATAGAATAAAGGTTAAGAATTCTAGTCTCGTGGTATGCATGGTATTTTAAAAATGTTCTCACGTACATTAGAGTTCCCAACAGAAAGCTAACAACTGGCGAATGTTTTTATTCTAATGAACAGCTGATTTTGTGATTTCAGATTGATAGTGTTGGAGGAAGAGTAAGATAGAGAGAAAAGATAATCGGCAAATTTACTCACTAGTTGGAAACTATACTGTAAATTATATTGACAGATTTTTAAGGTCCGTATCACCAATGCAGTTTAAACCAAGTAAAAATAAAACTACTATTGCTATTGCTATTTCGAATTATTTTCTCATCCGTAGTACAATGACTAGATAAAGTGTTTTTTATCAAGTCACTGCGATCCATAGGTATCACTGATGTTACAGGTTTTTATTATTCATAACAGTATGTAATGAAAACATGAATGGTTTTAATGGATCATGGAATATACTCCTACTCAATTTGAATATTAAACATACACTACTAGGAAACTTGGAAAAGAGTTTATGAGATACAATTTTCGCGATTGTAATCTTATCTTTCATAGGCCTATTGTAGACCTCTCCATAATTTCACTACCCCTAGGTTGTAATTGATGATAAGTGACGCCCGCACAGGATATTAGTGGTGCTTAGAGGAGTGGACGGGTAGAAGCAGAGACGCGAGAAAACTAAGGTTTTCTTGGATTAGTTATCGGCCGTGAGCGCAGTTATCAGCTAGCGGCACACAAACGCTCGCACGCCCTCTGACGAAAATAGTCGCAGGTGAGGAATCGCCAACTTGCACGCTAAGCTCATATCAGAAGAGGGTGTCAGGTCATCTACTCATCCGTCCACAGCCAAGACGCTCATTTGCTCGACAACATCTACAATTTTGCAGTCCACTAGTCGCTGATGAGTTGTCGGCTCACGGCTCAAGGACGGGCCAACACGAACATGCATCAGCACCAGCACTCACACGAAACATAACCATCTCCTGTGCTCGTCAAAAATTAGGGTGCGATATAGTTGGAATTACATGTAGCGAGTGGAGTTGCTAAGATTTTCTGAATAAAAAAATGTGTATATCATGTTCTAGTTTGAAGACTTATTCAGTCGATTATTTAACGTATTCCATGTGATCAAAAAATAATGGGATCATTGATATCAGATCATTTATTTTATAATAATGTACCTAGCTCATTGAAATTCATAGGAAACATGGAGTTGATGACTTTGGTGATGAGCATGAAATATTGGATGGCTTCTCTAGGAATTCATTGAATCGAGCTTGTATTGTTGATGTCAAGTTAAATTTGAGAAATCAGTCTCCCATCTCCTAAATACTGTGCTAATAAACCTGCAATTTTCCAATGTTTGGTTCATAGGATTGAAATGAATATAAATTATTGAATATAGGCTATGCTTCTCAATGAACGGCATTTCTTCAAGATTTGTAAATTCAGTTCTGAAACAAGCAGTCAAGAGTAACGATATTCCAGTTCTGTTATTTCAACTATAAGAACAATAGTGTATAGACTGAGCCGACTAATTCTACATTCATGATACTAAACCTATTTAAGTACAGTACGAGTATTTATCATATTTTTATGCATATCATTTTTAATAATATTATTACAGTACTGTGATAGAAATATGATCACGATTATGAAACACAGCGTGATGTTGCGACTTACTCAGTATAGAATACGAAATACAATGTGTAGTGTCATCATTGCTTACCTGGAACAAGAAAAAAAATGTTATACACGTAATATTGAATAATCACATTCAAACTATAGTCTGTCCACGCAAAGAATAAATCCAGCAAGATGGGAAAATGACTCTAGCTCGGTCAATATTGGTTCAAATTATTGCCAATTTGATCTCAAATTGTAGGTAACAATGCGATCTACAATAGAGAAAACATTCATGATTCTTGAACAAATATTAATCAAGCTGGAGTCATTTTCCCATCTTGTCAGAGGGCCTTCTTTGCTTAGACAGAGTATCATCATTAGGACTCAACAAAGCGTTTTTTATTGTCAATCTTTTTCATCTTTCTCATTTTCAATATTGGACGTAGTTATGCAGAAAGGAACCAATCCACAAGAATAAAAAAATCAGATTTTTCAATATTTGGGTTGATAAACCCCTAGGTAACTGTTTTGGATGAAAAAATCACTGGAATCAACCCTTATGGCAATTATGTGGGTTGGTTCCTTTTTGCAAAACAAATATCCTACTTCATGTGTTATGCAGAAACGAACCAACCCACAAAATTGCCATAGAATACGAAGTTTTATTATTAGGAACCATACTAAAATGATAGTCTTTTCGAGAGAAAAATATTATATAGAAATTCACAAATAATACACAAATAATAAAAACATATATTTTGTTGGAATTTAACGTGAGTAAATGTCGCCGTGTACCTACGAAAAGCACGATCTCGGAAGCGCTTGACGGCTGGTCTAAGGCTGGCCGCATGTTGCAGGAATTCACGGCAATTTAAACATTACAGAAAATTTTGAAGAGACGTTCAATTCCAGTGGAAAATCTTGATATTTTTCAAATTATTATTGACATGCTGTACAAGTTTATGAAGAAAAATACCAGGAGTCGAACAATTCTGTAAACCTTTATTTGAAAAATAATGGAAATTAGCGGCTGAAAACATCGTTTTCGCCACACTGCACAGAAAGCAGCTGTTTTCTGTGCACTAAAGAGATTCGAAAGACGCCATTTACAGGCGGTTTTGCTACTAGCTCCGAAAGGGGGCTCTTTCGGAGCTAGTGCACAGAAAGAGACTGGTAGTTACCTATCCGGCCACTAGATCAGGCAATAATGCACTGCTTTCTGGAGCCATCACAATATTATTCGAATCAGCGATCGCCGCAAACATTCTTATACAATATTTATTATTCTTATTCTCGCAAAGTGGCGAAAAGTATTGTACTCAACTCTCACAGAAAGGTGTTTACGGTATTTGGATAACATATTCCCGGGCTCGGCAAGCCTCACCTGGGAAACTATCCTCTTACCGTAAACACCTACTTTCTGTGCTTGTAGTGTAATGTACTATTTCGCCATACTGTAATACACAACTTTCCAAGCTAGATTTGCATTTGGAAAATTGCCGTTTACAGGAAAATCAAAGATCAGCTGTTCTGAATGCGGGAATAATCATTTTGATGATTATTACAACACTAGTCATCATCACAATGATAATTACAGCACTGAAAATCTAGCCCAGCTGTTTTTTTCCAAACTCTGACGCATGAATAAACAAGTCAAACGAGCCGCCATGACAGTTCACTGTGTGCGTTTGTTCTATAGTGTTGTGTTGAGGTTATGTTGGCTTCAGTTAATGTTTTCAGTTGTTTGAGGTTTTAATAAATCCTTCTGAGTCTAGTATGACGAAAAAATATGTACATAATTCGTGTGGAAAAGTTTACAAACTCATAATTATTTTCCAAACTTGCGTACCGCTCGTTTGGAAAACATAATTATTCGTTTGTAAAACCGCCTTTTCCAAACTCATTATGTAATATACTATTTTCATTCATGAATAAATGAATGAATGAATTTATTTCCTCTGTGAAAAAACATAAAGAAAAACAAAATTACAAAGACTTGGAAATTGACTGATTACTTCTCCCAGTAAATGTGATCAGTATGAACTTAAACGAAAAATAAAATTGAAATTTAAATAAGATATATGAAAATTCTTCCATGAATATATTCCATAAGATATTCATATTCTTCTATGAATAACCTCAACTTCAAGAGCTAGAGTGTAATGATGAATACATATATTATGAGTTGAAGCCAATTGAATTCACTGAATAATGATACTGAGCTTAATTATTAATTCTCATATCACATGTGTCTCGGCACTCTATAGAGATAATTCTTGAATAAGAGGGGTAGTGTGGGGACTTCAGACAGGACACTTGTTAACATCCTAGTTATTAATAGGGAGAAAATCAACTTCATATAATTTTAATTATTTTTAAATTTAATGAATTAAAAGGGGTAATTTAGTACTCACTTGATAGAGATAATTCAGTCTATCCGCCAAGCGCTTCTGAGATAGCGCTTTTCATTTATTAACTGACTTACACTTACGTTAAATTTCAGAAAAATATATGATTCTATCATTCGAAATGTAGGTTTTGAAAACTTCTACAAGTTTAATAGGAGACATTTCCAGTAGAATCATCCTGTGAACTTTCATTCAGAAGATAATTAAAATTTTATGCAGAAATCTAGGGAATCCCTCTATTCTTCCATTTATATCACTTTTGAACCGCAGGAGCTACAAGGAAATGGGAAGACAGAAAATAAATAGAATTTAATTTACTGAAAAATGAGAAAAAGTTTGATTTCTTATTTCCAATAGATACATTCAATGTAAGAAACCCTTACAAATTGAAACTTTGATGGGTGCAGAAGGGGTAGCAAGATGGGTGGGGGTGGGTAATTTTGACAGAACACTTTTCCATAACCATCTATCAATTCTCGAGAATTGATAGATGTTTATGACTTTTCTTTGTAATATCAATCCATGAGTAAAAAACTAGCCTCATATGATTATTTCTCTCTGAAAAAAAAACAAAAATTTAGTCTGGTTGCTATGCCAATTATGTGGGCTGGTTCTTTTCTGCATAACACATAAAGTAGGATATGTTTTTTGCAGAAAGGAACCAACCCACATGAATGCCATAGAATGGGAAATTAATGCTTTTTTGTATATAAATATCTAGTTTATGATATCAAGAGCACATATATGTTCCCAAAATCAGAATATCTTATTGGATAATAAAATGGGAGGTATTATTGCAGTTTCATCTTTGGTACGCGATATCTCAAAAGCAGCTTATTGTGGGTTGGTTCCTTTTTGCATAACTCCGCACTATTATTCTTCTGAATTTTGATAATTTTATTATCTACATGGATTGAGTAAGAATCCTAGCGATTTTGAACATTGACGGTTAAATTTTACAAGTAAAAAATATCAACTTCAAATGCTATCCACACCATTTTTCTATTGATAACTTGTCCAAGTTATATGCATGCATCCTACACCTGATCAGGCTGAGCCAGCGTGGCGGCATTATACATAGTATTATGCACTATGCAGGCTATAGTAGAGCGTCACGCTGACTTTCTTACTCTGACAACTTTCCTGATGGCCACTGATTTTTAAGCAGTCAATGTGATCCAGAAAAACAATAAAATGTTTCTAGGGACATCTATTCACTTTATAATAATTTAACTCTTAAAACTCAATTGAATTGTTTAGGTTTGAAAGTACCTATGTGACAACATCAATAGTATATTGCATAATGAGTTTGGAAAAGGCGTTTTTACAAACGAATAATTATGTTATGTAAAATAATTATGAGTTTGTAAACTTTTCCACACGAATTATCTACATTTTTTCGTCATACTAGACTGAGAAGAATTTATTAAAACCTCAAACAACTGAAAACATCAACTGAAGCCAACATAACCTCAACACAACACTAGTGAACAAACGCACGCAGTGAACTGTCATGGCGGCTCGTTCGACTCGTTTATTCATGCATCAGAGTTCGGAAAAAAAACAGCTGAGATAGATTTTCAGTGCTGTAATTATCATCGTGACGATTACTAGTGCTGTAATAATCATCAAAATGATTATTCCCGCATTCAGAACAGCTGATCTTTGATTCTCCTGTAAACGGCAATTTTCCAAATGCAAATCTAGCTTGGAAAGTTGTGTATTACATACGAGTATGGCGAAAAATTGTTCACCAACGCAAAAAACGAGTTATTAAATTCTGTAATAAATATCACCATAGCTCGTAGTACTCCACTGATAAGGTTCATCTTACAAACTTCGACAATAATATAGCATTAAACACTATTAAACAGTATTTGTCGTTTCTCCACCAAACGTTGCTACTACACTCAAACTATACATATTAGCAGAATTTCTATTGTTGAAAAATGGACATGTGCACTCTCAATTCTAATCAATCCTCAAATTTCTGTCAATGATAAGGGGAATGTAGTTTGGGCCTAGTAGAGCTGGAGTGAGTGAGAGAGGCAGATAAGGAAGAGCTATAGGCTACTCGGGTGGGATCAATACGATGCATCCAGCCCCAGGTCGAGGCGGCTTTCCTCGAGGATGTGCCACACTCGAAATTGGCAGTATGTGTCGACAGAATAACACATCATCATGGTAAATCGCCTTCCTCAAGAATGCTCCCACTGCTACTAGAAACAATTTCCACTACACTCGTAGACACTTCTGACTTTATTCGTAAAAAGCTCCCGTTTCTACTAAAAATAATTACTGTATTAATATATCAAAAACAATTACTACATTCACATCTCACACGTAAATTTTTAGTCGAGAACTTGAATTTTGGCCGTTCATATCAGCTGAGATGATATGACATGAGCCTACTCCAAGGTACAGTGACTATTATTATACAGTGAAGTATTATAGTCACTGTATTCCAAGATTATTAGAAATAACCTTGTAATTGAGTAACATTGTGTTAATAACCTTGAGCCTACTCATGAGCTAAATCAAATGAAGCATTGAAGAATTTCGCTGGAAACCATGGAGTAGCTCTTCATAGCTCATACACTCATGTACTTGAACTTCATATAGGTCTAAATATAATCTCCCCCGAATAAAAGCTCAATTGTCCAGTCATCAAAAAGTTTTAGGGAGAGCAGAGGTGCCCAGAGGGGGGTTCAGCAGCGCAAATGCGCTTCTGCGTTTTCTGGGGGGATTCTATTTTTCAGCTTATTTTCTGTAAGTTGGGGGGATTTTTCATAATTAGCCCTAGAATGTTTTTTGTGTTATATTCAAGCACTCAGAAGATTTTATTTCACATATTCAATTGTAACATTGTTAGGGGATTTTTTATGACTATCCGCTAATTCTTCTAAAATTTAGCTATTCTATTTTCGGATGAGTTCAATTTTCAGCTTAGGCCTCTATCTTATAAGTTTCGGGGAGGTTCTTTTTTTTTAAATTAAGCTCAAAATGTTTCTCATATTGAGTATTCAACACTTGTGAAATTTTTTCCTATTATATCTTATTCTATTATCTGTTTATACTTCTTAAGTCTTGGGGGGGGGGGATTGACAAAACAAATCAAGCACTGACTACATCAATAATTTTTCAACAAAAAAATTATATAAACGATCCACTATCTACTCTATTTTGTGACAGTTTCATATAAATCATGATTGCATCTAATTCTAAACTTTGTCAATTTTATAGATCCTATAAAAATTAAAATTATGTCTGCTTGATGCTAATATTTTGTAATCCACCTGTAAGTGAAATAGATCAATCGATGGAGACGCGTTGAATCAATAGCAAAGTGAAAAATATAGCCTATCAATGAAAGATCCTTTGAAGGACTTATTTCATTTTCGTACATCAAAAATTCATTTGAGTAGACTGATGCCCGGTTTTTGCAAGCACACTCAAATTTGAGGGACCCTTAAGTTCACTACATTTCTTGTACTTATCATAGAAAATATCAGCTGGTCATCAAAATTTGAGGGTCCCTCAACTTTGAGTGTGGTTGGAAAAACCCGGCATTAATTTTTTGTATGGGAAAATATGTTTTCTTTTGTATGTTAACTATTGAACGCTTTTTCACTCTTGGGAATTTAATTCTTCAGAATTCTTCTTAATTATATTAGGATTATACTATTATTCAAATTTGTTTGAAGCAGTTGAAAGTGGGGGGGTTTGAAGCAGTTGAAAATGGGGGGATTTGCTCTTCTGTCCATGTGTACCTCTGGGGGAGAGAATTCAGGACGCTGCAATGGTCCTTGAACATTGGACAACTCAAATTCAAAAAGTTAATATGCACCTTGTTTTTGACTCAGAATGTCCTGGAAACTACAAATATTCTATTGCATTCCTAGATTTCTGCGTTCACGCAAAAACGAAGCTTCGAGCACAACCAATTATTCCAATCTGTTTTCTATCTTATAGAATTCCCAAAAGATTAATATTATATTTAACCTTCTATGTTAAACAATAACCAAGTTATGATTCTAAAAACAAAAATATAAATGGAATTTAATTTTTGAGAAAAATGAAAATTTGAAACTTCTTATGTTTGATAGTTGTTAACTTTCGCCTGATGTTTTAGAAATGTACTTGGGTTTTATTACAGAGATATCAAATCTCATTAATTAGAATTCACTTGGCCTCAAGTGGTCACACTTCAATTTGAATTATTGAACTTGTTCCTAAAATATTATATTATTAATTTATATAACATTCTTAAAATTATCAAATCTTATCAAGAATATTCCAAGGTAATTGAATCAATCACAGTCTGCGATATGTATTTATGTACAAAATAATTTTCATCAGAGAAATAAATGTCAACATAAATACATCATACGAGTATATAAAGCGACGAAAAGATTTTAATAAAATTTGTTGTTTGAATATTGATGTAGTGGAATTTTTCCATAATGAAAGAAAAAGAAGTTGTCTAAATCCACTTTATTACTAATATAAAATAAAATTAGAAAATATACAGTAACATGTTTTCATGTGAACTCACACATCCTCAGCTGAGGATGTGTGAGTTCACATGAAAACATGTTACTGTATATTTTCTAATTTTATTTTATATTAGTAATAAAGTGGATTTAGACAACTTCTTTCATTATGAAAAGATTTTATTCCAACTTGATACGATTCAAGAAAGTGGACTCAAACGCATTGCGCACATAAATGTCAGAAACAGCCACCTATCTTCTCGTTTGAATCTTTGTCTTCGTAGATGTTTTTGATAAATCAAAAGACTCTCCCACTCGCTAGTTATGGTACATATTTGTACAACAGAAACACAAAAAAAATTTTGAAGCGATCGAGCACGTCATGTAGAGCAAATCCAATATTGGAACAACAGCTTTACAAATTGGGGTGGTTCTCAGTATTAATTGGATGTCCACAGCACGATATTATATTAGCTGAGTATCTTTTATGGTTGTGATTACAGATTATTGTTCAGCCCTAACTGAAGAACAGTCATAAAAAATATATAAAAGATTCTATATGCTATCTAGTGTATGCACTACTTACTATATGATATATAGTTCATTACCTCCTTTGGGAGATTGGCTGTCGTCAGTAAAGACAGTCAGTCGTATCCCGTCTCTGGAGGAATAGAAATTGTTGCATTACACTCTAACGGATTAACTGCATGTTATTCAGAGGTGTTCTGCGCCGCCAATTGGTTGCGGGTACTGGCTTATGGTTGAGAGGATAAACATGCTAACCACACGTTACCTCTATCCTGGTTGATGATTATTCGCTTGCTGTATGGTCTGTCCGGCCGGGGGGGAATTCTGGCGGGGTGGTGAGGGGCGGCTTCGGCTCGTCCAGTGTTGGTTCGGGGACTGTGAGTTCTGATTGAGATTTTATGGCTTTTGGGCTGGTATTGGCCGGTCTGGGGCCGTTTTCCTGTCGTGCCGGGGTGTCTCCTTGGCTTGGACGGGCTGAATAGTAGAGTGAATTTGAAACTGGCAACCAGCTGGTAGGTCTAGGCACTTCATGGGCTGTTGAGCCAGACATACATACATACATATAGTTCATAACTGTAGTTCTTACCGGGCTTAGAAGAAATTCATCCCTTATCAAAAAGATAATCAGAAATAATCTGTGCTTTATTATTGACTAGCCGCCAGGCACGCTTCGCTCGCCTTCTCCGCTTAGCCAGTGGGCTCCGCCCCCTGGACCCTCGATAGTATCGGCAGTGTAAGTAAGTCAAACAGGCTCGCTTCGCTCGCCTGCAAAACCTCTGTCAGTGAAAAACTTCGAAAATTCCGAAAAATAGTAAAACGCTAACATCGAGCGTAACCGTGGGATTTATATCGGACATAGTTTTAAACTTGATTCAATATCTTCTGAATTGGTTCAACTATAATCTCGCTGAACTATTGAATTTACAGTAAGGATTTGTCGTATCAAGGCGGAAGATATGCAACCCGCAATACATTTACAATTTAGGAAAAGTTATTACTGGCGTACTCTTGAACGGGTTTCAAAAATATTTTAACGCAACATTTCTAGACCTTATCTGAACCTGCCCACCAAATATCAACATTTTCTACCGCTTGAAAAATGAGAAAACGCTGAAAAACTAGAATAACTCAAATATTTGGCGTATCCTTATGAAGTTTCAAAAATCCTTTCTTAGCGCGCGTCTTAACGTCCAACTGAACATGCCTGCTAAATTTGAACGCATTCCTTTCAGTGGATTTTTAGTTCTGGGCCCTGGCTTATAAAGATTTACAGCTTGTTTTTCTGATGAAAAACAAGTGATTGGGATTGTAGATTCACCAATAAGACTCTCGATTTACAATGCTCCAAATTTTTGAAAGAATCAGCTGTTGAATCAACGAATAGGCAAAACTCACTAGAAGACCCTAACATTCGAATCCAAAATGGCCGCAATGTTTCGAGTGGATTAGGAAATCCCATGTATTCTTTATTCTTTCTTTACAATTTCGACTTGGTTTCCAAGTATTTTAAGCAAAGGATGAATGATGAAGGTTTAAGATGTAGGTTATATGTCTATGTAAATTGGTTCAGACGAAAAATTCACGATATTGCTGTTCAAACTCGAATCATCGCGGCCATTACAAGGCTAGGGTCTTCTGACTTGGTTTGTTTACGATTTTCTTTGTAGGTTATGATAATATTTTAGCGACAATAATGATTCCTGTTCAAATCTTACTATAAAAATAATGATTGATATTCATTATTAAATATATTCATAATAATAAATCGATTTATGTATCAAAATCATTAAATTAGGAGCAAAGTTTTGGTTTTAAAGAAATAGCATTGGACTATTCTGATATTCTATTTACTTGAGGTAAATTCGTTTCATGTCATTTTTTTAATCAGCTGAAACTGTAGAATTTACTTTTTATTGAAACGTTTATGAGACAGAAACGCCCATAAAATCCACGAATTATGAGTAATGTGGATTGTAAAATGTTTATAAGCCAGGGCCCTGGGCCCTGGGCCCTGGCTTATAAACATTTTACAATCCACATTACTCATAATTCGTGGATTTTATGGGCGTTTCTGTCTCATAAACGTTTCCAATAAAAAGCAAATTCTACAGTTTCAGCTGATTAGAAAAATTACATGAAACGAATTCACCTCAAGTAAATAGAATATCGGAATAGTCCAATGCTGTTCCTTTAAAACCAAAACTTTGCTCCTAATTTAATGATTTTGAAGTATAAATTGATTTATTATTATGAATATATTTAATAATAAATATCAATCATTATTTTTATAGTGAGATTTGAACAGGAATCATTTTTGTCGCTAAAATATTATCATAACATTCATAACCTACAAAGAAAATTGTAAACAAACCAAGTCAGAAGACCCTAGCTTTGTAATCTAAAATGGCCGCGATGATTCGAGTTTGAACAGCGATATTGTGAATTTTTCGTCTGAACCAATTTACATAGACATATAACCTACATCTTAAACCTTCATCATTCATCATCACTCATTCATCCTTTGCTTAGAATACTTGGAAACCAAGTCGCAATTGTAAAGAAAGAATAAAGAATACATGGGATTTCCTATTCCACTCGAACCATTGCGGCCATTTATGATTCAAATGTTAGGGTCTTCTAGTGAGTTTTGGCTGATCGTTGATTCAACAGCTGATCCTTTCCAAAATTTGGAACATTGTAAATCGAGAATTTTATTGGTGAATCTACAATCCCAATCACTTGTTTTTCATCAGAAAAACAAGCTGTAGATCTTTATAAGCCAGGCCCAGGTGATGAATGAATTAATCAGTGCCATTTCGCTTTTATATATAGAGACTAGCCGGCAGTATAGGCAGTGTAAGTGAGTCTAACTGGCTCGCTTCGCTCGCCTGCAAAACCTCTGTCAGTGTCAGCTGAGACAAACAGGCTCGCTTCGCTCGCCTGCAAATTCCGTTCAGTAGGGGTTTGAAATTTATTGAGCACAGCATTTCTACACCTAATCTGGACCTGTTTACCCAATTGCAACATTTTCTGCCAATTTGTTCTAGAAAAATCTAAGAAAAACTCTGAAAATTCAAAAAAATAGTAGAACGCTAATATTAAGCATAACCTTGGGAAGTCTTCGCTTATATTGATATTAAGCTCGCCTTCTCCGCTTAGCCAGTGGGCTCCGCCCCTGGACCCCCGATAGTATCGGCAGTGTAAGTAAGTCAAACCGGCTCGCTTCGTTCGCCTGCAAATCCTCTGTCAGTAAAAAATTCCGAAAAATAGTAAAACGCTAACATCGAGCGTAACCGTGGGATGTATATCGGACATAGTTCGAAACTTGATTCAATATCTTCCAAATTAATTCATCTATAATCTCGCTGAACCATTCAATTTACAGTTAGGATTGGTCGTATCAAGGCGGAAGATATGCAACCCGCAACACATCTACAATTTTGAAAACCTGATTACTGGCGTAATCTTGAACGGATTGCAAAAATATTTTTAAAAAAATTTCTATACCTCATTTGAACCTGCTCACCAAATATCAACATTTCCTACCGATTGGTTCTCGAAAAAATGAGGAAAACGCCGAAAAACTCTAGAAAAACTAAAATAATTGGCGTATCCTTGAAAAGTTTTTAAAGTCCTTTCTTTGCGCGCGTCTAAACGTCCAACTAAACAATTAAACATGCCTGCCAAATTTGAACGCATTCGGTTCAGTGGATTTTTAGTTCTGGTGATGAATGAATCAGTCAGTGAATGAATCAGTCAGTGCCATTTCGCTTATATAGATATAGATTTCCGTCATAATCATTTTGAATCAATTCTATCTATTTTACATATCATTAGAAACTTTGGGAATAGGTTTGATTGCTATTTGTTGAAAACGTTAGTTAAATCCAAAATATAATTTATCATCAAATTCATCATAATATGTGTTCGAATGTTATTTATACATATAACTCTTGAAACGTTAGTAATTTATTATTCTTCATACAAAACAAAACAAAATATGATTTATGAGTGGAAATCAATTATAGTCGAGAACTACTGATCCTTTCCTGAATTTGGACAAACAAAATTATTTGTCACTCATAGTTACGCTAAATCAGTATAACGCCTCTCAGTCACTGAGAAGTATTATTAGTTTACGTGATCAATTTTATAATGTGATCATTCAGCTCAGTGATAATTCAGTGAGTTGACGATTACACTTTGTGATGCACTAGCATGATACACTCACGTTGAACAGAATTGAGTTGAATCTCTAAATTCTCACATAAAAAGGAGGAACTCTACAGTGCTTCAGTGAATCTGGAGCCCTGACATTATCTAACATCAGATTCTGTTATGGCAAATTTTAATTTCTACAGTATTTACAAGATTAAAATTATTACTGTCACAGTTACTCTAAATCTACTTCCAGGGCCCTGGCTATAAAGATTTACAGCTTGTTTTTCTGATGAAAAACAAGCAATTGGGATTGTAGATTCACCAATAAAACTCTCGAATTACAATGTTCCAATTTTTGGAAAGGATCAGCTGTTGAATCAACGATCAGCCAAAACTCACTAGAAGACCCTAACATTCAAATCCAAAATGGCCGCAATGGTTTGAGTGAAATAGGAAATACCATGTATTCTTTATTCTTTCTTTACAATTGCGACTTGGTTTCCAAGTATTTTAAGCAAAGGATGAATGAGTGATGATGAATAATGAAGGTTTAAGATGTAGGTTATAGGTCTATGTAAATTGGTTCAGACGAAAAATTCACGATATCGCTGTTCAAACTCAAATCATTGCGGCCATTTTAGATTACAAGGCTAGGGTCTTCTGACTTGGTTTGTTTACGATTTTCTTTGTAGGTTATGATAATATTTTAGCAACAATGATGATTCCTGTTCAAATCTCACTATAAAAATAATGATTGATATTTATTATTAAATATATTCATAATAATAAATCAATTTCTATATCAAAATCATTAAATTAGGAGCAAAGTTTTGGTTTTAAAGGAATAGCATTGGACTATTCCGATATTCTATTCACTTGAGGTAAATTCGTTTCATGTCATTTTTTTAATCAGCTGAAACTGTAGAATTTACATTTTATTGGAAATGTTTATGAGACAGAAACGCCCATAAAATCAACGAATTATGAGTAATGTGGAATGTAAAATGTTTATAAGCCAGGGCCCAGGTGCTTGCGTAGAGAAATTATATCTCTTGTTATAATTAAAATAGTAGTTTACAAATTTGAAGATAGAGCTCCTGAATTTTTTGTAATGCAGGTTATGTAAAACAGGCCATAAACCGAAACACGTTTCACTCCATATTATGTTTCCAAATAAGTGAGACCTCAACAAACTCTCTGCGTAGAACTTTTGATACTTGTTGGATATTCAGGACATAGGAATACTTGGTGAACTTAATGGAACAACAGTAAGCTCCGATAGGAAAATCATGATAATAGACACGTCTACTGTCCATTTCCTGAGATTCAATACAAGCTCAGTTGTGATTGAGGTATGAAATTGTTGTAAGAATATCTCAGCGTTTGCGGAACATAAAAAGCAAACCAGCAGGCGCATAAAAGTGCGCTCGTAAAGCCTTACAGCATAAAATGGTCATGTGCTGCAATAAATGGACTGCTACTTTTCACATCAAACTTTTACTTGCACGGACGTTGGCGAATTTTACTCCATTTTTCGAACCGGCGGTCTCTCGAATGAGATCTGTTAAGCTCGGTTAAAGTGGTGCAATTCAATGGTCAGACCTAATAAAGAAACAGTGAAATATTGAGAAATTGCCCGACAATTCCGAGTATTAAACGGTTGAAAAACATGGGTGGTCGTAATAACTCACAGCTCCCTCGTCTCCCAGCTTTATAAAGTGCCACAGTATAGTTTCCCAGTAAATCGCCCTTGGAGTTTCATGAATTTCCGCTTTGAGCTCTCTTATTCACACATAAGTGACAATTATAAATAGTACATCAGAATCTTGAGCATCACTCAAATGGCAGGTTAAATATCAGTAATAATAATGCCTAAAACTAAACCTGAATGTATGCTGACCATTAGATACATTTATGTGTGTCATGATCACGTAAATATTATATCCTTTTTTCATATAGCACGTCTTCAATAAATGAATCCTCATCAACTTTTGGCAGGTACGCGAAAAAACTGATTCTATGAAATCCTTATATATGAAGTTAGATAACATTTTTCTTATAGATATAAATCTTAGTATATAACATGTATTTTAAATTATGGAACACAGTTTTCCTGTTCATGTATTGAAATGTCTCTTCTATGAATTGATGAAGAATGTAATTTCGAAGGATCAAAGATAAATTTCTTGTATTTGATAGCTTGATAATTTCAATAATTAAAATTAACTTAGAAGTCATGTGATAAAAATTCACGAGCTTCTATTCATAAACAGGCTGGATATTTTAATATTTGTTGCCTTCAATCCTTGGAAAATTTTGGCACGGTGAAATCAATAAAATAAATCGCTTTTATTTAAAAACCGCATCATACCCGTTTGGGAATAATTCATGTATATGGGTGTAGGAAAATCTCCTGGAAGATTTCCAAGCAATTTAAAATTGTTATGTTTGAAATCCTATTCAGTTTTGGGAATTATTTGTCAGTACTTCCTTCTTCCAATACGGCTGCAATGGATGTCTCAACAACAGCCATGATAATGCAGCAGCTATAGAATGATAGAATAATCCAATTTCAAGTATTATTTATTTTGAAGCCCACCTGAATTTTCTACCTATGATCTTAAATTGAATATAAATACCTCTGCATTCAATGATTATCTGACTGATGGCCCTCGTTTGCATTTTTTCTAAATTCATTGCCATTCGGTCCGCAGTTACAAATTTCTTAATCCAAGCAAAGTAAATTTGACGTTGCAAAAGGAATATGATTAGATTAGATTTTTCACTTTATTCAAGTAGAGTACAGCATTTACGATCTTAAATCCTAGATTCTAAAAATTAAACATAAATCTAATTACACGATTGGTTCAAATAAGAAATACATATACAAGGTACTTGCTAAATTACAGATATATAGGATTCAATATTCTTACTGTTATAATATGATTGTGGTGTATCTACATGAAATGGCGGAATTTGGACAAGGATGTCCATTCTTGGAGAAGGATATGCAAGGAAATCCCTCCCATTAACACTCAACCGTAATAAAGTTTTTACTGATAGATGGATTCGACTGAAAATTGATTTAATGAGTTTTACTCTATGAAATTGTGATAACTTGAACAAAAATGTGGAATGAACACTGTAATTCATGAAAGATCAATGAAAACTGGACAATGAAAAGAACAATGAAATATGAGGGAGAGAATGAAGAAAAAAAATAATCGTGATGCCGATTGCCGAAGAGAAAAAAGAGGAGATCAAAGATTCTTATAGGATTTCAACATCTAAACAATACAGAAAGATGAAAAAAAAAATATTTTCTCTATTCAACTTCATTCATGAAGAAACCGAACGTAGTATTGCCTTATTTTATAATATGATAAGTCAATCGTTTTCGGTGTTGATGGAAATTTGTAAGTGGCAGATGATCCAGTTAATTGTCTCGGTGTGGGGAGCCGAGTTACGATAAGTTCTATCGAATAAAATTATTGTGTTGAGTTTAAGAGGAGTTTGGCACGAGTTGGTAGCGAGCAGGCTTAGCTGCCTTGACGATCGTCAGATATAGTCTGTCCAAGCAAAGAGGACATTCTGGAGAAATAGGAAAATGACTCCAGTTCAGTCAATATTGTTTCAAAAATTATAAAGTTTGTCTCAAATTGTAAATCAAAATGTTTTCTACAATTTGAGACCAAATTCATAATTTTCGAACTAATATTTACCGAGCTTGAGTCGTTTTATCATCTTGCCAGAATGTCTTCTTTGCTTGGAAAGACTATACCACCTTGGCAGCCAGGTTAACAATGAATTGAGCCGAACATAAGGTAGTGAATTGATTATGTTTGATGAGAGAAGGAGGAGGGGTTCGCGTGTCGACTATAACCTTCCCTTAACCTCCCTCCCTCCCCCCAATCTAGAATCCTATCTAACAATCCGGCCGAACTTCCACCGACCAACTTTAAAGTGCTCGTACTTCACCTAGCAGATAAAACTTTAATCGTTTTTTGAAGCACGCTTAATATTTCGCCCTTTATATCGCGAATTTGACAGTGTCCAACTTTTCTTCGAGAGGATTCTTCAGCGCCGATGAAGAGCCGCCCCTCCACCTCCACGCCACGCTCAACTTCGCAGCTATTATTAAAAGTCTGGCCGCTGAAATAGCTTTTAGTCTATATGTGATAGGCGGAACGCAGAGAAATCAATTCTACTAGTATTTCACGCGAGTCGACTAGACATCACAACAACTCAAAGCGAATCCGAATCTAATATTTCTGTTACAGTACATCTTTTTTATCAAATATTATAATTCATATTGTAGCTTTCTACACTATATTTGTGTGAGCATTGATTGAATCACGTAGATCAACATTGATAGATTTCAATAGTCTTGAAATATTGTTGAAAGAAATCCGGCTGAAAAGCAAAGAAGATTCATGATATATAAATTATGATTACTAGCCGGCAGGCTCGCTTCGCTCGCCTTCTCCGCCTAGCCAGGCGACCCCCATCTGGGCCCCCATCAGTATCAGCAATGAGTCAAACAGGTTCGCTTCGCTGTCCTGCAAAATCTCTGTCAGTGTAAGCTGATCCAAACAGCTTATGAGGCAAATTCCATTCAGAAGAGATTCGAGATTTATTGAACACAGCATTTCTAGACCTAATCTGGACCTGTTAGTCTATAATCTCGCTGAACCACCGTACTCAGTCTATAATTGAATTCACCGTAAGGATTGGTCGTATCAAGACGGAAGATATGCAACCCGCAATAGGCAATACAATTGCATTTACAATTACATTACATTTACATTTACAATTTTGAAAAAAAACTGATTACTGCTGTACTCTTGAACAGATTTCAAAAATATTTTAACGCAACATTACTAGTCCTAATCTCGACCAGTTTATCAAATTTCAACACTTTCTGCCTATTTATTCTCGAAAAATCCAAGAAAAGCTCCGAAAATTAGTAAAACGCTAATATTGAGCGTAACCTTGGGAAGTATATCGGACATAGTTTGAAACTTGATTCAATATCTTCCAAATTAGTTCATCTATAATCTCGCTGAATCATTGAATTTACTGTAAGAAATGGTCGTATGAAGGCGGAAGATATATTATGCAACCCGCAATACATCTACAATTTGAAAAATACTGATAAGTGGCGTAATCTTGAACGCAATTCAAAAATATTTCAACACAACATTTCTAGACCTTATCTGAACCTGCCTACCAAATATCAACATTTTCTACCGATTGGTTCTCGAAAAAATTGAGAAAACGCTGAAAAACTATAGAAAAACTTTCTATTCCAAGGAATAATCATGAGTCAGCTCAGTCCGAGGTTGATATCTTGTATCTGATTCGCTGTTCCGTAATTTCATCTCCTTCATTTGACTGAAGAAACAGTGTTGATTCCTCGCTCCATATCTTGAAGCATGAAACGATTTCACTCATTTGAACGCAGGTCTGCCATTTGAAGGGCTTCCTAGCCAAGTGATTACCACAGGAGAAACGTGTTGCTGATTCAAATCCTATTACTGGTGACAATAATACTAGTCTCATTAGAAATTATACAGCCAATTTGCTTTAAGTTGCCTACACGTTTAGTGGTTCGGGTTCCGAGGCATTGGAAATCCCTGTCTTCTGAAACTTTCTCGTGGATATTTTCTGTATAGATAGTAAATAGGTACTCTTCTACAAGGCACTGGGAACCACAATAGAAACGCTTCAAGCAAATTAATGATGATGACATTGAACATCAATGACAATTATCACTAAAGAAATGTGCTTTTTGCATGAAGCGATTTTCAAATATGATAATGTCATTCTCATGCTAGAAAAGAATGAACACAGTGCTTCAATCTGAGTCTATCTGAAATTTTTTGCTTTATTCCAACAAGAGTTACCCGATTCTACTCGTCAATATTTATTCAAAAGAGGTACAAACTTGGAACTCCGATTGCTTAGTAGTCTTTCACCATTATTTGCATTCAAACATTCCCAATTGAAGAATAGTAACATTCTACTTTTTCTAATATGAGTTACACATATTACTTTTCTATTTATTACTAATACTACTACTATTCTAATTTTAACTACTTTATTTATTACTTCACTTCAATTACATAACTACTTAACTGCATTACAACTATAACTACAACTACTAATTATCAACTACAGTAGAAAATCTATTAACTGTCACTCTCTGTTATCCGTCACTGCTACTGTACACACAGTACAGTGCTTTACAGTACTTTTACGACCATTAATTTGTCACTCTTGTATGTAAGTACTGTATATTCAATAAAAATATGTATTATCCACTTGAGCATGGTTCACTTTTTTATAATACCTTCCACTATAGAGACGGTTAGTCCTACTGTTTCCGTTATCCGTTTCTGTTATCCGTTTATTCGCTCAACCGTCATAGTCCCGGTCCCGGTCACGTTAAGCCGTCGGTCCCGGCTGCCTAAAAACAGTCGTTAAGTCATGTCAGAGGCCCTGAAATTGATCAGGAGGTACCTGAAAACTCTCACACTAGACCTGAGCCAGCCAGGTTACACGAATATTATTATTTATTATTTTGGTCCCGGTCCCAAGGGTGTCGGTTAAAAGAAGGGTTACTTTACTATTCTACTTTTCTATTATTCTCCTCTCATTATTATCTGTATCATAATGAAGTTCCATCAATAACACGTTAGCAACAAGCTATCTCATAACGTGGCTTGTGTAGAATTCCAACCCCATGATACATTGTAGAACTGTATTTGATGTAACATGGGCCTACATGTATTGTTGTAGCGGAAGCCTGGGTCTGCCGCTGTCAGTGGCAATTTGTCGGACATGTTCGAGGCGCTCTCGAGACAGACAGACTCACTCACTCGGCCCGCCAAGGAAATTTGCCAAGATAAGCACCGCCGTCGACCCTCGACCCAGTGTGATATCGAAACAACGTCTTCCGTCCCTGTCGGCCGGCTCGCTCGCTCTCACTCGCTCTCAAAAAGGAAAAATCAATACAAAAGGTCCGCACACTCAGCCCGACTTATCCTCACACTCTTACATCTCTGTTTACGATAAGAGTAGGAACGGGTTGGCGCTCACTCCTCTTTCACAACCCCCATCTCTCCACAAATCTACTCTTTTTCATCCCTCCACTCATCCATCGACTCCTCGAATTCTGTCTGCTGTGCAGTAGACCTGCCGGCAACCAGCCCTCTGTTTGTGACTGTCTACTCCGGGCAGATTCAATGCATTGTCAGTAGGAGTAGAAAAGAGAAGAGAAGAGACAGTTGGTGGGAAAAAGAAAGACAGACTTCGCCCCAATTTTGGTAGTCTATGTATTGGGCTGAGCGATATGTGATCAGATAATTACAGGAAAAGTGGAGCCACAGAAACAATGTTTGCAGAATAAATGAAGTAAATATTAGTCTTGTAACTGAACTAAGTGGGAATTATCCCCATCAATAATACAAAATGATGTATATGATCGAGGAATGTAGTGAGTTCTTAAGTTTTCTTCCATTGTATTGTTTCGGATTAAGTGGATCCACTTCTCAATCTATCCTTCTATCCATTAAATTTATGCGAGATCAAAAAAGGTATAACAGAACTATTAATCTACTGTGCCAAAAACTTACAAATTTAGCAGACATGTTTGGTTGGACCTTCAGACCCACACCAAGAACAGATTTCAAAGCTATCCAACAATTGTATTTTATTAGCGTAATCCTCATTTTTTGATGCTCTTACGGGAACCTATTTGTTGAAATCTGATTGGACAGATTCAGATTAGGTTTAAAAATGTTACTTTGAAAAAGTTTTGAGTTCACTCCAAAATTACGTGAACATCTTCAAGTTTTTCTTTGCGTTTTTGCAGAATTTGTGAAACTACCAGACTAGAAACGTTCAAATTTAATACACAGGTTCAGGTGAGGTAGTAGACGAACTGAAACTGTGATGGATTTCGCAATACTCCTCCAATAACTTCCGGTGTGGACCAGTTATTCTACGTGGTTTTGACCAAGCAATTATTTCAGAGCTGAGCTATGACGAACGAACCAACTTCACACCCGATTTATATTTATTTATCACAATTTAATAAAATTTCCAACGTTGTCCAACATCACAAAAAGATTAACTCTCGTAAATATTTCTATGAGTTTTATGAATATTATTACGAATAATATCATAATGGCATGAAATTTTGCAGACGATCTACCAAACCGTTCCCTAATACTAAACATTCATTCAAAATTCCTCCCACTAGAAAAAACCTCTTAAATATAAATGTTTGAGTATGATGCGATTGAAACCATTCAGCTTAGCCTATATTGATTCATTCATTTAATAAACCGATCACTCAAAAAACAGCCCTTGTGAAATGCATCTATTCGAGTATTATAGAGGATAATTATTATTGTAATTATGACTTTCACTGCATGTTGACATTTTGGGAACGATTTACCAAACCACTTACAAGGGATATAGTATTTAAAAAAACTTTTTTCACGGAATTAGCAGCCTTTTTGAATGTGTTTATTATGTAAATAAAAATTATAATATTGGGGTTCATTCAATGTACATTCAACCGTTCAATTTTCAATAAGGAAGAATGAAAATTGAAAATTTATATAATAATCATCAGTTATCGAATATTTTAAAAGAATATTATTGCCAAGGCATAATGTATTAATGCATATGTAGGTAATGTATTTTGTTATCTCCGCACACTTCAAGTTTGAAGCTTCGGCATTATAGAACAGATTCAACCTGTTCGAATTCCAAATTCTTAAGGTTAGGCTATGTTGACCCAATTTTCAAAATTATCCACTTTACACCCCAAAAACCTACCTTAGACACTCACTACCTATTATAATCTTATCGAAACAAGCGTCTTACTAATTTATAATCATACATTACAATGATAGATTTGAAATAATCATGTTATCAAATAGTATTAATAGTAATATAGAATTACTTAGCCTACCACGTTTTCCGGCATCGAACGGAAAATGATAATTTTCGAGAACAAATGATTCTTGTTGAAATTGGAAATTACCCGACTTTATCCAATAACTACAGTGAATTATTGACTTGAGAAAGATAATCGATAAGAATCATAACACGAAACACAATTTTCAAGTAAATTACAACATAATTACCGACAATATAATACGTTTAGAAACGGCTCGTAACGGAATTCTTACTCCCCAAAATATGATAATACATTCTAATGATGTGTTATCAGCTAAATGCACATACTATGCACTGATTAAAAAGAGATTCAACACAATAAAATACTAATATTATTGTACACTAATTTACGAGTAGATGACTGATCTCCCTTGACTGAGCCTAAATACTGAGTCATAGGCCTAAAACGAAGGCATATCAGTGAGTAGGGGTGGGGGTCAAAATTGATTAGCTGGTGAGAGGCTGGGATGTTCTCAGGTGAAATCAATGTTGGTGACTCTGCTATTCTATTGATTATTGCTCGGGATTTGATCATTATCTCACTTGATTATGTTATATCTATATAAAAAGTTTGGATATTTTTAGATAGAATTATTTTTGAATCGACAATCACATTAGAGACGAAAATATATTGAGAACTCTGAATTTTGTTATATATATGTTTAAAGGATCTTTATGTCAATGTGCATCTTCCTCTCAATCTAGCAAAACTTGCTTATGACTAGTGTGAGAAAACATTTCATTTGAAGGCCAGGAAAGGCCGAAAATGAGACAGAAAGTACAATTTTTGATAAGAACTGATAAGACGGATACTATGTGATAAGGACTCACCTGGAATTAATTAAATTTATTCATTATTTAATTTAAAACTAAATTTATTTTGGCATACAGTACATCAAACAACTGTATTCATAATTGGGAAACATAACCCTCAATTATTAGGCTGCTGTTTACATTTTAGGTCAAGGCCAGCATAGATAGATAATTATTGATGTTACCGGCAATTAGACCGGCACTGTCTGGCAATTGTGAAATTATAAAATTTGTACTGTTTATTTTATTTCTCCTCTCTCAGGGAATGTGTTATTTAATTTTCTCTCTAATCTCAATTGATTATTTATTTAATGTACTTTTTGAAATTTAATTGAGATTTATTTCTTCTCTCACTTGTTTCTTCCCCCACCACTTTCACCATCCATTGTGGGAAAGGTGAAAGTCAGGTGAAGGGTGAACTTCTTCTCGTCTCAATCCTCATTGAGTGAGGACCCACTTTCTATTAAAATTAAATTTTGGCTGTGATTAAAATAATTCTTAAAAAATCGGTGATATCAGTGTTGTGAGGAACCTAATGCTCATCTGGCTAAGCATAACTATCCGAGGCAAAATATTTTATTGGTGCGTTCGTTCCAATTATATTAATTATAATTCAATACCTCTCCTAGAACATTAAAGTCCTGGCAGCATTTTATGGACCTTTAGGGGGTAACATCACACTAGCAAGAATCATTTATTGACAAATCAAAATTGACAAGTGTTTAATCCAATATTGTGGATTATGGGACTGGATGAAAGTAAGTGATATGACTACACAACCTAAAGAGAGTAGCTGGATTCAATGATAATAATATTGGGCCTCAATTATCTGGCCTATTTTATTGGTAAACTTCTCCAAAGAGAGCAACGAGAATCGATTAGATTCGCAATTTATGTGAAAAATTATAACCTGATAAAGAGCAGTAGAGACGCTGTACAAGCAATGTGATTTCTTGCAATGTTACTAGCAGCAAACATAAACAGCTTGAGTTTGAAATGATGCCAGTTTTCCATTGGCCGTTGAAGTTGAGTTTTCTGGGCCTCTCCTGGTCCTCCTAGATCAGCCTATGAGCAGGAGTCGATGGCAGCGTTCCAAGCGGAAACACAACAAGATAATTGCTATGATCTGGAAGTTAGTTCACATTGAAATCTTGTTCCCTAGTCTAGTTACTTCATAATTTCTAATCCTTTTTCAGCAGTACTCAATGACTTACTCTTTTTGTTGGTATTTATATTGTAGTTAGTTTGTGAATTGATGAACTGTCTCCATTGTTTCTTTGTACAAACTTAATCATACTTTAAGCAATTATTTTCTGTCCCAAGAGTTGAAAATATTACAGTTTCAAACAATTCCAGTAAGTACTACTGACTCCTCCAATTTTTCCTCTTTTCAAAGAGAGCTAACAAACCTGTCATACTTACTTACAGCTTCATGACAATAAATCGAACATTGGTCAAGTTGTTCGCTTCTTAAATTAATTTTCAAATAAATCAACAGCCTCCAGCTAGTTACTTCTTAGAGGAAAGAAATTGTGACAACAGCGAGTCCCTATCATCATGAAATGAGATTTTTCTCAGATTTATTCTTGACTAGATAAGACAAATGAACTCCCTCATTGACGGAAGTTTTGATGGAAACACAACATAAAATATTCATTAAAAAGGGAATAAAATGCATTGAATGTGTATAGAATGAGAAGGTGTGATTGCTCATTGATACTACTTTCTGATTCGAAACGCTTTATTGTAATAATTGGAATGTCATGACAGAAATCTAATGCCGAGTCTTGAATGGCACTCTCCATCTATCTGCAATACTTATATTTGGGAATTTTCTGAAGGAGGAAGACGGGTGAACTGAAAATCCCCGGGGTGGATTCAAGCATACAAAAACGAAGCAATAAAGGCACAGCATGGCGCAAAGGATTTGTAGATGGAATTGTGAAAGGGTGAGAGAAGTGATAGCGAAGAAAAGCTCTCACTCAAGACCAGAGTCGCGATGTAAAGTTACCTAGGAAACAATGGAGAGAGTCTCTGTGTGTCTGCCACCGTCTTCACAGTGTTGCCTCTGCTCTTCTTCTTCTTCTTCTTCTTCTTCTCCTTCTTCTTCTTCTTCTACTTTTTCTCCTCTCTTTCTTTTCTTCTCCCATCTCCTCCTTCTTCTCATTCTTCTTTTTTTTCTTCTTTTTCCGTTTCCTTCTCTATTTACTCCTCTGTTTCGCTTCTTCGCTTGTTTTTCCCCACTTCCTCCACACCATCAAGGTGTTGTGCACGCTTTTCTTGTTCCAACTCTTGAAATATCGCTGGAAAATGTGGGAAATGAGCGAGATCAGCCAAAATTCACACCTGGGGAAGACTCATAGATTTCACCCGCTGGGAGCAACAACGAACGTCACTAAGTGAGAGAGGATGATGTATGTATCATCGAAAAAATGACTGGGTTTTAAAGTAGAGTCTTTCCTACTTTTATCAATCATATTTAAATCCATCCAATTCCTGAATCTATGACTCGAATTTACCGCTGAAGAAGCTTCATCCATAGAACATGCTCACTTGCAGGAATCAATATCGTTGAAAAGCAACGGAAAATACTTTTTTTTATAGTTCGACTTACATTTATAATATAATACAATATGAGCTTCAATTCCATCTAAACATAAGTATATACTTTTCTTATTTTATATTCATAAAGATATTCCTAAATATAATTCATCAACATATTTATCAATCACGTTCAAAGAGTAATAGATAATAAACACTATTATGCATGATTCCTGGATCACCTCCAATCACTGAATTGTCATGCGATAAAAAAAATTCATTTACATTTTCATTCGTATTTATGGGCACCATTAGTTTCAACAGAATTCTGATAATATTGACTGTTATCCAAATCCAGAACGATTGATCTTCTATTCTTGAATAATTGATAATTATTTCATCAATTCACGAGTGATCATAATAAATAGAAGGAATTGAGCGGGCTGCTCAAAATTTATTGTTTCTCACTCAAATTAAAAAAATTTTGAATGATTTCCTGATTTCTCTATTAGGATAGGACTTAGTATAGAAAGGATAATTTAGATCATGATTTGAATCATATCCAGAACACTGGCGGCTCGTTCCCACAAAACAGGTGAAGTGCCCGTATCTTTTACAGTACAGCACTTCACCTGTTTCGTGGGAACGAGCCGCCAGTGATCCAGATTAGTTTTGTATACAAGTGTTGTGATTAGATTCTTCAAGAGCTACAACTTGTAACCCGATAACCGCTTTGTATTTAAACGGATCATTATTATATGGTGATTGTAATTAATTATTATTATTATTATTATTATAAACGGATTAGTTTTGTGTTAATCTGAAGTTTTAATTAGGCTAATTAATTGTGCAATCTCATGTAACAATTATATACTCATGTTGCAAAGAATGTTAACAGGTAGCATCATAACTATTATTATCTCTCTACAGACTTTCTCAAACCCCTATTTTATATGATTCAGCGAGGCAAGTTCACGCGAAACGGATTTAGAGTAATGTTAATATGTAAGTTACTGATGAAAAATAACATCTTATAATGAACCCTACTTAGTAATATTACAATTTGGGTGGCCCGTTGGAGGAGTGATATAGCGCCGGTCTGATTACCAGTACAGGTTGAGCCTGGTTCGAGTCCTAAGCGGGGAAAATTTTTTGACCACAGCACGATCACATGAATACGGTCTTTCGGAGGAGACGATAAGCCGTGGTCCCGACTACCTAAAAAGTATTCTTCATCTATCATCCATCTCATTGCCCACCCACAAGCCTATGAGCTCATAAGGGCTTCACCCTCATAAAACAAACAAAAAAAAATTGCTACAGTTTCAAAAACATCACCTGAACAATCACAAAGTATTCACTCAACTTTAATAGCTAACTTTTACGAAATTCAAGATAAAAATTTTTTCCGTTTATTTTCATGAAAATATCTCTGAATAGTAGGACTAGAACGTCATTAAATGATAAATCACGTTATTGATGTGATGCAGCTTTGACTGCATTTTTTCCATTATTCATTTAGGCTATCATACTTATTAATAGACCAGTGCACCCTCGCCATGTTGTCAGTCACGAAATAGAATACGTATGACAACTTTCCAGTAGAGCATTTCTTTTTTTGCGTCGCAATTAGAAATAGAAGTAGTAGAGAATCGTTCAGCAGAGACTTTCATTTATTGGGGAGGCAAGCATTAATAATGGAAGAGAAATCGATACAGGGTCCTCTCGCCGACATTTGATTGAAGAGAGAGAGTGAAGAATAATTGCAGGAGTGAAGAGTGAGGTTAGGAAGGCGATAAAAAGAGACAGTTGACTGTCAATGGCCGAAAAATGATTGAAGGAGAGGAAGAATAAGAGTCCGATTTCAGCAACTTGGTGCAGATTGTTGAAAAGAGGAAACGGAATAACCAAGAACTCAAGTTTTTATTCTTGTCTCCACTCTCTCCTCAATCTACTAACAGCTTTCATTCGAGAGACTAATTATCACCTTCACCCCATCCCAATTTCTTGCAACGCTTTTTGTTCAACTTAATGGAAATTAATCTCATAGTAGAGGGGAAGGGTGAAGCTCCTAGTGGAGACCTCGCCAATAAACTGAGGGAACGTTGCCGTTAGTTCTGCTGGTGAACTTGGACATCACTGTTCTCAAGATTGCGAATTAAATATATTTGAATAAAATCTCAATAATTTCGCGTTCATGATTATTATACAATTACTATGTTCTCAGTTCTTGAAATTCATATGTAAAGTGATAGTCACTGTATAGAGGTATTTGATTGCAATCTAGAATCTCAGCTGAGATGCTTTGTCATTGTCTATGTGGATAGACAGTGAGGCAACCTAAATCTGAATCTTGAAGAATCTGAATCGGAATCATCAGAAATCATTCTTCATGATTGAACTGGAAATGAAATAGAATATTGGAGGTGAAATTCCAAATTTCTCCAGCTTCCATCTAGGCAGGAAAATGATTGGGGTTCTATTTTCTCGAATGCATGAGAAATTAACAATTTTTATCATTTTATAATTTGGAGCACAAAAACAAATTAAAATTATTCATGTGAGATACTAGATTTTGAAAATAGAATTTGAGAGAAAACTCTGCTATTCCTATAATAATATTTCTCCTCGACTATTTATAGAAAGGCTTTTCAAAATGAGTTTACGATATCACAACACTGCCAAAACATATAATTCTCATATATTAATAATATTAAGAGATTTTCCAATATAAAATGTAGTAATTATCGCTAGATATTGCTACTTTTCAGAAGCTATTCGATACAATATTATAGTTTGACGGAATTCGAGGGAATAAACTTGAATCATTTCCTCTCACAAGGACACCGGTCAGTTGGCACCATCTCTGCTAGAATCACTGTGAACCATCCAGGACAGTTACTTTGTCAACTCAGTTTATATTTTTATATAGTTTTATATTTTTGGGACCTGATTTCCAAATCATTTTAATATTGAAACTTAGTTTTTTGAACTTTCGGGGTTTCACAATACTTTTTATTTAAATAGACTAGAAAGACAGATAATTTAAAACTTCTCATGAGAACACAATCTTTGATGACTCCATTACAACTGGTACATCTTGGTCATTATCCATGACTGAGATATTCGATCACAGAATTTTCCACATAATTCATCAAACTGAGAGTACAAGATATACGAGAAGAGAAATGTATCAGAGCAAAGAATTTGTTTTGAAAGATACCCTTGATACTTGGTTGCTTGGTTAATGTACTTGGTTGCTCAATAGATAGTAGAACGTCTATGTCAAGAGAAATTTGTAAAATGACGTTGAAAAATGTATCGCCCGTAAGAAAGAAGCTTACATAATGTGATATCCGAACAATAACAGGGGTTGCTTTGCAAAATGGATGAAATTCCATTAGGGCTGTTTCAACGCAACGGCACTCTACTAAGTAGAGCAGGTCAAGGCAGTCGCTCATTTGCCAGCTTTCTCGCGGAACCAGCCGAAAAACAACCAATGGCAAGCAAGCTGCCAAAAATGAGTAGTCGCGCTTTTCAACCCCTGAAGCTCTAATATCAACTTTCTCAACTGATTTGTCATAGATCTCGTAAACCTTTTACTCGTATGGAAAGTCTTACATCACAATATTTCATTGTTGTAGAAAGAATTTTATTAATATCACACCTACAAGAGTGTGGTCTGCTCTATTTCAAACTTTAAGCATAGTCAATGTAATTAACAGAGAGCATATTCGAGTTAGCCTTTTTCTTCTCTCTTTCTCTCAGATTTGGTGCAGTTTAAAGAGAATAGGGACAATATTTTCCTCAATAATTATGTATTATACCAAACCATTCACCAATTGAATTGGTACATTAGGTCTAATATGAACCATAATAATATTCACTGGCTTTCTGTTATATTTCAAAACCATCTACAATTTTGCATTTGGCCACTGTTTAAAAACACATCAATAATGATGATAATAGACTGATAAAGCATCAACTTTCTTGACGAAAACTCTTCATTTACCACTCAGACCACGTGGCAATAATTCACAATAAACCTAGTATACGAGTATATTCTCAAAATACGAACCACACTATTGTGCGTTGGGAAATTCAGTCAACCTCTATTACCTCGGAAACATTTATAATGTACTAATTTTCTCAAAACACTGTGAAAGCAGCAAAACACAAAGATAGGATTGGAATAATAATGCTGGAGGGAATTCAATATCAGTGTGGTACTGTACGTTTACACATTACACTAAACCTCATAAATGAATGGATGGATAAGAACAGTTCATTTCACGTGGGAAGTCATTTGATACAGATATCACTTTCTTTGTCACTGATGCTTGAACTCCTACACATGTTCTCACATTTGACATTTGGAAGGGTTGTTGATTCTATCAAAGTCAATCTTGAGTTTGATCTTCAGTGAATAACATTTTTACATGTATTTTTACCATCAAGCATCAAGTTAACCTTAGACCAAAGCTGCTTATAACTTCAGACATTCTGTTATATACTTTATAATATGAATTAATTATTGTTTAATATAGTAATACTAAATACATTATAGAAAATTCAATATTGCTCACATCGTATTGGTTTCGTTTTCTCGCTACTCCCCGTCGAGTTCAATGTCTCAATTCCTTTTCATAAATGTGATAAATGGAATAGGACAATTTGGGTACCTACTCGACAGAATGTGTAATTTGATTCTTCTATTAAATTGAGAGTTTCTCACTTTAAAGAATGACATTTAACTTTATTTTCTGTATAGAAATGAATGAAAATGAGGAAAATACTGAATAGTAACGCACTTTTTATGAGGATACACTGATTATTCGATAATGGCAGTTTCAATCCGATAATTATTTATTGTATTCAAAGAATCGTTGATTTTGAAGATTTTACATTAAACAATCAACTATACTTCCTCTATATTCTTTCTATAGAGAGACTATACTTTCTCTCTCCGCTCCATGAAATTAACAACAAAGTGGTCTTTTTCATTTGAAGTACCGTACTTCATTGCAAGAACAATATCATGAATATTCATCCAACAGATTTCTCCATCAATTTGTATTCTATTATTCAAAGCAGATGAGGGGATCTTTGTGACAGGAAAAGGAATTCCATAACAAGTTGCTAATCTTAAAGACCTATACTTGCTTCCAATAATATTCATTATAATGATCAAAATATTTTGTAATATTTGGCAGTAAAACAAAATGGAATTATTGTAATGTTTATTGAGATTTTTTTTTCAATTAATTCTAAAAATTTTCTGCGAATGGAATGAAGAGGAGTACTGATAACTGAAAGGAAAACGTATGAAAACTGAGATCTCATGAGAATTATATTTTATTTTTAGGGTGTTTCCTTTATCTCGGGGCTACTTTTATCACTGATTTTTCAATTTAAATAAATTATTATTTTTGATAATTTAGTAAAAAATAACTGAAAAGGGTACGGTGATATTATTTATTTTTAGGCTATGGCTAGATAGAGTTACAGGTAACATGAACATTTCTATCAGGTTGTTTCCTAGCAATAGGCATTCTGTAGCATATTTTCCCATGTTGTTACTAAACTAATGCTCCAACTCCAGGCTCTTCCCATTTTCTCCAGGTATCATTACCATAAAGAAAATGTGTTTCGCATAACTAACTATTACTTTTCTATTTGCATTCATAGTATTAACGCTAACGCAAGGTAATTAGAATAGAATCTATATTGGTATTAACGTACATCATTTACCGTGATGTGACTCAAAGCCTACATACAATAAAATTGGCGGAGGAAGTATTGGTATCAAATTTTGATTCAGAGACATTAGGAATATGCTATTTCTTTTAATTTCTGGTGTCACCATTAATTGTAAAAATTTAGTCAGAATAAGCTAATGAAGATTATAGGACATGGCATAGACTGCTGGAACTAATTATGAAAGTCAAGTTACCTTTAGTCGACATTTTGTTCAATAATAATTATTTATAGATCATCTGGTTGATTGGAACTGGTGATTTTCAAAAAGTGTTTTCATAAATTTAAACTTCTTTTCACTCAGATAATCCTAATAGTGTTTCTATCAGTACTGTAATTATTACATTTGATTTCAATATTTCATTTTGAAGCAACTAGATCACTCAGATCTAGTGAAGCAATCACTCAGATTGATAATCATCTGATATTAATGGAAACCGATTCAGCATAAACTATCTCATTCACTCAAATTATATCTGTTGGATCTTGGACTCATAAAATGAGAGACATTTTTAGATGTGATAGGCACAGAGGGTAAAACTCCTATCTCCATTCATCCATATGCGTTTTGCGACTAGACAGTCAATTTTTAGGTCTGACAGTTGTCCCTGTGTTACCTGTGAAAATTATTTACTTAATATTTTTCTTCATCCACTTGTAGGCTTATCAATTCATGTTACAAAATTTCCTATCTTAACAGATTTTCTTGAATTAGTTTGGATCAAAGTAAGCATGTTGTAGCCCACAGTAGAAAGTGATCCAATCTATCTTCAAGTATTCTGATTGGTAATTCTTCCTATTGAAATCTTTACTAAACTTTGCTTCCAACTAAAATGAGGTCCAGACAATAGATAGCTCACTATAATAGAATGAATTTCCATCCAGAACAATAATTTGAGGTTAAAAATTTCACATTAGAACCAACTTCTGAAGCTGCACTCGAGTCACCAAGTGTTTTTAGAGAAAATTCAATATTTTAAGTGTACAATTCATTTTACCACTAGTTTTTCAGTATTTTCCAGTGAAGACTAGACCATAGCTTTCCCTAATGTCGAAAGACATGATCCAAGCAAGGGTAAAGGATTATCACACCTGAAAGATTGAAGTTCTTTCCAAAATGTGGTACACCAGTTGCGTGAGCGATAAAGTAATTCCCTGATCAGCATAACATGTTATGCGAGATTGTGAAAAGCAAGTCTATCGGTCTAAATTATTTTATAGACTGCATTATCTATCCCCATGCATTTTGAGTTGGAAATTTTCTCGAGGCAAACAATTATTGATAGGTCTAGTTTTGAGGTAGTTCTGGTGACTGGAGTCTGGAGATAACGAGAAATTTGTTTGTGGCAAGCATGCAGGCCGGGGGCCCAGAGGCCCCTGACCTAGATTGAATGTGAGGTTAGGAGTAAGGACTGACCCAGAGGCGGAGAGCGAAACGCGCCGTTGCCGGTGGTGTCTGGGTAGGGCTTGGGTAGCCATGCCCAGTTGTTCGAGGCGATCGGGGAGAGACGTGTCGCTAGCCGCATCCCTTCACCGCAGACGGACGCCGCACCATGCTAGGGATCACTCGCGCGCACGCACACACACACACGCACGCCACCTGCAGCTACGCTCCCCACGGCGTCCACTAGGCGAATGCCAGCGCAGCCAGCGCCAAGCCAACTGCGACGCTGGCGCTACCACGTGACCCCCAACCCCCAATCATCCCTCCGACGGTGCACACCGCTGGAATTTCGCTAACAATCCGACTTATTTTTAGAGCGTCAACTTACCAAAATACAGTGTTGAGGTGAGAGCCTATCCAAGACGAGGTGTTATGCTAACTAGCTAATGTTGTGTGTTTGGAGTAAGATATTTCAAATTATTTTCATCCTGAGAAGGATAAAAATAATTTTTTCAACAGTAGACTTTTCTACGACGGAATTTCACTAAAATGCCGTTATGAGGTGAGAGCCTTCACGCACTAACACAGGAAATTAGTAAAGGTGTTATATGCTTACAATTTATAATGTTTCGCCTTCGGGGTACAATTTTAGAAACCGATTGTAACGAGAAGGATGATAATTTTTTCAACGATTCGACTTATTTCTTTGACGTGGATCATTTGAAAAAAATACACATGAGATGTATCGAGTCTCTACGCGAAATATATTTGATGGAGGATTTTGGAATTTGATTAGGCTATTTGTACATGCAAATTATGCTTAATCTTATGTCGTTATAATAAACACATTTTGTCATCATAGATTTTTCAATCAATTTTTCAACATACCGAATTTATGATCATTAGTGGTAGTGTGTCTCTGTCACTGAATATATGTTACAGTAAGTTACCGTATGTGTTAGTGTTATCTCCTGTTCCAGATAACATATTTTGCACTTGAGAATTGACAAAAAACTTATTCGTACTTCTGTATACTATACGTACTAGTGTAGCTTACTATATTTTATGCCCAGAAGGCTACGTAATAAATTAATAATCAAGAGTGAAATCACTTTCTGGCATTCAGTTGGGCTACGCGCTATTTTATATCTGACGAAATTTCTTGTATAGCCTGTCCAAGCGAAGACGACCCCTCTGGCAAGATGAGAAAATGACTCCAGCTCGGGCAATATGAGTAGCCAGCAGCCAATCGTATGACTTCACGTCTAAATTACGGTATTCCTTATATCTAATAATATTGAACAGTTAATTTAATAATTGTCATAATTATGTGCTTGAATTTCCACTGGAAGAACAATTTAGCCTATTCACAGTTTGTTCGTCGATCAGATGCGCAAAGTCAGCGTTTACGCTGAAGATGGGACTGAGCGCCATGTAACGCCTCTGAACGACGAACAAACCTTGAATATTGTTGTTATAATTACTATGCCATACACACTTTTTTCAAATAAAAGTATTGTCAATAACTTATAAAATAAATTTAGTCATTTGATTTGAAAATATTCTATAAAAAATTAAATCAATAAAATAATAATCAGCCTATATGAGACTAATAAGACATTCTCATTGCTCTATTTGAGATATTTACCTTCATTCTGAAACCCAGTCTAAACGCTAAGAATTTTCGTTTTCCATAAAATTTGTTGTATTCTAAAAAAAATAAATAAACGAGATGAAAATATTTTGTGGTACCTATTATTTTTTAAAGTAATACTAAGTTTGATGATTTATTATAACCTTGTTTTGGACGGTTGTAAAAATTGGTAAAGGAGCAGTTTTAGGCATTTACCTGTTGCACTCGCCTACATGTACAATATAATAATTTATTATTGAACAAATAAATGAATGAATGAAAAACGTGGCCTATATGTTTGCAAGAGACTGTTCAATATTGTTACAAAAAGTAGCGCTTATTAATTAGACCGGGCCTCATATTGGAATAGATTTACTTCAAAATGTATTGAATGGAGTTGACCTTTTCCCCGTTGCACACATCACAATTTTTGGACGTTTATTTTGGCAAACACATTATACGGTAGTAGTGTGCTGTTAGGAATAATTTATGTATGCCAGTTTCTGTCCCATCTAGTGGAATATAATCATAAGAATAGTAAAAACTCAAATGTCCAAAAATCGTGGTGTTTGCAGAGGGTCTGAGCTTGCTTGCCTACTCAGCAACTGACTTGATTGTTTCAACTGAAGTTTCCATCACTCGCCAAAGTCTGCGAGATTTTACTTGCGGAACGGCTCTCTCTCTCTCTCACACTCTTAGAAAAAGAGGCCCCTTTGCTCTGTCCTTTACCCGTGCACAGTGGGTAGACGAGAGCGTACTTCACTTCACTCCTCATTCCATTATTCTGTTGATGCTATGCATTGTGGAAGAGGAAATCGGTTTCCCTATGCTTGCCCATGTCGCAATTAAGGTCTCGCAAATTATAGACTATAATAGGGCCCGTATTATCAAGCAGTTTAAAACCAATATCTTAATCCAGGTTTAAATAAAGTTATCATCGCACTCATTATGTGTTTCATTAGTCAGTTTCTACTTTTTTGTCAATAATTATTACAGCTACTAATACAATCTAGCCTACTATTGATACGGGTCTAGATCATGTGTATGTAAGATGTATCAACTACATGACCACTATACTCTGTCCACGGAGTGTTCGGACCTAAGCTCCTCCCCCATTTTGACGTCGCAGGCGGCTTTAGCCAATGGCAAGTAAGGCCATCATGCTGCAGCTGTTACTTTCTAGGTCACAGTCATGCTGTGAAAATCTGGGAAACGCAAGTCATTCACTTTTCAGAGAATCTGTAGAAATTTAAGTGTTTGCACTCTTTCAGCTGATTTACATAATTCAAACCTCCCATGGAAGATTTCTGGCGAATATGTTTTATTCTTTGTTTCACCTTCAACAAAACAACATAGTTGAAATATATTGGTTTTATTGAATTCAAAGTACATACAGTAATGAGATTAATTTACTGCAAATGTAACTTTAGATTAGGTTATAATAGGCTTACTTGAATATGCAGTAGTGTGTAGTTGAATGAGTTTGAAATTCCCGGCTTGAACTGAGCAGTCGAAATGATAAAAACAAAAATATTATTATGAAATATTATATTCAATCAAACATAATTCTATCAAATGATATTGATAATGATCGTTCTCATTTCAGAAGGATGTAAATTTTGACGAACAACCATAAAACAACAATATTTCTAAGGCCACACAGAAATTCGATATTGAAGTTCCAATATCGATTAGAAATTTCCACGTTCCTGGCAATTACGACCGCTTGTGAGCTGGTCGGATCATGACGTCAGAACCTCGGAGGAGGAGCTTAGGTCCGAACACTCAGTGGACGGAGTATAGTTAGTGATTCAAATTAATAGAGCAGATACTTTGTAAAGTGAGATCTGCCTTCAATACAGCGGAAGTAATACCATACTCAAATGATAGTTTGCATTTATTCCATTTGTTCCTACAAATGCAGCTCAATAATGAACGAAGCTCATAATTATAATCCTAGCTTTTTTTCTCAAGTTGTTTCTGCGCAGATAATCTGACGTTACTGTCCTTACAAATTCAAATAACTGCCAAAATGATGATCAGATCATTCAAGGTAGTAGGTTGTTTTTATTGAAGTGCAGAAACTCAGAATTAAATGCGCCAAGCCTGTCAGCAGTAGCCTACAGATCAAATGGAAATACTGGATAACATAATATTTAAAGTTCAATAAAAAATCTTCATCATTAGTTTTTCTTTCATTTATTTATAAATGTTTCAGTCTAAAAGGTGTACATAGAAAAAAGGAGACAACTGTTTCCAGATGATGTTAAAGTTCTACAGTTATTGAAGATTCTTGACAAGCCTGGAAACACTATCTACTGCTGTAGTAAGTAAATATTGCGATAATTTTTCTCGAAATTTCAGTGACTTTCATAGTCTACCGGTATTTTGTAGATCTAAACTATTCAATCACCATCAGAAAAACAAGCAATTGAATTCAAAACTTCACTATTGACAGAACAATAATAATTGTGTTTTAAAACATAAATAATTAAAAAGGAATGTACATTACCTACAATATTCGTTTCAACCAATATAATAATATTTATCCAGAAACAATCGTTATCTATTTTGTATTCATTAAATGATTCATTAACAGCCGTTAAATAGCTTAGCATTTTGTTCTCATAATAAATATTATTACTAATGCATACACTTATAAGTTAGATCAATCTATCTACGAAGATAAAAGGCAAAATAAAATGAATAATTTATTATTGGCTAACAGAAATACGACATTGATTTAACATTATTCAACACATTCTTATAAACATAAAAAACAGGAATTTATTCAGTATATCTCTTTTCCATATTATCTGTTACTAAAAAAGAATGAACTATGTAGTTCACCCAACGTTGAATACTAGGGATAATAAATTATAAATTTACGTTAATTTGCTCTGAACTAAATCTGTACGTCACTTCTATACTGTTATAAAAGTCGGAACGATTCACTCTATCACAATATAACATTTATAATCAACAACAGCAATTGTGTATTTCATCTCAAGGTCTGAGTACAACAGTACAACCTAATCGACAATATTTTCATGTTGCACGAGCTTTATTGTTTTATCCATTAAGATGAATCTCACTGGAATTGTTTCTAGGCGCCACCTCAATCTATTGCTTCTTTAAAGCTCCTCTTTTTTGGCTTTTCCTTTCCTGTCATAGCCCTTCAGTTCGTTTGTTGCATGCTTAGCAATGTACTGGATGAAGTCATCAACCTCACGACCACCCTGCAAAATAGAATAAATATTACAGAAAATGTTTCTTCTAAACATATAATTCATTTTCGTTTCTTATAACTGAAACTGGTACAAAGAATCCGATTGCGATACTAAAAACCATAGATAAAAAGCAAGATAAACTTGTAAACTAATAACCAGTTGCATGAAAATTCAATATATTTCAATTACTGCAGGAAAATGATGTAACCCAATGCAACGATTTGAACTTCAACAGAATTAGTTCAAGCGCCAGAATTTTATAGTGGTTGAATTTAATTCACGAGAAATTGGCAGTTAGTGAATTAGACTCAGGAGCAATTAATCCTACTCACATTTAATTAGATTTGTTATTGTTGTAATAAGTCCAGTAGAATACTGACTGAGTACCGAGGTATCAACTAATATTATTTCACAATGCAACAAATTTTTAATAAACTCTCCTCACGACAAGCTGATCCTGGAATACAATTTTGGCACACCAGGCTCCGGGATAGTTAAAATATTTTCAAGGGATTCAAGTGGTCATTTAAAATTGTGGTAGTGAGGACACTTTAGTCCTAAATCCCCCTTTTTTCACTTCATTTAAATGCTATGAGACTGATATTACTCTTTAAGTTGATTAAAAATTCCAAAGTTAAAGTTCTCAAAGTTTGAGTTCTAAAATTTAGTTCTATTGGGTTGCAATGTCGCAAGTTTGTATTGTCTGTCCAAACAAAGAAGACCCTCTGGCAAGATGGGAAAATTACTGCAGCACGGTCAATATTGATTCACGAATTATAAATGTGGTCTTAATAGTAGATCAAATTGTTTCCTAAAATTTGAGATCAAATTGATAATTTTTGAACCACAATTGACCGACCTTGAATTAATTTCCCATCTTGCCAGAGGGTCTTCTTTGCTTGGACAGACTATATCATACCATACAACCATTCTGTAACTGGAGGTCGGAATCAAAATTCAAGCAACACAAAGCTGAATAGCTGCTAATAAGTAGTTAATAGCTTCAATTGAAGATAATTACAATTTTCTTCAATGAACCACAAACCATTTGTATGTGAACCATAGAACTTTTTCTATGTGTGTGAGTGATATCTGTTAGCAATTGATTTGAGAGAATGCTGTTTATGCCACTTCTATAATAGTTTTCGAGATAATTTTGATTTTCGATAAAAACTTATTCTCAAAAAAAAAAAAAAAAAAAAATTATGAAGCACATCAAAATGTAAGTTGAGACTAGCAATTTACCTCGTATCTGACTGGGCTTGACTTGGAGTCTTTGGGGGCCCAATAGAGCGTGGGATATCCTCGCAGATCAAACGTACTAGGCACATCGTTGGCTGTGGCATCCAGTTTCACAATTGCTACATCTTCATCTTTCATCTGAAACAGAAAATGATTGAACGTTTACTATATGATTGATGAAAGAATTATTATTAGGAAAAATAAGTAATAATTATGAGAAATTGATCAGTAATTTCTTTATAGATTACTTTCACCTAGATTGTAGAATTTTTGTTCCCGTCGTGGAACTCTATGATAAAATACGCTAAAAGATGTTGTGAATCCCTCTACTGTACTCAAATTTTATTTTTACCAATTTAATTTATACATAACTTCTACATTCGCTCTACAACACTCTAAAATCATTACACTGTTGCAACACAAGATAGAACAGTTACAACCCAAATAAAATTATAATACTTTGATTTTTCTCAAAATATTCTAGATGAAATTCGATCAATGATGTAAAACTTCATTAACAAGCTGAGAAAATTTTTATAAAAAGGAGGAAAACAGTACCTAATAATAGAAGGCTTCAAGATGTGTTTAATATGATTTATTCAGTTTCAGAGTATGAATAACGAGTGAGTCGGTCATGTGAAACGCCCGTTGCACACACCACGATTTTTGGAAGTCCGATTTTTTGCGGTCCTTATTAATTCTTCAAGGTTAAACATGACTTGGCAACCACATGATGTGTGCAGATATACATCATATGTTTGTTGAATTCCGTTCATGTAGAATTTATTCATTCCGGACATGGCAACTTTATTCCTTCCTAGTAGGATTTATAAGGACAAACAAATCGTAGTGTGTGCAACGGGGGTAACGTTCAAAATTTTCATCTATCAAATATCTATACAATTGTTGGTTGGGCCTACACTTGAAAATTGTTCATTTCTTCAAATAAAATAGCAGATATTATCTGATTGGTTTGTGATGGAGAATGGAATAATTTGTTTAAATATGGATTATAAAAATGCGATTCAATAGATATCAGTCTCTTACTTACGACAAGTGAACTTCAAGTAGTGTTCTAGAGCAACAAAGACATTCTTTCAAAACGGCACGATTGAAGCGAGAGTGTACCTACGCATGCGCAGATCTCAAAAGTTTATTTTAACATCAATTTTGTCATCATACCACTGGTGAGATGTGATAAGAGATAGATGATAAGAGTAGGACTATATTTATTTCGAGTGCTGGCAGCATTGAACAGCTGCCAGTTTCAAGGAATGTCTTCTTTGCTCGACAAGACTATAAGGAATGGAGTATTCTAGGCCCTTGACGTCCGTGGTCGGATCGTAACGCTACATTACAGCATCATTTTTAACAAGGAGGAAAATATTTTGTTACACAGATTATTAAAAATCCAAGTGAAAAAAGTAGAACAAACCTTCTCTCCAAGCTCGTCGAAGACAGGCGCGAGTTTCTTGCAGTGTCCACACCAGGGCGCATAGAATTCGATCAGTGTGTCCTTGTTGTTGTTGATGACCACTTCGTCGAAGTTCTTGCCGACGGCCACGGTCACTGGGCCGCTGTTGTCGTCCGGAATCGGCTCTGACTTCAAGTAAGGCTCCAAGTTACCCGCATCCAGCTCGGTTAAAAAGTCTTCAAATGCCTCAACACTGCGCAAACAGAACAATTAATTGTATTGTGTATTACGGGTACTCTTTTACACAAGTAACTTGAACTTATAAAAACACTTTAATATAGGAGAGCCCACTCACATAGTATAGGTATAGTGAAGATCGTCACTAGACAATGTAACAATGAATAAGTAAATTTTCGAAGTATTTACATATTTAAGGAAAAATTTCATTCAGTTTGTATTCGGTGAAAATTCACATAATGCATTTTATTTATGACCATACGGAATATGGCATTGTCACACACATTAATTTGCTGATAAATTTCAAAGTGAATCCATAATATTGAAATCCTATGGTTTATCTAATATTATTCATTTTTGGAACTCAAAAGTGGACTTTTATCGAAATTCAAAATTGTTTGTGATAAAATATTTTTGGAAGTGAGAAATTATCAAGTGAAAGTGGACATTGTGGATAGACATAATAACCTACATCTTGAACCTTCATCATCATCATTCATCATTACTCATTCATCCTTTGCTTAAAATACTTGGAAACCAAGTCGCAATTGTAAAGAAAGAATAAATACTTGGAATCCAAGTCGCAGTTGTAAAGAAAGAATAAAGAAAGAAGAATAAAAATATTATGCAAATCAAACAGATGAAGAAGGCTGTAGTAAGTGGCTGGTGACTAGTGAATTATTCTTCCAATTTGATTAATAACAACAATAATATTCGATTTGATAATGACCTTATTATATTCTACATACAATTTTGATATCCATATTTCTAAATGCATTTCCTGATAAATTAGAATTTTTTTCTATTGATTTCTATAAATAAAATGTTTTTCTATAAATAGTTCAATTATTAATAATATTGATTCATATTACAGTTTCATATCGAAGTTTTGTATGGTTTTTGTGGGACTTTGGAGAAAATGATTTTCTGTAAAAGTTCTACCGATGGTGAGAAATTCAGCGTCTTTTAATTTTGTGACGGATTAATGACTCGGTTAATGTCTGTGAAGATTATAAGTTTGTTTACCAGTAAAAACTCATAAATAATGTACGCAAGTTTGTGTACTAGTGAAAAATTAGAAAATCATATAATTCCTAAAGACTCATTCCAATCACCATTAATATCTTAGGCTAATAATATAGCTTGAGAATATTACCCAACAGACTAAGGCGCTAAGCTATAATCATCACTACTAATTACTATAGATATTATTATCAACATTCCTACAGATACTATTCAAGAATATAGATTAGCAACTGATAGCATAGAATAGAGGTAATAAAGCTAGAGGCGGAAGAACGGGCATTGATACAGTGAGTCTCCGTTGTCAAAATTAATAATTTGCCTTAATAGAAGCTTCAGCGACTAGCATTTGAATCTCAGTTAAAATAATATTTCCAATACAAAAAATGTAGCTTATTATTATTATTAGCGTATGATTTTATTTGGTGGGGAAAACAGAAGGTAACTCCACCTCGTCAACATAACCATGTTTCGCCGATAGGGAATATGGTGAAATTTCTTGATTATATTCACTGTAATTCAGATTCAGAAAAGTCTTTCACAATTTATAAAGTCCGAGAACACCAAAACACCAAAATGTAGCTGTTTCGATTCTAGTGGTGTAACAAAAATAGCTCAATTGCAAGACAATACTTCCAAGTTCTTTTCAGTCCCACTGCCAGTAGTAACCAATCACCAAAATAACAATTTTCTCTATTAGCTATAATTAGCGGTGGAACAAATTTGAAAGTCGAATGATTGCGAAAGAACAGTGATTAAAAATACAGTATAACAGAGAAGATAAAAACTAATTAAATCAAGTTTTAACTTAGTTGATTTTTAGCTATTCAAAACAATTTTTGACAAACAAATTAGTAAACGAAGCTAAATAGAAACTTGCTAATAGTTTTACAGATCTTGTATCGTGTCAGTGAGCTTTTACAAAATACGTTTTAATATAGTTACATAGTAACTACAACTATAATTACATAGCAATGATATTTCAAAATCAACTAACGCTCGAGTACAATACAAATAAATTAACCAATTATTATCTATAACCTATACGAAAAGATAATTTAGGCCTAGAGAGCCTTATGATTAAAATTTTATATAATTTTGATTCAATGTTCTACATTCAAAGAGAATTTCAAATAAATGAGATTTTTAAAATAGATGCCGTACTTATTTATAACATTTTTCTCTCAGTTTGGGGAAGTATTATTCTTGTGTAATCAATTTCTGTTATACGATTCTAAACATATTAACATCAATACACTATAGTTGCTTGAAAAATTGTGGAAAGCTTTCCCGCTTCATAATCAATCTATTACAATGTATTCTTGCTAGGAAAGGCAGTACAGAAAATACTTAAAATGAACTAGGCAGAATGAAAAGAAGTGAACCAATACCTGAATTCATCTTTCATGTTGTACTTCTTGTTGTCCTTTGATCTGGCAAAGACAAGAGGCTTGTCAGAAGGAACATAATCATAACCAAACTCGTTCAATTCATGTTGGAATTCATCCTTGGCACTCACTGCGAAATTGAACTTTGATGCGAAGGTCTTTGCTACCTTCAAAATTCTATTACGCCAGTAGTTTGTGCCTGTAAGATAAAAACAGGATCAATATTTTTGCCCAAGTAGAAACGAATTTATCAATTCAACTCAAATAAAGTTCCATCAATAGCATACTCACTTTGTTCCAAATAGCAAACATGCTCTTTATCATCATAATTACTGAAATAAAAATAAAAGATTGTTACCGTTACCAGTAACCTTTGTGAAATTCTATCATTGTATTCCTTGTTTCGAACTTTAATACGAGGCGAATTAATTAATGACTCTAATGCCCGGTTTTTCCAAGCACACTCAAACTTGAGGGACCCTCAAATTTCAAGTAACACTCAAATATTTGAGGGACCCTGAAATTTTGACGAATTGTCAATTAACAGCTGACATTTCCTATACTTCTAAGATAGGAGAGTTGAGGGGCCCTCAAACCAAAGTTGAGGAACCCTCAAATTTTGATGAATGCTCAAAGTTATAGCATGATGAAATGCTATATACAGCTGACATTTTATTAAAAATTTCTGAAGCGAATCTGTATTCTCATTGGTTACATACGGTACTCGTATTGTAAACAAAACAATATTATCATCAGTTCAAAGCGATAACCTAAAATCCAGCAGTAGCCTACTTCGAGTGTTTGCATGTATTTTGTAATTTTTTAAATGAATGAAGACAAAATAAATTGTGGCATGAATATTTCTGTGTATTTCGATTCTCCCTTAAACAATAAATTAAGATTGCTAATTTGGAGAATGCATAATCTTATAAAGTACTGAAGAGTAGATGTAGGCTAAACAAAATAACCTTATTTATTACTTTTATAAAATTTTTAAAGAAAATGTAAGCTGGTTATCTGAGCATTCGCCAAAATTTGAGGGTCCCTCAAATATTTGAGTGTCCCTTAACATTTGAGGGTCCCTCAAGTTTGAGTGTGCTTGGAAAAACCGGGCATAAGTGAGGCTCTATAAAAAAGGGGTGAACGCAACATGCGCCATTCTGTGGTTAACTAATAGCGCCAAATTTGAATAAATATAAATATTTTTGTTGATAGAGACGATTAACAGATGTTAATCAAGTTGAGCAGATGAAGTTTCGCTCTGAGATTTTGGGATGTTAATTTATAATTCTAATATAAAATGATTTAATATCGTTCAGTAACAAATTGTTAAAGCTATAACTATCTAAATCAGAATTCAAAATTAAAGAATAGAATTTGTTATACAGAGTGGTCATAAATTATTAAGCGCATTTCAAAAGTGGATAGAAAAATAACCATCCAATGTACTTACTTGTATGATGATTTATTGAAAAGGCAATTTCAAATAGTTTCATTTACAACACTTGAAAAGTTCAAGAAATTTCCACATTAGCACCATTTGTGGCACGTAAATTGTCTAGACGATATTCAATTTCACGCCATACATTATTAATCATTCAACTTTAAGCTTAGGGCTATTTAAAATAATTGATAAATTTAATGAAAAATCAAATATAGCCCAATCAAATACTACTCCCGACCAAACAAAAATCCTGTTAATTGATTTTATTGGCTTAATCGGTCCATTTGGGTGTTAGTAAGAGTAATCCATGGTTTTCCACCAAAATATCTGGAGGCATAACTTTTGAGAGCCTAAAAACCACGAAATTTTCGGACTTTTTTCAGTCTTTTGACAATATTTCAGAAACAGAATTTTCTATGGATATTTTTATTCAGTACTTTTTTAAAGAGCTCAGAATTCCCTAAAATTTTCATCCCTAAACGTTTTTCTATCTCCAATAGGAAGCGAGTTATACCTCGTCAAAAATTGCCAATTTTTGATAACTTTACAAAAAATCGCTGAATTGAGGTATTTTCCCCTGTTTTCTTCCTTTTAAGCCGTCCTTGGTATTATTTATCGTAATATGTTAACACGATGTTCATACGGTAAGTGAAAACGTAGAGGCTTGAAATGGATGAAAAATGAGAAATAGTTATTTGTTGTATGGTAGCCAGGTCAGTGTGACCTCAGGGGTTTCAGAGGAGGACGGCAGAAAAGGGACGAGGTGTGTGGTTAGAATAGATTTGATTAGATTGCTCAATCCAATTAACAATAGATAACATAGTACTGTATTTATGCTTGGATTCTTGATTTCAACTATATTACGTTGAATAAAATTCATTTTGGCCTTCTATAAATTACACTACAAGTAAGAAACTTCTAATTGATTGAATAACGTTTAGTTATTCTATTCTTATACTGAATGCAGAATGTTGATAAAATGCTTGAATAATTTATAGCAATAGTTATTATATTTTATATATTACCGTTTGTAATGTTAGATGGATATATAGGTAGATTGATAAGGAAAGTGATTTTTATTTCTCAATTTATACACAATACAAGTGAATTCATGAATACCTCCTCTAAGAGCACTGCCGCCCCTAACGGTTTAGTTTTCCATTCCTTTAAAAAAGGGCATCAGAAAACAAATTGATAAAGGTCCTCTACCTCCTTCAAATTGTCCAAGTGTTATCTACTACCTTCAATTGTATGAAACAAGTAAAGTTCCTATCACAAGCAATTCATGGCTTATCAGGTCTATCAGTTCACCCCTTTGATTTCAACACCCATCTCATCCCCCGCATGTCTAAATTGTTTTTCTTTATGAAATTTTTTCCACCCAATTGTGATATTTGAGGGATTTGTATAGAGAAGGCTATACAAATTTCTTGGGGAGGAGTATTCACTTGATCAGTGAAGTCGAGATATTTGTTGAACCGAATCAGCTGCCAATTTTTTCCAATATCTATATATAAAGCGAATGGCACTGATTCATTCATTCATTCATCACAAGAACTAAAAATCCACTGAACCGAATGCGTTCAAATTTGGCAGGCATGTTCAGTTGGACGTTTAGACGCGCGCTAAGAACGGATATTAAAAACTTTTCAAGGATACACCAAATATTTGAGTTTTTCCAAAGTTTTTTGACGTTTTCTTAATTTTTTCGAGAACCAATCGGTAGAAAAGGTTGATATTTGGTGGTCAGGTCCGGATAAGGTCTAGAAATGTAATGTTGAAATATTTTTGAAATCCGTTCAAGATTACGCCAGTAATCAGGTTTTCAAAATTGTAGATGTATTGCGGGTTGCATATCTTCCACCTTGATACGACCAATCCCAACTGTAAATTCAATGGTTCAGCGAGATTATAGATGAACTAATTTGGAAAATATTGAATCAAGTTTTAAACTATGTCCGATATACTTCCCAAGGTTATGCTCAATATTAGCTTTTTACTATTTTTCGAGCTTTTCTTAGATTTTTCGAGAACTAATTGGCAGAAAATGTTGTAATTTGGTAAACAGGTCTAGATTAGGTCCAGAAATGCGGTGTTCAATAAAATTAGAATACCCTTCCGAGGTTACGCCTGTAATAAAGTTTTCCAATGTTTGGAATCTGCACTTTCGTTTATTTCACCGAAACTACAGAACTAAATACGTTCTAATCATACACCAGGTTGAGCTGAGGTAATAGAACAACTAATTCAGAACGATTACCCAAAAGAACCCTGTTAAGTGATGAATGATGATCAAAGCAAATCTATTCTAATGGAATTTTCAAGCGAGCGAAGAGAACCTGTTTTTCTCAGCTGACACTGACAGAGTTTTTGCAAGCGAGCGAAGCGAGCCTGTTTGACTCATTGACACTGTTGATACTGTCGGGGGTCCAGGGGGGAAGCCCCCTGGCTAGGTGGAGAAGGCGAGCGAAGTGAGAATCATCTCTTCATCTTTACTAGAAACCGAGTTACGATTTAGTTAGAGGTATCCTTAGATTGAGATCATTGAAGGGTCCTTAATATTGAACATAACCTAAATTCAGGTCGGTGAGTAGCTAATCTGCTGAAAATTGATCTGAAAGACATTATTACCAGTGAAAATATCAATACAAGCACGGTATAAATTTTTTTGGAGGCAATTTCCCCCCAAAACAGGGGTGTTTCAAATACAAGGATATCATTCAATTGCTCTAGTTCAAAAACTATACAAGGGAGAAAGGTCTACTTGGTCTCAAATTGTAGAGGACAAAATTATCACCAGAGGGATTTTGAGTTGAACAACTCAAATGAATATGTCAAAAGATCTGAGCGAGCAAAAGCTGAAAATACTCAATTATAGTTTTTCTTGGAAATTATCATATTTTTTGAAAAATCGTAACTCGGTTTCTAATGAAGATAAAGGGATTTTGAGTTGAACAACTCAAATGAATATGTCAAAAGATCTGAGCGAGCAAAAGCTGAAAATACTCAATTATAGTTTTTCTTGGAAATTATCCTATTTTTTGAAAAATCGTAACTCGGTTTCTAATGAAGATAAAGAGATAATTCTACCACCATTCTCTTGCAAATTTTATGTACTAAACAAAAGGTTCAGTAAGTTTTTTTGACCAACGCTTCGTTTTAACGTTATTCCAAGAAAACCAAAAAATGAGCAAAATTTTCCAATATGGCGGCCATAAAAACAACTTTCTGAGACTAATTGAGAGTGGGATTTTTTACACGTTAAATAGGAGGGTGTCAGCTACCATTTCCACCATAAAACAACTTTGTTGCAATTACTTCCAGGTTGACCCCTGTTTTGAGCTAGAATGACTCGACTATAATACCAAAGACGTCTTAAAAAGAAGTAAGAAGGGAAAAATACCCTTTTAGTGATATTTCGCAAATTTGACAAAAATTAGAAATTTTTGACGAGCTATAACTCGCTTCCTATTGTAGATAGAAAAACGTTTAGGGGATGAGAATTGTAGGGAATTCTGAGCCCTTTAAAAAAGTACTGAATAAAAATATCTATAGAAAATTCGGTTTCTGAAATATTGTCAAAAAACTGAAAAAAGTCCGAAAATTTCGTGATTTTTAGGCTCCCAAAAGTTATGCCTCCAGATATTTTGGTGGAAAACCATGGATTACTCTTACTAACACCCAAATGGACCGATTAAGCCAATAAAATCAATCAACAGGATTTTTGTTTGGTCGAGGCACATTGTAATGACAATTTGATTGGGCTAATACCCTTTTAAAAAAAACTTAAGAATTATTATTCATGTTTCGGGACTCAGCCCATTATCAAAGAGTATTTAATTTCTCATTTAATTTATCAATTATTGATCATATCTGGAGTGATTTCATCGATTACGGGTGTGTCACCCCCCATTATAGAGCCGACTGTGTTCGTTGAAGGTCAACACAAACACTGTAGTATCTAAGCTAATGTGTGTGACAAAAATAGGCGCCCTACTGCAGTTTGTTATTTTTCTATTCACCTATGAAATGAGCTCAATAATTTATGACCACCCTGTATTTCCTGCAGATTTATCTAGATTAGAAAAAAATTGACTTTAAAATTGCCTGACTGAGAACCAAATGCAAACTCAAGGCTCTGTAGAGTTAGAAATTAACTACCAAGTTGAATAAATTCAAATTCGGCGCTATTAGTTGACTACACAATGGTGGATACTGCGTCCACCTCATTATTATAGAACCCTAACTCTAAGGAGACCGAGACATTTCTTCCAATAATAAAATTTGAAAAAGGATATCTAGTTTTTTATTTTCATGTCAGTAAAATAGCTAGGTCATATGAGTGGCACAAAAACATACTTTTTTACAAGTGCACCAAGTACAAGTACAACAAGTAAAAGTACACAAAGTATTTGTATAAGTTACAAGTTTAGTTTGGTTTTTCTTAATTTTCAATAAATAAGTACCTACAGGATCATAGTAGAAACTAATATGAACATTGTCAACGCTTCTCAAAAAACAAGATACCAATTGTTGAATTGACAATAATAAATTTGATAATTCGTTTTCCCAGAATATCAAAAAGAACATGAATAGTAAATTTTCAGGAAATAAGTTTGATTGATCCTAATTTCGGAATCATAAAATTAACCAAAACAATGGAAAATATCATTGAAAACCAAGATAAGCTATTAGTTAAGGCTAATTATGAGGTGGAATTCCATGATGATGCTCTGATAGTGATTGGTCGGGCGTCATTGATAACAAATTTACCTCGTGGCTGATACAATCTGTATGTTATGGTACAGAAAGAAATATTCAAATAATATTATTTACGGTATAATATAAAATATATAGGGGCCTAGGCTAAATATAATTACAATATTACATGATTTATGAAAAAATATAAATATAATTCAAGAGTTAATTGATTTTCATCACCTTTGGGATTCTTGACGTAGTCCACAGCATAGTAAGCAACAACCAGAGGTGTGTTAAAATCTTGTGCGTTTTCCCTCTGTCTGTGACCAACCAGACCGTGGCTGGAAAATTATGCAAACATTAAAACAAGAGTTACATCGTCTACTATTCTAGTACGATCATGATAATTATAGAATAATGTATTCAATTACTTACATTATTATCAAAATTTTATCAATTCCACCACAATAAATTTTCAGCAATACTTGAAAACCTCAACCGTGGAGAGTCCGTGGTTCAGGTCGATAACAAACACATTTTTGTCTCAATTGAGTTCAAACAACTGACTAGTTTTGTAACCAACATCTCGAAATCAATATTATTGTGAAATTCAACATTAGAAATTAATATTCTTTGTTCGAATCAATGGGGAATTTCCTTATGAGTATTTTCCTTATGCGACTTTCTACCACCAATAATTTCCAAGATAGACTCATTTCAACACAAAAAATTTGTGTTTTCCCGGAATATTGGAATAATCTCAAAGTACTCAAGTTGATAAAATTCTTCAATTTTGACCGAATTTAACATAAAGCCGCGTATTGACAGTGCGAGGCATGTGCCGCGAATGTCTCACGGTACGTTGTTACTACTAATGCGACTGGAACGCAACCGATCAGCTGTGGTCAATCACAGCTCTTGCTTTATCCTTTAGCTTCGATAACAATAGTTATGATTGACCACAGCTGATCGACTGCATTCCAGTCGCACCATTAACAACGTACCGCAAGGCATTCGCGGCACATGCCTCGCACTGTCGATACGCGGCTTATGATATATGAAAATAGAACCGCTTTTTCAAGCTAAAAACAATGAGTTATAGTTTGTTTGGCATATTTCATGCACTCTATATCCGTGTGGACAGGCTGTATTGACTGGACTATTAGTATAGAAGAGTGAATCAATTTGAGATCAGTAGTAAACTTGAAATCGACAAGAAAATAGGCTAACTAGATTCTTCAACTGTAATCTATCATGTGAGAAATAGAATTGTAAATCAACAAAACTAAGCCCAAAAATGCAAGAAAAAATTATACTCAGGCGGAAATGAGTTTCTAGTTATCTTGTTTCAAGATTTTGATGTTTGCATAGTATTTTAGCTTTGGATGTAATGGACGAGAAACTAGTTCGGTTAGGTTGTGACATAAAAAAGATGTGACACAAGAAGATGAAAGCTTTGTTTCCAATAAAATAATTTGAGTCCAATGTGACTTTTGAAATTTCGGCTAATGGCGAAAGAGAGGGATGCAACACCACTTGAACTGAAAATGAGTCAGATTACTTTATCTTGCAAATAATGTAGGCTATCTGCTTTTCGATTATCTGACCAATTCTCATTCAATACAAATAACTAATCTGTCCTTGACTTCACACTGAGAATTACTTTTTCCAATTTTTACTCAAAAATTAAGAGATCGTAATTCTTGTCAAAAAACCATCTTTACAATAAATGAGTGTTTTGAGAGAGATAAGAGACTGCCAATTTTTATTAGTGCAAGTATGAAATACGTTACTTATGATTATTAAAATTATTTTCATGCATATTAAAAATTCAAAATCATGATTCCATGACTGCAAGATTGGTTGTGAAGAGTTTCCAAAATATTTCCAATTTCTCGTTTGAAACAGTCAATATTCAACTGGACATTTTGAGAAGTACATCATATCGACCGACATACAAAAAGTCGTAAAATATTCTTACTAGTTTGCGTTGATCCATTTCTCAATAGAGAGTTTGTCAGCCTTGCCATCGTAGACAACAAGATCCGGTTCGAATTTGTTGTGCAGGTGCTTTGGCCTGTAGAGGACGATGCTGTCACTGAAAATCAAATACAAAAAAAAATTATAAAAGTTGAACAGATAGCATATGCATCTTAAAACATAGATTATGGAGCTATAGTCCGGCCAAGCATAGAAGAGCCTCTGGCAAGATGGGAAAATGACTCCAGCTCGGTCAATATTGGTTCAAAAATTATTAATTTGGTCTCAATTGCAGGAAACATTCTGATCTACAATTTGAGACCAAATCAATAATTTTTGAACCAATATTGACCGAGCTGGAGTCATTTTCCCATCTTGCCAGAGGCTCTTCTTTGCTTGGCCAGACTATAATAAGAGAATTTCTTCAGATGAATGCAAGTTGAAATTGAATACGGTAGATTGTTTTCAAGTATTCAGCTTGTGACAATGTAGGCTACTGAACTATGTAAACTACTTGTGTTTTTGTTACAAAATATCAATAGGCCTATGTCAATTTTATAGATCATCTGATCGTTACCACTCCTACGTTTTAGTGACATCTTTTTTTATATTGACATCAATTTCAATTTACTAAAGATGAATAAGTTAATGATGTAGCAACCCAAACCAGTATTTACATTTTTTTTTCATCAATCAGTGGTTTGACAATGTCTTGTCAAACATTTATAACATTAATATGGATAATTACCAGAATATCCATCCTTTGTCTCCCATCTCTGGAGGAACGGCAATTGTTGCATTACACTAACTGATAAACTAGATGTTATTCAGATGTGTTCTGCGCCGTCACTTGGTTACGGAAGCTAACTTATGGTCGAGAGGATCAACGTGCTAGTCACACTCTACCTTTATCCTGGTTGATAATTGTTCGCCTCTGCTATATAGTGGAGTGAATATCAACTGGCAACCAGCTGGTAGGCCTAAGCCCTTCAAGGGTTGTTGGAGCCATACATACACCGCAATATCACCTCGAAAACTACTCTCTTGTTTTGCTACAGATAGAAATCGTTGCTACTCACGTCTTGCCTTCCTTGTCGAGAACTTCCTTAGCGGTTGAGTGTCCAAACTGCATTTTCTCCTTGAGTTTGTCAGCAGTCTTCAGGAATTCAGACTTGAGGTCACTATCAGACTCGAAGAACCCAACAATGGAAACCTCGCTCTTGGTTAAGAAAGCATTGACGCTTTCAACGGTTGGCAGGTCCTTTGAGCTTGGACCGACCTGAGCCTTCATGTATTTCACAATGCCGGCTGCAATCAACACAAACATAACGTGTTATTGGAAAATAATCATGAATTTATTCTAATAATAATATTATATGTTATATAATAATCATTATATGTGATATAATAATTATTATAGAAATTTTAACTTTTCTGTACCTTCAAGAATACTTATTTGATAGAGTTCATTCAATAATTTAGTGTTGGCATTCGCAGTATTCGCAAATGAGAGGCAAGTCTTGTCGAATAAAGAAGACATCTCTTTAAAATGGCAGCTGTTCAATGCTGCCAGCTGTCGAAATGAGAATAGTCCCACTCTTACCAACTATCTCTAATCACATCTTCCCAGCGGTATGTGGGAAGTAGTGATTTTACACCAAAGTTTTCAGATCTGCGCGTGCGTAGTTACACTCTTGCTTCAATTGGCCATTTTGATCGACAAGACTCTAATGACTATTCGCAACATCGAGTCAACACAAAGAGGAAGATATATATAATCAGCTTATCAAACAATTTCAATAGCAGTAAGTTTTTCTTGGGAGATGAAAAATGGAAAAACATTTATATCTATCAAAGCATTGGAAAGTTTAATTCTAGAAGATTTGATGTGGGATATGTGAGACCCACTATCATAACACTAGAAAAATGAGAGAACGTAGATAATGAGAGAACTTACCAGCATCCCTAGGTCCATTGTATTCCTTAGAAACTTCTCCGTTTTTGAAGATTTTCAGAGTCGGGTATCCTGAAACTCCAAACTTTGTGCAAGATTCTTTTCCTCCTTCTGTGCAGTCCACCTATAAAACAAGAAAAAAATATTCAACAAAAGAAAATATTACTAACTATAACTTGATTAACTTGAGAAATATTGTACGAGTAATCTTAAATTTTTAATTACTGACATCAATGCATTTGGTGTAAGCACGTTTGAGATGCAGATGGAATTTTCTTCCTAGGCTCAATAATAAATTTAAATTCAGTTGTTTAAACCAATAATATAAAATTACTTCATGAATTTGTGTAACGTCAATGTTGAAGCTCCTCACCAAGAAAAGCTGTAAAATTACAGAATATGAATTTGGAGAAATCTAAACATTTCACTTTACTTCAAGATAGCCTATAAATAAAAACGAGTTGGCCAAAATATTGTAAATAGGTTATAAACGGAGTTCAAGATATTAAAGGAAATCAAGAATGTGATGATCTAAATGGACTGAGTGAGCCAAGAGCATGATATCTAGTTAGAAGCAAAGCTACCGTCGGAATATGGCAAAACGAGTAGAATAAGAATAGAATAGAATTCATAGTAACGCAAAAGCCCAACAAAAATCAAGCATAGCTCAGTAGTAAGTTAAAAATTTTAATTTAGTAAGTAGTAGGCCTTTTATATACTCATCAATTTGAGCAATAAAATTGTTGCATAGTTTATTAAGGATAGGCTAAGTTGTATAAACTTTTGCAACAAACAATATAAGTTAACATCCAGCACAAAATGATAAATTTTGATAAAGATAATAGGCAAATATGGATCAAACTATAGTACAAAACAAGAGTTGACAACATTGGGTTTGAACGATACTCTGGATAAAACTGAGAATCGGTGGCAGAAAGGTTGATAAGTGAAGTTCATTAACAAAAGTTTAATAATTTTTACACTGGAACTGAAAAAATACCTTAGCGAACGCGATAGGTGGATCCTCTCCAACCACATCAGATGCAGCTTTCTCATATTCGGGCTTCAATTTTTTGCAATGGCCACACCTAAAATAAACATGTAAAATAAATTAGTAGGTAGCCTATAAAATACTCTCAATATTGATATAGCTTAATGACTTAAATAACTATAAGAAGTTCTCGAATGCGATTTTTCGCCTACATTTATAGTGAGCTCAATTTCTAACATAAGTTAGAGTTATTACAATACCAATTTTAGTTATGAAGTTCTGAAGTTCTAAATAATTATTCACGTCAAAATTTGATCTTGAAAGAAGAACTAGAAGAATAATTGAAATTACACTTGCATCTCGCATAGGAATAATAGGCCACTAAGCCACAAAGAAGAAATATGGAAACAAACGAAAGCAACTCTAACTGGCAGTAGGCAACTTGAATTTGAATTCAAATAAAATAGAAAAAAATTATTACAAGCTATATGAATATAGAACTGTTGAAGTACTTTTAGTAATACAAAAACGTCTGTTTGTAGGTAGCAGGTTAACGGAATTTCAGACTCCTGTTTACATTGGCGAGAGGCTAAATTCTAAAATAGACGAGAGACGATTGAGCCGATTAATAGGGTAAGTTTTGAATTGATAGGTGAGAAAAAAAAATAGACTAAACTTACAGTAATATTGATATACAAGGATTTGATCATGAAACTGGTTGTACATATAGATATAGCCTACGGTATGTTTTTTTATTTGTGCTGGTATCCGATGAGGCACAGAAATTCAACTTAAAAGAATTATTTTCATTGTACCTTTAAGGGAAGTTGGATTTTACAATACAAAATAACAAGCTATTGCTATGTAATAAACTTTGCAATGATAATCGACTATGTACTTGTTTTGAATGAGGATATAGACTATTTTCTGTCAGCCAAGTAATCGGCGGAGCCGGTCATGTCAAACTATGGCTTCAATCAGTTGACTCTATTTCTATTCTATTATAATCTCTCCCTAAAAGACTAAGAAGACTTTACTTGACGAGAATTATAATAAGTATTTAATAGGACTATTGGAGTTGGAGATACCTCTCAAGCTGTCTGTCTTAAATTTGAATAACTCATCATCTAGGGAAAAATCCAACAAAGAATAAAATAGCTCCATCTCTAAAAAAATTTATTATTTTAAATATGCATTCGAGTATTAAACATGAGTCTCTGTTCGGGCCGTTAGTCATTGATCAATCGTAAAGCATAACATTTTTCTACTTCAAGTCTTCAACACATAGCAGCAGCTATAAATAAAAGACTGAAATAAAAAAGACTGAATTGCTAAGCAGCTAAGACTAAGTTGGGGGCAAAACCAATTAACATTTGAGAATCACTCACTAATATTTCATTATTATGATGTAAATAAATGTAAGTTATAAAAAGATCAATTCAACGCCGGTCCCTCTCCGAATAGGTTTCAACATGATAGCCTAGCCTACCAATAATGTATCGACACGATGTAACCTGATGAATTGGAAAAACACGGATCAACACACACCTTTCAAGTGTAAAGAGATTGAACAAAAAATTCAAATATCAACTCATGACTAAATAGACTAAATCGTAGTTTTGATGTTATGAACACTGCAGTTACAGAAACCGGTTGTAGTTTCAAGAATATGCTAATAATTAACTGAACATACGAAATTCAAGGCTAAAAATTCCATTTTTCCAAAGAATAAATATTCATGCAAGTTGGAGGTCAATAAGAAAAGCAGAAAACAATTTTTTTAAGAAATAGTGAACCTTTTTTCACATATTGAGGTCCAAGTTACTGTATTGAAAGTTAGAATGTGATGAGGAATAACATCAATCAGAAATAGGTGAGGGACACTCTTGACAACAACTGGGAGTAATATAATAATAATATAAAATAAAAATAATTATTACCATGGTGCATAAAACATGACAAGAACTGTTTCATGTTCTTGAATTCTAGTGGAAAAATCGTCGTCGGTGAATTCCAATACATAGCCGCTTTCTTTAGCAAACACTATCGTGAATAAGCAAAACGTGAAACACAAAAGTCTTTTTAAATACATTATTTTTTATAAATTAGAACAAGGTTTAGAACTAACAACTTGAAGACCACTGTAAACTGATCTACCGGAATACTAAAACCTCAATCAAAACGACGTGTCTTTCCATGAAAGAAGACCGAAGCTAGAGATGAAATAACTTTGCGTTGTCGAGTCCTGATTGGCTAAAAATGAAGAGTGTGCGTCTACCAACCGCATGACTGTCAAAATTTGTTTTAAATTTACAGATCGTTCAATGATTCGAAATTACCTCATGAGCTTGATATTAATTATATTCTTGACCATAGATCATTAAAATCATCATTTTCATTATGAATAAATAACCATTATTTGAATGGATGAATGAATTATTATTCAAAACGAAACCAGCTGGTTTGAGAATTAGGTTGGCAGTGTACATCATCTGGACCTTGCAACCTTGACAAGACCCAAGATTGAGCATTGAGGTCTGTTGTCTGTTTTCTGTGACCTCTGGAATCTGTTGAAAATTTGTCCCATTTTTAATATCAACTGAATTGAAACCAAATATTACAAATATGAGTTTAAGATTAGGCAAGAAACACATTGAAATGGCCAAATATTGGTGAGTTATCCATTTTTATTTACTGTAGAAAATTCATCCATGATAAACAGATCACCCAATCCCTATTATCCTAACCTGATTTTACGATCAAAATTATCTAATTCTATCAGCATGATACTATCTTTGCTAGAAAGATAAGGAAGTGATGCGGAATCAAATTTATTATCAACTAGATATGACCAATTTACTACATAATATTATTTCTATCAAATTAGAAGTGTGAAAGTTAAGTAAGGTTTAGGTTGTCACAGCCTTCAATGCTTCGATAATTCATGCTACCGAGCTCAAATCCCATTGAAAAATGATTTTATCAACATAAATTGACCTGGCGCACTCTATATTTCGGAGAAGGTTATGAGGCTAAAACTAACTAAACTAGGGAGAAAAAGGGAAAAAATATTGCTTGTTCAAAATTACGTGTTTACTGGTACAAATTCTGCTCATTCTACCACGATAGTCCAGTCAAATTAAGCAAAAAACAAACTCTCGGCGAAATTCATTTCTCCTTCATTTGAGACCAATTCCACACTTCTATGTTAAATAATTTTTGTGCTACAGCGATTTTAGAAAATCCTTACACCCCCAAAAACCCCAAAAATTGTATATTTTAACACGAGAATCTTACTAAAAAAGTTGGGATTTGGTTATACTTCTTGAATCCTGTTCCTGAGACCCTAGACTTTCATTAGCAATGTTCATCCGACCAAATGTATCGTAGGATTCTTGCGGGTGGGTCAAAAGCATCCCCTATATTTTAAATTATATATATTTATTCATAACTTTTGAACGGTAAGTCGGATTTTATCGTGTGATAGCTTGTCGTTTTCAGCTCATTGTGGCGGTATAAATTCATACATTATATGTCAAATTTGATGAATTTTTTCAAATTTTAGGTTATAATGGTACTGTCTGTATTAATACCTCCTCGTTAAAAACACACCAATTTTCCATTCAAGTGACTTCCAATCGGGAACCTGTGGGCACAAAAATCTGAAACTAATGATGAAATGTAGAGGAAATTTTCCTTTATTAAAGAAGTGACTGTTTAAAAGAGTTATGATGAATTTTGAAAATAAATTAATAATAAAAAGGACTTACAGAAATGGAAATGACTCTCCTGGGTAAACCGGGACTCGTGGTCGATAACGCAGCTGAACGAGAAATGATCAGCTTTGGTGGGAATAAAAATTTTGTTCACGCAAATGCTGAGTTTGTACTCAGTTCTTAGCCAATGGCGTGAAAGCCTTGCTAAGACTTTCCATTGAATAGAACGTTTTCCTCTCTTGCTTTGCAGTTTTATTTTGGAAATGAATTTGTTATTATATATTATATTGTTTGAATAAATTCTACAAAACTGTATTTTAATAAAAATTTATAATTAAATTATTTTCATTGATCTGTCACTTTTGTGACACAATTATCTCAATAACCGTTTAAGTTACAAACTTGGAACTGGTTTTATCAAATTCCTTAGCTAATTTTACATAGGAATTGATTATTTTAGAACCTCACTTAAGCCTCTAAAAAACTAGAAAAATTAATGAACTTTAAAACTTAGGGCTGTTTAAAATAATTGAAAAATAAATAAAAATCAAACACCCTTTTTTGAAAACTTTAAAATTATAAAAAACACACATACATGTTTCGGGACATAAGCCCATTCTCAATGATAAAATTATTTTTATCCACATTTTTATCCACTATTTTTATCTACATTGAGAATGGGCTTATGTCCCGAAACATGTATGTGTGTTTTTTATAATTTTAAAGAAAAAAAGGTGTGTGATTTTTATTTATTTTTCAACTAGAAAAATTAATATATTTTGAAAAATCTCAATTCTCCGCCATTGTTATCTCGGTACCAAAGCGTTTTTGGGGGTCGGTCCCATGGAACTTTTTTGTCATGGAACTTTGTTGTAAGGAATCAGCCTGGAAAGTATTGCACATGTATACATGGAAACACCCTGTATAAGACCACATTCAGCCTTCGAAAAATGAGTTAGGCTAACTTATAGTAGCGACCAACTTTTTGATTGCTTTCCTTACATCAAAATGAATTAAAAATTGGTCCTAACGTTAAATTACTTTGTTACCGAGGTAGGGATGGCGGAAGATTCCACATCCTTCTTCAAATATTCAACTAACTTATATTAGCCTACTTTGTGGCGTCATCATGACTACTCAAGATATCAATTCTGATGAATTAAAAGATGAACTCTAATGAAACCATTTATAAGTTTTTAGCAAAAAACTTGGACAAAACATGCTGAGAATTCAATTTTCAAATTCAAAAGATTATGAATTGGATACTAACTGCTGGGTAAGATGAGGAGGTATGGTATAAGTGGAGTACCCCTGAAAACAATGAGGGATTACCTCTCCAGCAGGAGGCAGGTCACAACAGTGAAGGGTGCTGAATCACAGTCGAGGGAGGTGATCTGTGGAGTACCGCAGGGATCCATTCTTGGTCCTCTGCTCTTCCTTGTATCCATCAATGACTTCGGTGTCCATGGAAGGGCCTTATTGTTTGCTGATGACACCACTTTACTGGCCCAGGATAAAGATCCCCAAGCAGCTGTTGCACGGTCAAATCAACTTGTTGAGGAGGCTAGCCAGTGGTTTAGATTGAACAAACTGTGCTTGAATGAGGGGAAAACACAAAACCTGGTGTGCACCTTAAGACGTGGTCTGCAGACTGGTGGATAGACAGGGGTCAAGCTCTTGGATTTCATGATGGATCCTACTCTATCATGGGAGCAGCATATTGGCATGCTGTGAACACGACTATCCAGGGTGACATTTTTTATGCGGAAACTGAAGAAACATGTTCCTACCAACTACTTGGTCTCAGCTTATCATGGTCATATAAACTATGGAATGGTACTGTGGGGCCATGCAGGAAGCTGTGAAAGGATTCTCCTCCTGTAGAAGAAAGTTCTCTGCATCATAACTTTATTACTCTTATCTTACTCTTCTTACTCTTTATCATAACATATCTGGAGCACTGCCGGCCAATTTTCAAACAACTGCGAGTGCTGACAGTCTATGGTCAGTACATGTATAGCTCGCTGCTGCTCTTATGGAGGGAGATTCATGTATTCCAGGAGAGGGGCCAGCTGCATCACCATAATACTAGGAGAAGAGGCAACATCGATCTACCCTACTCCAGATTATCAAAATCACACGAGTGCTACACTTTGCGAACGCTGAAGTATTACAATAGGCTGCCGCTTGTTGTTCGTGAATTGGAGTACAAAAGATTTACAAGGCTTCTGCGTGAAAAACTCCTCAACAACCCTCTCTACTCCTTGAGAAAGAATGAAATTAGTAACCTTATAAAGGAGTTTGAGACTGTGTAATGTTTTTGTGAAAAGACTGTAGACTGAAAGGCCTACTATTGAATGTAAAATTTATAAAAAAATTTAGCCTAAGTTAATTTTTGAAGCTTGGAAATCCTTGCTTTGCGTGTCGTTTCCCTTTTTCAACTCAAATAAAGTCTTTCTTAATTGTTTATATTTACCTAAACGAAATGACAAACTTTCAAATTATTTTTTTAATTTTACAGGCTACCATCAGCGGCCACATTTGGAGCTACATCTTTCGTGACACTATTATATTTCACAGACTGGAAAGTCACAAACCGATACATCCCGTTCTACAACACCAAGTTCAAGGATTGAGTATTGTGAGTTTCTATTGTATATAGCCTAAGTGAAAGTTCAGTCTAATCTAGTCAGTCTAGATTACACTAATCAAAACATTACTGTTCCCAATCAATTCTTCTTTCAAGAACGTTGAATATATTTTCTAATAAGTTATATGAAATATAATACCTACTAACTCATCTATTTTGTTTTCCATTACGATCTGCTATCCCTCTTTTGGGATATTGGCTGTCGTAGTAAAGATAGTCAGTCGTTTCTCGTCTCTGAGGGAATAGTAATTGTTGCATTACACTCTAACTGCTTAATTGGATGTTATTCAGAGGTGTTCTGCGCCGCCAATTAGTTGCGGAGACTGGCTTTTGGTTGAGAGGATCAACGTGCTCACCACACGTTACCTCTATCCTGGTTGATGATTATTTGCTTGCTGTATGGTCTGTCCGGGCGGGGAGGGAATTCTGGCGGGGTGAGGGGGGTTTGCTTCAGCTCGGTCAGTGCTGGTTCGGGGACTCTGAGAATTTATGGCTTTTGGATCAGTATTGGTCGGGCTGGAGCTGTTTTCCCGTCTTGCCGGGGTGTCTTCTTTGCTTGGACAGGCTGTAAAGTGGAGTGAATATGAAACTGGCAATCAGCTGGTAGGCCATCAACTGGTAATCACCTTCATGGGCTGGTGAGCCATTGATACAGACATAACTATGTGCTAGTTAGTAAATATTTCACTCTAACTATTTTTGACGACACTGAAATCAATATTTAAGTATTAGCTTTCGGCGCTCCACATGTGAGTAATAGTTTTGAATAAAACTAATATTACTCTTTGAGTAGTTATGAAATTGATATCGTGGTAGTTATCCATAATAAATGAAAAGACAAGATGTTATCAAACCACTGATTTATTAGAAAATCGAGATACCGGTTTCGGTTGTTACACCATTATGAATCTCTGGTAAACAGATTAAAACTCAGTTTACCAGAAATTGATAATGGTGTAACAACCGAAAACGGTATCTTGATTTTCTAATAAATCAGTGGTTTGACAACATCTTGTCTTTTCATTTAAAACTAATATTCCAGTATTGACAGCAGTGTCGTGGAAAATAGTTCAAGTGGGACAAAATATAAGCTGAAAAGCTTATCCATCATTACCAACTGCATATAGCCCAGGCAAATTAGATCGAAAAAAGACTGTGCCTCCAAAAAAATAAGATAAGGCTGGAAATCGTCCTAATCGACTTTGGGTATCCTAAATAATTTTACTATGAGTTTGCGACGAATTCCGAGGTGTGCATAATATAGGATGACTAGAAAACCACCAAATTTCGGTTCTGTTTTTAGTTTTTCGCAATTTACGCCAAAACGAAGCATCTGACAGAAAATATCATACTCATACTTTTTTCAGCTAATAAAATTTCCAAGAGATTGGTAACAAATCCAACCTTCTTTGGAACCTCATTCCTCGGTCTACAAAGACCGAGGAATGAGGTTTCAAAAAAGTGGTATTTTTGAGAAAAATGAAAATGTTACCTTATTCAGTATTTTATTGTTCAAATCTTCCGTTAGATATGATGAGTTAGAAAGGTGTATTTCAAAATCCCTCTGGGGATAATTTCATTCTCAACAATTTAAGACCAAGAAAGACTTCCTATGTTGTACATTTTTTGTGTTAGGGCTTTCAACATGTTTCCTTGCACAGCAAAAAATACCATATTTCCACTATTAACTTCCAAAATTAGTCTATATATTCTTGTATTGGAGTTTTTAGTGTAATTAGGAGTAATTATGTGTAGAAATTATCAGTTTAGACAATTCATTTTTTCATTCATTCTTAATTATGAATTAATAAATTAATTCTTAATAAATCACTATCTCTAAAATTTGATTGCATATCTAGATTAATTCAAGTTATGGATGCATCTTTAGGCTTAAAATGTAGGAAATTGAATTCTCTACTACCACAAATGAATTTTCTCACCCTCCAAACTTCAAGAACACTTGAAAAGTGGCGTAAAAGTATAGAAAAGAAACTTTCTGATGATTTTTTGATTCACAAAAACGAATGTTCTCGACCTGTGAATAGGATATTAGGAACGTTTCTACATATAAAATTATAGAGGTGATTGTGTTCTACAATTTGAGCCTAAATGCGAGCATTTCCCAACAATGGTTTTCAAGATGGACGCATTTGAACACAATTAGTAGCCTTTTTCTCGGTATATGAGAAGTAACTCAAAGTACTCAAGGTAGTAAAATTCTTCAATTCCAATAAAATTGAAAAAATGATATATGAATTTTGACCGCTTTGATGAGCTGAAAACAATGAGCTATAGTTCGTCACGATCCGTCAACTTTTACGAATGTTAGGGAGGTCCTTAGTTTACTATCCTTGGAGAGTCCTTCCTACTGGTAATAACTGGTATAACCTGAAATCAGGGTGGTATAGTAATTTTAAATTCAAAACATTATATAAGACAAAAATATTCTAGTGATAAAACTTCAATACAAGAATATATAGACTAATTTTGGAAGTTAATAGTGGAAATATGGTATTTTTTGCTGTGCAAGGAAACATGTTGAAAGCCCTAACACAAAAAATGTACAACATAGGAAGTCTTTCTTGGTCTTAAATTGTTGAGAATGAAATTATCCCCAGAGGGATTTTGAAATACACCTTCCTAACTCATCATATCTAACGGAAGATATGAACAATAAAATACTGAATAAGGTAACATTTTCATTTTTCTCAAAAATACCACTTTTTTGAAACCTCATTCCTCGGTCTTTGTTTAAGATAGAAGGTTGGATTTGATACCAATCTCTTGGAAATTTTATTAGCTGAAAAAAGTATGAGCATGATATTTTCTGTCAGATGCTTCGTTTTGGCGTAAATTGCGAAAAACTAAAAACAGAACCGAAATTTGGTGGTTTTCTAGTCATCCTGTATTATGCACACCTCGGAATTCGTCGCAAACTCATAGTAAACTTATTTAGGATGCCCAAAGTCGATTAAGACGATTTCCATCCTTACCTTATTTTTTTGGAGGCAAAAGTCTAATTTGCCTAGGCTAATAAGCATAAGACTTGATCCTACTTGACAACATACATTTAAAAACTATAAAACAATTTTATTTGGCTTATTAGTTTACTTCGTCAACAATACATCACGCCACAAGCCTGGGAAGGAAAAGTTTACGGTATGAGGATAGTTTCCTGGGCAAGGCTTGCCGAGCCTGGGAATAATTCCGAATACTGTAAAAAACTTCCTGGGCAAGTTGTGTATAATTTTTTTCGCTACACTTCAAATAAATATTATCAATCTAATTTCATGAATGAACAAAACAAATAGAATTAATGAAATCTAAGAACAGCTAAGACCAGATAACTTACTATACTAGCTTCTGCTGAGCTGAATCTGGAGTAAGCTGAACTGCTAAGTATTGAAAGTTTGCATCACAATTTTTTTTATTTAATCAAATGGATATTACTCAATACCTATCAGAATACTCGATTTTCTTAGTCCAGAAATGTTTAAGCTTATGATAGTTTCTGTACGATCATCCTAAATTGTACAATAGCAATACAAAGTTTCTTGTTTTTGACAAATTTCTGGCAGTTTCAAAGGAAGTGATGGTCCATTGTAGTTGCATTTTCTCTCGCTAGATGGCGTTAGCTGTCCACGCTTGGAAAGTGATGGTCCTTGTATGGAAAGGACTTCTTTCCGCTCGAGGACAACAGCTGATTGATTATGTATGTAAATGACGACTTTCTAGTCTACATAGGGACTGGTAAGCAGCTTATTTCCGTGAAGTGTAGCGAAAAAATATTAAAATTTCATCCAAACATTTGGTTTACGCTGTCGCTTTTGTGAGCTGGCAGTTGTATGCAGCGTCGGATTGCTTTACTAAGGACAAATAGATTCTCTGAAATTAAGTTAATATTCTTATAATTGAGATTACAGAGCCTGTAGTTTAGACATTGGATTGTAAACATTCCAATCATCACTTTACCATTACCTATTCCTTGCTATAATAGGCTTCAACTCTGAAGTATGTTCTTATTGTTTTGGGCTTTTCCATTCAAATCAATCTATTTTTTAGGCATATAATAACTTACTTGCTTCTGTAAGTAGCCTACTGGATGGAATTTTATGTCATTTGTTGAAAAATTAAAATCAAAAACTTATTGAGACATCTCTAGCTACAGGGTGAAATTGAATAATGAATAAATAAAACAAGCAACTGGAGTGCGTTAATATTAATGTTAATTGTAGCATTGAATGCTTAAATAAGTATTCGGTATTGTGATATTAATGATATTGTAGTATATATTGTATGTTATTTATTTTGTGGTTATTAATGATAATGATATTTAAATAGGGCATTATTCAAGTCAAAATGAAAATTTTTTTGGTGCTACGGACTCAAGTCCCTTTTTTATTGAAAATTTTGAAATCACAATTTGCTTCTCAAATGATTCGTGAGAATTTATAATTTGCCGGTCTGTGATGCCGCCATCTGTGTGATGACTAAGTTCTTATAGGGCGTCACAAAAGTAAAGTGTCAAGCTCTGGGTCAAAATATAGAGAAAATCAAAAATAGCTTCATTTTATATCTCCCTCGAATTAACTATCATATCAACATTTTTTATTGTAGAGATGTTTCAAGTGATTTTATTAGTTATTAATTGATTGTAGTAGTAGTAATAGTAATTACCGTACGTGGGGGTTACTTTGTGACGCGCGGGGTAACTTTGGGACACTGGTCTTCTATCTATTTTTTCAATTACTACCCCAATTTCATGCTTCTACGAGTCTGAAAACGGTCAGAACAGTTGCTCTAGGTGTACTGCTATCTATTGACCACTTCTCAGAAGTTATGAGTGAAACGAAATGGCGGTTTCAGCTATTCTTTAAAATACTCATATTTTCAATATTGTGGAAAATCTGGAAACTTTCTATTGCCCATCGATCATTTTATGATATATACTTCTAAGGTTATTATATGATCTTTTCATATATTTGTTGACTTCAATCTAGCGTTAGAAAAACTTGAAAAAATTGTTTTATTCTCATTTTATAAAGATATAAACAAGATTTCAGCAGGTTGCGGGGTAACTTTGGGGCAACTTCAGACCGCCAGAAAGTCACCCCTAAGCCCTAAATGATTTTTAAGGGTCACCCACATCCAAAATTGGTTTTCCCTCATAAATATAAACACCATCCTAAGTACAAAATAGTTCATCAATCTTTCTAGAACAAATTTACAGGTTTTTGTGCATGAAATTTTGTATGAACGGTAGAAAATTTACTTTTTTAATAAATTCATTGAGAGTATGGGAAATTTTGTGTACTGTCATGTTTTTTTTCAACTGTAGACCTCCAATGTATAAAACTATGCATATTTCATTTATCTTAGGGCTACTTTATCACTGTTTTTCAATTCCCTCAGTGATTTGAAAATGATTTGAACATGTTATGCATAAATAAAAAATTTTAAAAGGGTACTCAATTTTTATTTGAATTGAAAAATTTTCCATTTTTTATCATTTTTATTTCCTATAGGGACGTATGAAAGTACCATCAGGTATAAAAGCCAATTTTTTTTTAACATGCTTGAAACCAATTCAGTCGATTCTCAAATTTTGTAATTGTTCTATAATGTAATCAATCCTCATATTTTCCAACTTTCAATCATTTTTTGGGTATATAACAATGAATTGAGGTTGAAATTATCAATTTTATAGGCTACATTGTTGTCATCAATCGACATACGTATTAAGAAGAAACATAAGTTTGTCCCAAAGTTACCCCGCATTGCTTTTTGTGACTTTGACATATATATGTTCTATAATTAGACAACATCTCCTTACTTGGTCTATAGTGGCATCGTATCAGATAGCCAAAAAGTGTAGCTATCTCTTGGTACCATTATATATGAGATTGGATGATTCGTTTCTCACATTATCTTTGAAAACTAGTAAACCTGTCCCAAAGTAACCCCCAGTTACCGGTAATTGATTTTAATAAAAGTAATCTTAATCCTAGGATATTCCTTCGTAGCTCAGATGAATTAATAATATCAATCAAATAATGTATCTTTTTAAGTTGTTGTGAAGGTTATTTATTTCCATTTAAATATTGTATCTGTAGAGCATTACTAATTAATATGTTGTGTGTTGTTCTTCAATCAGTAGATATCTGTATTTATAATTTGATGTTTTTCTTTTTTTCAGATTTATTGTCTCTCTTCTCAGCATAAACTAGATAGCTGGTCGTCAGTCTCCTATTTACAATAATTCAATCCATAATACTGTATCATACCATCGAATAATTTCAGTTATAATGTTTATTTATGTTATAAAATCAATATTGAATTAGAATAAATTTGTTTCATGTGAGTCTTTAGATACTTGATTTTCATTAATTATCAACATCTTATTTTACCCTATAGAAGAAAATGTTTGAACATATTCAAAAGTCAATGCTCAGTTTCAAAATATGATATATTTGAATAGATTAATACTATATTAATACGTATATTAATATGTATTTTATACTATAGTAATACGTATTAATACTAAATAATCAAATGGTGGAAGCATGTTAATAAATGCTTTCTTAAATTTTACCTATAACTGAAATAGGTACTTGGAATTTACTTTTAAATACATATACTTAGATAATCAATCTTTTATTATATTATAGTAAGCCTTTCAGAGTTCAGTACAAAAAGGTCAACATTATTATTGCGAAAATCTCGTTTCTCTGTCATATAATGTTAGTCTATGAGAGTGCGCTCTGGAAAGCTCACTATTATTATTATCGTATGGCTTATTTATGGTGAGTTCCGAAGAAGTTCCACAGTCCACATAACCACAATTTCCCATGATGGGAAATTATTGTGATAGTTCTTGATTCAAGACACAGTTATTGAAATTTTGATGAATTTCTTCAAATTTTAAAGCTCACTGAAGAAGGGCTTTAGAACGGGTGTGGCTGTGATTCGGGTGATTTTAAAAAAACAAAAAATAATTTCAAATGATGAGGTATACACTCATTCTAATAATTTAAAAAATGAATCTCACATATTATTCACAGTTTCAAAAATATCATGTAGGCCTACTTCATTATGTTCCAGCAATCTTGTCAATAATTGATTACTTGAGCAATCAAGTTGAACAACTAATATCGGCCTAGACAATCCATTCCCTAAGTGGCCGGCTCTATCAAACGTCATCAAAAATTGAAGTAACTGATAATTATTATTATTATTATCATCGTATGGTTTATTTGTGGGGAGTTCCAAAGAAGTTCCATAGCCGACATAACCACAATTTTCCACGATGGTAAATTATTATGGTAATTCTTGATATTGAACAAAGTTATTGGAATTTTGGCGAATTTCTTCAAATGTCATAGAGCCAAACACAAAAATAACACTTGAAGCACTAATACACGATCGGAAATTATTGAATTTTGAAAGAATTTAGAGCACAAAATTTCACATCACAATTTTGCTATGGGAACCAAACAGTAAGTTACTTGATTGTTTAAGTTATTGATAGATTCTATAAGTGATTGATTTTTATTGCCATGTTTGTTCTAACTGCCCCATTTTTGATGACATTTGTTTGAACCGTCTAATATGGGAGTGGCTTGTTCAGACCAATATTCAATTACAGGCAGTCAATAATTATTTTTCAAGGTTACTTAGACTTTTTGTACAAGAAAAGATTATCATACCTTATTATATTGTACTGTGTATTTTTTGCAAAACTCGAATTAGAACTTTCCCACTAAAGCCTTGTTTCCATTATTACAAAAGTCGCATCGGCATAAATATGCTCCTATAAGATGCAATAGAACAAGGAGTTGTGTAGAGCACACTCAACTGGTCAACTGATTTTATTCATTTGTGTTCCATCATATAACTACGTGTTTCTATTTCATGTGGGGCACATGTGCCTGTGTGACTTATGTAGTTAATGGTTAACTTGACTAGTATAATGATATTTTGATTATTCGTTTTGGATTAATCATTTCAACTTTTATTTGTTGAAGTTTCCTAAAATACAGTTTTCATAAAATTTTACAATTATTTCAAAGTATTAAATTTAAATTAAATTTAATCAATAATTCTGAGTGTATGAGTACCGCCGTACTATTTGATTCGAATCATATCAATATACCACCAAATTGAATTAAATGAATTGGATAAGAGAAGTTTAATTAACATCACAGTCAGTGGTTTTGTTTTCCTCGAGTTACAATGCATATTTTAATAATTTCTTGAAACATGAAGCGATGAGAGGTCTCGAAATTTTAGCTTGAGAGAACTGCATACTCTTACGGTATTTTACTGTAAATACTTAACTGTAGCCTACAGTATAAATTGTTTCTTTTTAATGAATTCTCCCAGATATTGCATTTACAAGTTTTGCAATTGTGATAAACTCCATTATTTGTCTTCTCCATTGTACTAGAAACAAAAGAAGCTGCAGTCGTATAGCAGCGGCTTACAAGGAGAGATTGATGTTTAGGTAATATGAGCGCTGTTTTGCTAGCGAAACGGTTATGATGATGATTGAGAGGGGGAAGGAGAGCTTGAAAATTTTAATTTTGCAGAGAAAGTGTCGGGTAACATGGAAACAGTTGAGTAGAATTCGCTGAAAGAACTGCGAGCCAGTGTAAGTCATCGAGCTTTCATGCAAGGGATGGGGTGAAATAATCCGACTTGACAGCGCATGTCGGGGGTTTGGCCAAGTGCTGTTGTGTTAGCTCAGCTTACTGGCAGGAATAGCCTTCAGACACAAAGCGCTTTTAGAAAAACTATTTGAAATTTATTTCACCCAGGGAAATTTCAGTGAGCTAAATCAAATTTATTTATTTTAACTACATGTACCGTATGATAACTTTTTTTTGCTGCGGATGATGCCCACATAACTATTCCAATTTACTTGTACGTGAGTAATGGAGTGTGCGAGGGTGATTTATGAGGAGCATAAACGACCATGCCTCTAGTGGGATTCGAACCCACGACCGGGTAGCGCTAGAGGACTGAAGGTTGTAACGCCCCAGACCACTCGGCCACCCCGGCCGGCATAACTGTATGATTATTATGTTTATTGATTTTTTTTAAACATTAGTAACTGTGATGTAGGCTGAAGTAATAAAGATGCAAGTGCCTCGATCTTTCTCTGTGTGAAATACAATTGAAAGTGAAAAAATGAGGAATTTCAGTTTCAACAAACCTATTGCTGGGTATTATATTAGTGATCTGGCATTCATATAACTATAACATAAACGATTGATGTTGAAGTATTACATTATTAGTTGAAAATTTCTATGTATTATACTAACGATTGTTTCTCACATCAAGCACTACTTAGAAAACTGCTTGACACAAATCATTTTTGTAGATTCATATTATATTAAATAAAATAATTTTCTTAACGATATATCAGCCACTATATTAGTGTAGGTATATTATTAGCTTTAGTAGGAATATTATTGACTTTTGATTTTCAATCATGACTGATCACATACGAGTATTGCAAGAAATGGATAATCTATCAGAGTATACTCTCTGTTGTAGGCTTTTCTGAAAAAGTGAGATACCGATAAATTATTGAAGAATACAATTTTGTACGTATTTTCTTGACGCGTATTCAAGTAACTTACTTTAATGCAAAATAAGTTATGTGATACAATATTGATCTTTCCATTAGGCTATTGTAATGAATATCTATATTGTATGAATATCTATACATAACACATCCTGAGCAATAAATATTGCAATGCATTCAAAATAAGTATAATCTATAACACAAGAATTTTATAACTATGGGAGCTATCTGATACACTTATAAGACCCATGAGTTAGTTATTCATTATTTGTATAGACAACTGCAATAAAACTTTCAAAAGAGTAGGCCTACTGTACATGAGCACAGGAAGATAAAAATTCAATTCCGTATCTATTTTATTCAAACCAATGATTTTCTCGACAAAATCACTCAATATTTTATTTATTAATATCAAAGCGGAAAATCCTGAAAAAAATATTGGTTTAATTTGATTTTTTCAAATCCTGAAAAAATGAACAGGAACAAGGTTATTACAAATTTTTAATAACCTTTGAACTGAAGTAGGTAGGCCTACCTAATTATTGCTAAGGACATTTCGTTGGGTACCTACTTATTGTTACATCAAATTCAAAATAATAACAGCAGCAGTGTTGGCTCGAGTGGGTGTTTGAAAATATATTCTCCAATCAACCAGGTAGGAGGTAGCTCTTTATGATATTAATTTTTATCAAAAAGTATGTTTTCATTTATTTTCGGTGATCAAAAATTTGGAGTAGTGCTAAGCTCTTCTCATTAGAAGCTGCAATCACTATCACAGTGATCACTATTAAAAAAAGGTAGGCTATCGATTCAAATCGTTCATCAAATCAAAGCGGAACTTTTGGAAATCAATGCTTGATGTAATATTATATTTCTAATTATTATATTCTGGGAAATTGGAGTTTGAAAGACTTTGATTATCAGGTAATTAATCGTATTGCATTTACTGGCTCAATGTACAGAACACTAATAACATTTTTCAAATTCCATATCAAACTATTATATTATTGGATTCTGCCTCTTCTCGCATGCACCTGAAGCATAAATATATTGGTAGATTATAGATTGTCTATAAACCAATAATTTCCTATTAGGATTAATGAACTTCATTCCGAAAATAAGAGGTGATAGAAGAAGCTATTACAGAAAAAAACTTTGTGGAAATTAAGAATAATGGCAATAGAGCTTATATAGGAACATGCTAGGAACACCTCGTGAAGCAAGTCTTACATAATACTGAGAATTCATCGTAGAACTGCTTCCAGAATAGCTATCCATGGACCCAATTCTGTAGGCTACACTAAAAATGATTATACAATAGGTATGGACCACGTATGCATTAACCAGGTATGACATTATCGACTTGATTTACTAATATTTAATAATAATAATCAGTTTTGAAATAGTAGTCTGCTTATAATTCGCCTATACCTGTATAATTCACCTGGATAGGTATGAGCACAGAGAAGCTAAATCACAGTTTTAGCTTTTCTGTGGTATGATTGATGAGTACCTACTAAATAAATATCATAACTTCCGAACTAATCTCTTTTCTCCTCATAGTTTCAAGCTTTTAATAAATCATAATAATAATGATTATTATTTCATTTATAGATTGCATCGAATCAATATCAATCAGGCTAATAACAGCTCAACGATAACAATTAATATGGCATGCTATAATATGTTTGTCAATGGCTCAACAGCCCAATAAGGGCCCAGGCCTACCAGTTTATAATGTAGCATGCATTTATAAATTCTTTATGATGCAGTCGCATATATTTTTATATGCAGTCGCAACCGTGGATGACAACTGGTGTCAAGTGATGTATTAATTGAATGAATACTTCACAATGATACACTATCAATAAATTTTTCAAAGAGAGACCCTTCTTGAAATGATAATATTAATGAGTAGTGTGGGATGTTACGTGTATTGTGTATATCATCAAGGTCAAGCCAGGCCCCGGGTAATTGGTGTAGAGGGGATGAATGTATCAGGGAAAACTCGGGTACCTTGTATCAAAGAGCATTCCTGTCTGTAGAGAGAGTGATTGCGCTCATTCTGTGTGAGCGGTGCGGTCGGTCCACTGTTCCTAGCGTTGCGGCTGCCGTGGAAAATCGCGTTTCAACAAGTTGTTGTAAGCCACGAGTCTGTCATTAAAAATATCCTTTATGAAAAATTTCTGTGTCGTACATCATCGCTTCATCAGGGCAATGTAATTATAGGTTTTGCGTGGTCTATATTTGAGTAGAACATTTTTGGGCTTTTGAAGATGTAACTCATAACTGTCTTATTGATAATATATCTTTTAAAATATAATTAAATAAATTATAAATTGTCCACGATAATAGTTTCCAGAGATTATCAGGAATAATCAATGTTTTCTTTTATAATTCAATTCATTATAAGTAATTCGTTCAATTTCCAATTTAAAATTATACTTAGGAGTGTTTTATTGTTATATTTATAGGAATAGCATTGTTCATTGCTTGTAAATCTTTAGCGGTGCTCTCCCAAACTTATTGATTTATAGTAGACTTTTTCAATTCATGACTTGCTATCCTCCTCATGGCTTACCGTCTTCTTATGTTTCTGATGTTGCCATAGGTCTCCTCAGACCCGGCAAAGGAGATTATAATCAATCAAACAATCAATCTTAATGCAGAATATTATTTTGTCAGATAATATGTTATTTGGAAGTTTCAAAGAAAGCCGGAGCACCTTGAAAGTTCTCTCAAGTCTTTTGAATCTTACTTGTCTTTCCAATTAAATTCTCCTTGACTATAGTAGTCCGGCCAAGCAAAGAAGAGCCTCTGGCAAGATGGGAAAATCACTCCAGCTCGGTCAATATTGTTTCAAAAATTATTGATTTGGTCTCAATTACAGGAAACATTCTGATCTACAATTTGAGACCAAATCAATAATTTTTGAACCAATATTATTGACCGAGCTGGAGTCATTTTCCCATCTTGCCAGAGGCTCTCCTTTGCTTGGCCACACTATATCAGTGCTAAGACAATAAAACAGTGAGTTTTACTTTCTCCCTTTACACATTGAGCTTATTAACAGGTAAAAAAGGAACTATTGAAATAGCTATAAAAATAGATAAAATATAGAATTGTACGATCATCATCCCAACATCAGTTTTACTATGAACTGAAATAATTTATGAGTTTCTATACTTGAAATTATATAAAGACATATAACTTTATCAAGTAAATTACTATATTTGACATTATATGAGAACACTTCTGACTATTGTATCTTCCAGCATCGATAAATTGAAGATATTAATATTTCTGAATTATTATGAAAAATTGAATTTATTGAACAAACATTTAAGACTCGAGAAACGATTGAAATTGGAACTCTCCGTCTATTCCAAATCATTCACTTTGCAACTAAGAACTGATTTCAATGGTACATTATTGTGTTTTGAAAATCATTTTAAAAATTTTCAACATTGGACATCATTATCAGCTATGGTTATACTTTTCACGCTCTTTAATATTGCCAAAAATGATAATATAGTATCATAATTGAAGAGTTGTGAATAGGCAAATAGGGATTGTGGGATAATCAGAGCAGAAATACTTCAGAATGATCAAAATTCATCGATAAAAGTGGGAAAAACAATATTGAACAAAATTTGAATTTTCTGATTTGGGGCTTAAGCCATTCTGGTACAAATATTCCGAGTATACATACTTCAACGCACTTCTTCATGCCAAGTTAATAAATTCCTTGTAATCTTGAATTTGTCCTACATATGTAGGCTACCGGTAGCCTGTTAGGCTGATACACTGTTTTTCTTAGGTATCACTTTTTCTAGTATTTTCAAATAACTGGTAGTTTAAAATCGTACACCAAATGAATATTTATTAAAAGATATCTATTGAATAAAGTATATGCTGCAGCAATTCACATCCATTTGAAGATACAAGTCATCTAGACTATCTACAAATTTGTATCTGTCAATGAATGGGGACACAAATAAGAAATAGCCTGAAAAGTATTCTGTCAAGAAACTTATAGCTCCTTGGAAAAACTTGGAATATTTGTTGTGTTATGATAATTCCTTCTTCAAGCTCTTGAATACGATATAATCTTCACCAAATCAAATTTCATTTGATTTAGTTTTATTCACAAAATCAGTAAACAGTACATGAATTAAATAACATACAAAACTTGTGAAATTCCCACACATAGACAAGTCTGTATGTGGAGAAGAGTTCTAAAATCACATAAAGATAACATGTACTACTAAGAAAATAATGAATAATTATTCACAATATTATAAGACACATAATGATTTGTTATAATTGAAACCTATTTGAAGATGTCATGAATATTTCCTCCAATCATTTCAATAATAATACGCGAAAACCCTCCACGAATAATAATTTTCAAACGCATGCATGTTATAACATATAGCTAGTGAAGCCTCTTCTTTTGTCCAGTGCATTGATTCTCGATTGCTGTCAAAGCGTCGTGTGCCTGTGCAACTATGCTGCGGCGGCAGTGATGCTTGCGCTCATCACCCCAGTGACATTCAATGCGCGATGCCAGCTACCCGAATAAGTCACGCTCTGGGCGTTCATTGTCATTGACATTGTCAGCGTGGTGTTGTTGTCTTTGATCCATGTTCGACTAAGCACTCACCAGCATGCGTGTCTTGCTTGAGAGCGAAGCGTCGTCATCGTCTATTCCCAGTGCGGTCTCGTTTCCCGACTACTGATTGAAGCCCTTGTGCGGTGAAACTTGAACTCTGTTGACGGAAAAACACCACTTGTCCGACATGCGTTACGGATGCCGCTGGTTTTTTCTGCTCGTCAGTTTCTCTGCTTGCGATGGTGAGTAGCTGTCAGCTATAAATTAGCTTTTCTTATTGGATGTAATAATCAGAGCTGTGTTTCATCGTAATTTCTGATTCTGGTATTTAAAACTTATTATACATGATGTATCTAGAACTGTGCCTTGCGTGTTTGGATATGTTTAATATGATTACAGTTAGTTGCATTTGACCGTAATTATATGAAACACCGGTATCCAAAAATAATGAGGAATGATTCAGGGTAAACGCGCGCTGGTACGACTCAGACCAGACCCAGACCATAATAGAAAACATATTATTTAAATCATTACATTTACCTTTAACATTGGAAGGTTCATTAGGCTCTCTTAAACATCTATTTCATGGAAATATACGGGGTTTCAGCCCTTAACTACCAAAATAAAATATTCACCGTTCTTTTTCAATTACGTATTTCTTAAACATTACTTTGGTCACCGAGTGTTTGGAGCGATATTATAAAAATATTCTAATTATTTGTATATTGTGTATCCTGTTTGGATTGTCTTCCTTATAATTTTTCTAGTGAGAGATGTGTCCTAGTATTTGAAGAAAATTGACATACGAATGAAGGATATAGAGAGTTGTAACAATTTATAAAGAAGCTCGCTCCAAACACAAGATGATATGAATAGGACTAAGGAATTTGAAATTTTCAAAAAGAGTTGCAAATAACTAAAGCCGCGTATCGACAGTCCGAGGCATGTGCTACGAATGCCTCGCTGTACAGTCTGTTGAAACAAAAAAAGAGTACTACTACTAGTCTACTATCTACCGCGTATCGACAGTCCAAAGAATGTGCTACACATGCCTCGGACTGTCGATACCGGGTTTGCTAGCAGCGAGGCAAACGCTGCACACAATTCGCAGCGAGCAGTGCCTGTTGCCTCGCAACGCACAACGAACAATTCTACAAACTAACCTCAAAATTGTACCCCATTCCTATGCATTTTTGTGATTAAGAATTCTATTTGGGTGCAGAAGGTTCTAATAGGCAATAATAAGCATTGCCTTGAATTTTTATCTACTAATTGAGCACAAAATCCAAAGTCCAAATTATCAATTGTCAGAGCTTAGTTGCTTTGTCTCCCGCTTGATGGCGCTAGTCAATTTGTTCACGTGCTCGCTCGCATTTTTGGTTACAAAAAATGCAGATTTTTTATTATAATTATTTTTATTATAATTATAATTATATACTATATACTATACTATAATTATAATTATTTTTGATTATTGCAGATTATATTCACACATATGCCTCAGCCATGAGTTTATACTTTTTTTGCGTCGCCAGACTGTACTGCGAGGCATTCGTGGCACACGCCTCGCCTCGGACTGTCGATACGCGGCTTAAGCGTGGTTGTTATTCACTTCGAAATATAGTGTATATCCGTCTGTGTGGTTGGATTTGTCCAATACGCGGTAAATAAACGAAAAAAGTTAAAAATATCTTAATCATAGAATAACTTTCTCCAAAAGAAAATTTTTTGTACTTGTTCAACTCCTATAAAAAAAAGTAAATTGAAATAGAGGAAATATTCAAAGATAAATTTTTCACTTCTCCTGAGGTGCAGTAAATTATCAATCAAATATCATGTTTATTGGATGATTATATAGTCACATCTACTATTTGGGTCTACGAATTGTATAAATAATAATATGATGCCTCATGTAGGTATAGTCTGTCCAAGCAAAGAAGACCCTCAGGCAAGATGGTAATATGACTCAAGCTCAGTCAATATTGGTTCAAAAATTACCAATTCAATCTCAAATTGTAGGAAACAAATTGATCTACTATATTCTAGACAATATTTCTAACTTTATAACAAATATTGACCAAGCTGGAGTCATATTCCCATCTTGCCAGAGGGTCTTCTTTGCTTGGACAGACTATACCGTATCTTTAACCTCAGAATAAACTTTGAAGGGTTGTTCTTATTGATTTAAACATGAACATTTCTGTAAATCAAATATATTAGACATCGAAAATGTTCAGGCTTATCTCTGTTAGGCCGGTATTACACGATAATAGTTCTATGATCATATCTGATCATATGGAAGGAGATGAAAATCATCTCTCTTCCATGTGATCAAATATGATCATAGAACTATTATCGTGTAATACCGGCCTTACAATTGATGTCTGATAGAAGCGATGCCTGAAATGTTTGCATGTCCTCCGATTTATTTCCCATTATCCACAACGTTGTGGGCTCATTATTAAAAACTGCGGTTGCCGTCGGGCACAAGGTTGACCAGGGGTTTAGCGTTAATTAAAAAGAAGAGCCGCTATGCAAATGCAAATATATAAGTAGGCTCTTATTATATATATCATATACTGTAGCTAGCCGACTTATAATACTTCTGATGATAAATTATAATCCTCTAGGCCTACGCTCTAACACTCCCCTCTTTCAGAGATGGATGATTAAAATTTTTCTGAAAGGATGCAGCCTAATCAGTTTCATTTCTCATCCAGAAGACTGATGTTATTCTTAACAATATATTATTTTCTTCACAAAACATCATTGTGGTACTAGTAGTTGTGGGAGAGAACCCGTATTTCCTCAAAGAGAGACCTTCACATTAGAAGTTAGAGCTACACTACTACTCTTCCTAAACCTAAATATCCAACATCATAAAGATATTTATATGATATTGTAAGTCGTGTTAAACACGGTAGGGATGAAACTCTCGCATGTATCTACCGATGGAAAAATAAGTTGTAAACTGCGACATGTTTGAAATGCAACACCTCTATGGAATCTTTTTTGGTTCAATTAATCAGTTGCAAAGCAAGCTGCAGAGAGCTACAAGGTGTCCGGAAGCCCTTCTCACGAAATTTTTGGGATGTCTATATTAATATGATATTCTATTCCATCATAATTAAGTTATAGAATACTATTTTGAACTGGAGGGTGATACTTGCGAAAAGATAACTTCCAAATGTCGAAGATCTGTTATTAAAATTTTCAAGATAACAATAAATTTTCAGTTCTACACAACACACTTGTTTCCTATTTTGAATTTTGAAGAGATGTTCTAAACCGTGTATTCTTTCTGTGTACGGTGTAGTTCTATTTATAATGTAGTTAAATGTTATTCAACCATCATCATTTTAGTTAGCCTATCACCACTAATCGAGTTTTGCAAGTACAGAGGTTTGGTGATGGTGAATGACACTCACTTAGATTTGTAACGATGTGCGTGATCACCTATGCCTGATAGATGGTTAGGTTCGGCTGGGTTAGGTTAGGTTAGGTTGGGTTAGGTCAGGTTAGGTTAGGTGGCAGTCGTGTAATAATATTGATGTGGTGATCGCTCACTGCGAACGGAATAATATGTTGAGATTGAGTGATTAGTAGTTGTGGTGTTCATGCAAAGGCCACTCAAATTGACTGATGATGAGTCCTGCTCATCGACTAGCTTCTAGTAATATTGGCTGAGCTGGTTATTATTGGCTTTGCATTTATGATTGGTTGCACCACACACGTCACAACATCATCCAGATTTAGTGCATCCTATAATTGCGTTTAATACACATTTTTGCGATTTCAACCAGTGACCCTCGAGTTCAAAATTCATCCAGTCTATTTCAAGAATTATTAAATCGATTCTAGAATACCCTCCACCTATCTGTACTAGCGCAACTTCGACGGTATGGTCAACCTGGATTACTGCTACTGTACTGGAAAATAATTGGGATTATACTCGTTAAAAAGCTGATCAGTGCCTTTTTTGGAACTCCGATGATTTATTCCAGTAGTGAGAGATCAGGATTGAGCATTAAACCCGTTCATCAGTACTAATTATAAAGAGTTGCTGGACTAGTTGTAAGCTCAGATAAAAGAAATATAAAAATTTGAGAACGTTAAAATTCAGTTCAATAGTTCTCAACGAATTGACAGCGAAAGCTTCCCAAAATATGGTGAGGGCATGTAGTTCTAGGCTCAGCTATTGTTTTCTCCGCCCTCGCTACGTTCTGCAGATGAAATTCATTGGAATTATTACAAGATGGATACTGGAATACATTCTAATCATGTATTACAGCAACGTTGTATTTGTTCTAACTCTGATGAATCTCTGATACGTATAGAACATAAGGCATGCATGATTTGTGATGGATATACATCAACAGATTATTTATAATTGGTGCATGGGTTATCAATAAATCACTGCTGATGAATCTTCCTTTGTAATTAAGTTCTTGTGACCATAAACAGAAACTCCTCCTACTCCTACTTCTCCAAATAATCTAGTCAATAAGAAAGTTTCTAAACAGAGTCTGTAAATCATTTTTATGGACTTTTTCTAAACACAAACTAGTAGAGGCATATAGCTTCTTTTTCCACCTTTTGGGCCCTGCTATACGATGAGAGTTTTTTCACAATGAACGCTATTTTACAATATTTTATGTTACTTTCATTACTATTTTTTCCATGTGCTACTTTTCTGTACAGAAAAAGTTATTTCACAAAACGGTCCTTTTTTTATAAGAAATATTGAGTCCCTTACTTAAATGAATATAACAAAAATTATTATAACTCCCACATTCATCAATGACAGAGCACATAATAATAACGAAGCTCAGTAATCTTATTTCGAAAAACTTTCTAAAAACAATATTTCTCAAACACAATAGGTGATTGAAATAATAGAGCAATGGTGGCATTGAAATAATACTGATTTCATCTAACAGATTTTTATATTGTTTTTCTTCACTAAACTACTAACACAGAATTTAAGGAGCATTGGGATATTGTTCAATTGCTCTCAATTTCAAATAGAGAGGTGTAATATGATTTGTGAAAAAAGTAAGTATAGTATTCTCACCACAGATGGCCACTTCCCGCTTTTGGAGACAACGTTAAGCCCATGGGCGTATCCAGGCAGGGGCAAGGGGGGCAGCTGCCCCCCCCCCCTAGAAGTTGACAGATTTTTTTTGTTATTTGAAAAATAAATCCACAGATAAAGTAAATAAAATAGAATTGAATAAATATCATAGAATAAAATAATATATTATTATTATAATCAAATTTAATAAATTTAGAACTTCATTTTGAAGATTGCGAAGTCATTGACACTGGGCTCAAAACTTTCATTTCACTCACCAATCGAATTCTGTATCATTTCATTGATAATTCCTCATCTTGAATCTCCAAACATTCATTGGAAGTCAGATTTTCAAATGAGAATAATCTTGCTTCCTCTCTGACACTTATCCATTCTTTAGGCTGAGGCCGCACTGCCGGTGGGTAAAGCCAGGAGGGTGGAGGGTAGTTGGTAAATCTATAGAACATACACACCAACCACAGTAATACATCGTATGAATAGTATGTGTTCAGCCGCCATCTTGAAATTCTTAAATATGGACAACATAACCTCAAAAAACAGTATGACGTCATACCATTCATACAATGTATTACTGTGGATGGTGTGTATGTTCTATGGATTTACCAACTACCCTCCACCCTCCAGGCTCTACCCACCGGCAGTGCGGCCTCAGCCTTATAGTTTAACGGAAAGATTCGAATAAGTCACCAATTCTTTGATAAAATCAACTTTTATACACGTTTTCTGTAGTAACTCTGTTCGGCGACATACTCCTAATGTCCCATGCAAGAGCATATGCAGGCAGGGGCAGGGGGCAGTTACAGATAATGTTTTTACTATTTAGAACCAAATTATAAAGATTTTGAAATCAGAGACTCACAGAAGTTATTTTCCATCTGAATATCCAATTCACCAATTGAATACTGGAGAAGTTAAATGTTAATTCCTTATATGACTCTCTTAATCAGTCATTGGAAGTCATATTCTCAAATGAGAATACTCTTGCTCTATCATTTTATTTTCTCCATCTTTTAAATAAACAGTAACTCCAGAGAAAAACATTCTGAGTCTTTCATATGAAGTTTCATGAGCTATAGAATCAATGACTGTGAGATTGGAGCTGTGGTAAAATGTATTTGAAAAAAATTGAAAATTTATGAGTTGAAGGAAATTGAAGTAGCTACACTTTTGGTAAAGGCTAATACTATTTCTAATTACTAGGTATGGTGTAGTGTTCGGAGGCATTCTAAGGCAAAAGGCATTCCAAGTGTTTTCCCATCAACCATCAATTCCATCACAGCAACTGGAAATCATTTAGTACCCTTCATTGGGTAAAGACATGGCTCAAGAGCTGTATGGTAAAGGATAGATTTACGGGGTTGTGCTTAATCAGTATCAATCGTAAATTTTTGAAGGAAAACAAGTAGCAGATTGAAAAGAGAGTATTAAATGAGTTCTCAGCAAATTCATCAATACAAGAATAATTGTAGATATCCATATCTATTCAATTTACCTTGATTGATCTATGAATTGACTGTGGATTTTGTGATTGCTAGAAATGTTTTCAAAACTTTCTTTTGAATCTGGAGTCTTTTGCGCTCTACATTTTTTCAATAATCTCATACACAGCTAAATAGCCATTCTATAAGCTATGTGATATAGTCCAGTAATAAAATGTTCATAAATTATTTGTGTTAAAATAGATTGTAAGCATCCACCCATCAATATAGTACGGTGCAATTAGTTCAAAAAAAGGCCGAACCACAACATCCAAAGAGAAAAGACGATGCCTACGCCAACTTGTTCTATACAACCCCTTTATTGTTTGGTAAAAAGTTACACCCCTATGAGCGTCGGGTTTTGGTGAGGGGGGGTGAAAGGTGCAAAATTTCAGTTTTTTGTGAATTGTAGCCGAACCAAGCGTCGGACAAAAAAATTTCATACATGTTTTTTTCTAGAAAACAAAATTTGGAAGAGATTGAGACCAATCACAACTCTGTATCATTTGAACCGTTTCCAAGTTACAATTTTTTGAAAACTCCATATTTTTTTCACAGGAATTATTCCGTTACTTTAAAAGTTTGTAACTTTGAATTGGAAACTCTTGCATCCGTAATTCAAAACCACTCTCGGCGAAATTCATTTCTCTTCAATTTGAGACCAAATTCACCCTTCTATGTTCAGTGGTTCATGTGCTACAGCGATTTTAAAAAACCCTTACATCCCCAAAATCCCCTAAAATTACATTTTATCGTACAAAAGAAATATTAAAAATTTTCGGATTGGCTCATACTTCTAGATTTCGTTTCTTGAGACCCTAGACTCTCATGAAAATTGTTCACACGACCAAGACTATCATGGGATTCATGGGGGTTGGTCAAAAGCATCCCTTTATTTTTAATCATTTATATTCCCCCATAACTTTTGATTGGTACGTCGGATTCTATCGTTCAATAGCTCATCATTTTCTACTCATCACGGCGGTATAAATTCATATATTATAATCGAAATTCGGTGAAAAACTCCAGAATTCAGATTTAAATGATACTCTTGAATAATAATACCTGCACATTGAAAATTCCAATTTTTCACATTTCAATGCTCCCAATCGGAAAGTTGTGAACGGAAAAATCTGAAACTACCAAGAAATGTAGAGAAAATCTTCCTCTTTCAGATGTTTACTATGAGAATTGCGAGACCTCTGACATAAGAAGGTACACAACCGGTTTTTATCACACTTTTTCTGATAAATTCGCTCATTTTTTGAACTCTATTGAAATTTCTCTAACAATAAGCATTTAACAAGAAATTTTCATATACATATATTTTCATATTGAAAACGATTTTCCAACAATGTTATCATGAGAAATTAATTGAAGAATCATGATGAATCTTATATGATATTAAAGATCACATTTTTTTTACAATTTGAGACCAAATTCATATTTTTTGAACAATTATTAAATGAGCTACGTATATAAAAAAAAAATCGTCGTCTTCTTAAGCTCAACGAAGCGTTTCAATGTATCATTCATAGTGTGTGGAGCGCCTCTCAGAGTGAGCTCTGAACTCGACAGTTGGTTTGAAAAATGGATCTAGCTAATTCTGTAATTGTTCAAAAAATGTAAATTTGGTCTCGAATTGTAGAGAAAAATGTACTCTTTGATACTATATATGATTCACTATATTTCTTGAAAAAAACTTTGATAAAAACATTGTTGTAAAATCAATAGAAATGTAAGCATCCACATCCACCCATCAATAGAAAAAATAGATGGACTTGAAATAATTCACCCAGCAAATAATTTCAACAAATTGTTCTGATTGAATAATAATTGAGAAATTGTTCTAATTTTTCATTTTCATGATAAAATGCGGGGCTTAATTTGTGACGGTACGCACCGGTACGCCGTACAGATTCCTCTGAGTACTTGCTACTCCTGTAGTGAATCATTCAAATTTATTATTTGAAAATATGGAAGAATAATGGTAATAATACTCAACTAAAAGCTTAAAAATGACTCTAATATGAGTTTTGAGAAGTAAAATTCTCGTTTTTTTTCCGGGGGAGAACCCCCGGACCCCCCTCACCAGCTTTCCGCCTCTGTACCAGAACTTTTAATTTTACAAATTAAGCACTGAGTAAATATTTTAAATATATATATTGTAACTGAACAATATTATGGCTGACAACCCCCCCGTCACTAGAGATAGGGGAAAATGGGCAACTTTCTTATATTCTTCAGAAAAAAAATTGCTTGGCCCCCCCCCCTAGAAAAAATCCTGGACACGCCCTTGGTTAAGCCGTCGGTCATTTTGCATCACCCGTCTCATAACCACGCCCAATCCTGAAAGCGATGGTGACATCCCCCTCATCACAAATACTAATACTATTATTATCACCATCTTTGCCATCTTCATGAAGGCACTATAAACATCAACAAACATTTGAAAGTGCTGGCTCTCGATTCAAGGAGGGTTCTATGCTCTATACCAACGTAATTAGAATAGAACTCGATACTACTGTTTGTGGATGATAGCCTATCATGTTTAAATCACCTTCCGACCTGACTCGAAGTGATATTGATCTTTAGACAAGCCTGCATGATCCTCTGCTGACCTGACTTGTATCTGTTTCGCCAATAATTGAGGAGAACACATAAGTTTGTGTATGTGTGTTGCGTGTGCTCTGTTATTCGGCTTCCTCCAGTTGCCACTCAGCTGACCGGAGCAAAATGAGAGCTGACGTGACCTGTTGTCTAGCTAGCGTCAAAAAATCTGGCGGTTGGCCAATGATTGTTATCAATGCTCAGCTCTGTCAGAACAGTTGACGAGCGGTCTACGAGAGCATATCGAGTCAAGAGCAGTCTCAAAAAGTATCTCCACTCTTGCAGACAGCTCTCAGACTGTCCAGGAAGAGCTGAGCCATAATAAAATTCGTTCGCCAACCGCCAGTTTTTTGGCATCAGCCCTATCTGCAAATGAGGCGACCACCAGTGTTGCATTTTTAAAGCGGCTGTCGGAAACGATGGGCTACTGTTATAATTGCTACAAACTCTGTTTTGTCTGTGGCTACCTAATAAAAGAAGTCGAAAAGTGAGTTCTTCAATTGGACGTAGTTATGCAGGAAGGAACCAATCCACAAAAATAAAAAAATCGGATTTCTCAATATTTGGGTTGATAAACCCCTAGGTAACTATTTTGGATGAATAAAAATCACTGGAATCAACCCTTATGGCAATTATGTGGGTTGGTTCCTTTCTGCAAAACAAATATCCTAATTTATGTGTTATGCAGAAAGGAACCAACCCACATAATAGCCATGGAATGAGAAATTTTATTACTAGGAACCAGACTAAAATGTTAGTTTTTTCAGAGAAAAATATCATATGAGGCTAATTTTCTATCGATTACTATCGATTACTAATCATACAAAGAAGTGTTCTGCCAAAATTCCACACCTCTTCCCGTCTTGCTTCCCCCTCAACACACCCATAAATTTCCCATTTGCAAGGATTTCTTCCATTGAATGTATCTCAGCAACCATTAAAGATAAGATATAATAATTCTCCTCAATATTGAGAAAATTGAATTTACTTTTTTATATCATCATCATTTCACTATAGCTCATGTGGTTCAGGAGTTATTTGCATGGAAGTATGATGGAAGCCCACATAGGTAAAATTTCATTCTTTTCAAGTAAAAGTAAACTAGGAAATGTCTAATATGAAACATGTAGATAATTTAAATATACCTACTTCACAAATAATAGAAACAAATATTTTGTTAGAATTAAACGTAAGTATATGTCCGTGTACCTACGAAAAGCACGATCTCGGAAGCACTTGACGGCTTGTCTAAGGCTAGCCGCATGTTGCAAGAATTCACGGCAAATTGAAAATTACAGAAAATTTTGAAGAGACGTTCAATCCAACACCTACTAATACATCAGGCCTCACAACTGATTTAATGACGTCATAACAAGTAGATGGATTTTCCCTAGAATGACAGTGAAGTTCCCTGTCATATCACTGTAAACTCTTCAACTTTTTTTGCTACATTGATACTCTAATGAGTGAAATGCATTCTTATCTCTTAATAGAAGACTCTGTCTTTCATTTAGAAGTATTTCGTTTGAATTGAAGCACTTTATTCCACAAATGCAATAATTTATTCATGACTTAGCTTGCTGGATACGTTTGATCCGATAATAGACCTATCAGCCTTACGAATTCAATTCATTTTAACTAAAATACTTACAGATATAACTATATATTATAAGAATAATGGAAAGCTGGATTAATATAACTAATTTTTTTTTTCATTATCAGCCTTGATGAGTGGTAACTATAATTTGCTGTGAGTCCAAAAATCTAGGATATGTTTTTTATAAGTCTATGTAAGTTATGTAGAATAAAATATCTAATGTGTAATTATAATAAGTAATACTGTGATCAGTAGTTGTGAGTGATAAGCCTCTGAAGGAATATCAACCCCACCACCAAATCAGGGGTAACTCTTTCATAGGGAAGAGGCTTTTAAGGACTTGATTCACAAATAAATCTGTGGTAGAGGAACAGAGAAACCCATCAAACAAATAAATTTGCATCCAAATCAGTAAAAGCATTCCACTTTATTGATATTATATAGATAGTTTACATTGATATGCATATTGCCTTAAATTAACACATCAAATTCCATATAAGAAATAATTCCAAGTATAACTAGATTTCCACTGCATTCTTTGTCAGAAACTATTTTATAGTCACTTTTATGTGTTCTTGGACCCGTTTTTAAAAATTTAAACAACTGAAGCCTTTTCATACACTTTCTAGTTTTAACACTCTATCACCATAGCCAGTAGGCCTATTCAATTAATAGTTGACACTTTATTTTTCTTGATTCACTTTTCCAACTTTGAAAATGTTTGTTCTGCATCCTTACGTTCTTGAGCATTATGCTCATCTGGTTTGTATCCTTGATCACAAATTCTTTTTTAGGTATTAATAATCAATTCTAGTTGTCCTTAAGAACAGGAGAACTACACTACTATTTCTCAAAAGAGCTCTTTCCTTCTCATTGTGAGCTTTTATTACTTCAATGATATCCTTTCCATCAAAGCTCTTGTCTCATACCTGAAACAAGAAGTATAAGCATTATATCAAATCAAGAGTTGATGGAATGTTGTAGGTACTTTTCTGTGAATTGCCAATTCAAATTCATAAATTTATATCAACTATAATAGTTTAAATACAAAATTACCTGCGCTGTGAACATTTTTTTAAACATAAAATAGAGCCAGATTGAGTTCTCTATTTGAGCTACAAAACATCAATTTTTGAGAATGAGCTATTCACTTTATTAGGCCTACCTTCTTTTTAAGATGAAGAGAAAAAAATCAATCATGATTTCCAAATCATCAATCAGAATCTACCTTCAGATTCATGAACAAAATAACTTATTGCAAGGTTAGTACCGTATAAGCTCCTACCAGGTTCATTACAAAACTATTCTACTCTGTAGCCTATTTTATATTTAAACTTGTATCGGAATATTTATTGTTACATGTTTTTTTTAGAATTTTAGGGTAATTAAGAGCAATTTAGAATGGAAATAATGAGAAAACTCACCTTAAAAATTCCTGTATGATTGGAATGTGTTCTTCATATTGATTTTCTTTTAGGCTATTTTTTGTAAAAGAAAGAACATTTTCGCTACAATAATGACACGGCAGTAGAATTTCATGTTTTGAAATGTTAAATCCACCATCAACTCACTCACTTTAAACCAAAAATTGGAGAAAATGATGAATGAACTCTATTCAATGCGATAAATGCGAAATATTGCGATAATGAAATTTGTATTTTGTGGGTTATCACATAGAATGGGATTGAATGAAAAAGTAAACAAACATTAGCGCTCTTATTTTGTCTATCTACCGTCCATTAGGGCTCTATAAAAAGCCCTTTATAGAGCCCTACCGTCCATCTACTTATGATGACGTCATAGTCTATGAGAGCTTCAGTTGTGGGGTGTATTAGTAGGTATTGTTCAATCTCAGTGAAAAATTTTGATATTTGAAAAATTATTCTTGACATGCTGTACAAGTTTTTTGAAAAAAATACCAGATGTCGAACAATTCTGTAAACCTTTATTTGAAAAATAATGAAAATTAGCAGCTGAAAACATCGTTTTTCATTCATATTCTTCCATGAATAACCTGAACTTCAAGAGCTAGAGTGTAATGATGAATACATATATGATGAGTTGAAGCCAATTGAATTGGATTCAATTTAATAATGATACAAAGTTGAACTATTTATCTCTATAGAGTGCCGAGACACATGTGATATAAGAATTCTTGAATAAGAGGGGTAGTGTGGGGACTTCAGACAGGACACTTGCCAACATGCTAGTTATCAATGGGGGGAAAATCAACTCCATATAATTTCCCCAAATGAATTATTTTAAAATTTTATGAATTAAAAGGGGTATATTGATAGACCATAATATCAGTCTATCCGCCAAGCGCTTCTGAGATAGTGCTTTTCATTTATTAACGGACTTACACTTACGTTAAATTTCAGAAAAATATATGTTTCTATCATTCAAAATATAGGTTTTGGAAAGTTCTACAAGTTTCATAAGAGACATTCCCAGTAGAATCATCATGTAAACTTTCATTTAGAAAACAATTAAAATTTCATGCAGAAATCTAGGGAACCCCTCCATTCTTCCATTTACATAACTTTTGAACCGCAGGAGCTACAATGAAATGGTGAGACATAACATGAAGAGAATTTCATTTACTGAAAAATGAGAAAAAGTTTGATTTTTTATTTCCAATAAGTGCTGAGATACAGTCAATGTAAGAAACCCTTACAAATGGAAACTTTGAGTAGAGGGGTTAGCAAGATGGGTGGGGGTGGGAAATTTTGACAGAACACTTTTCTTTATAATATTGATTCATGAGTAAAACAATTCTGGTAGTCTGGTTCCTATGGCAATTATGTGAGTTGGTTCCTTTCTGCATAGTACCTAAAGTAGGATAAGTTTTTGTTTTTCAGAAAGGAACCAACCCACATAAATGTCATAAAATGGGAAATTAATGCTTTTTTGTATCTAGTTTATGATATTAAGAGCTCATATACGTTGCCGAAATCAGAATATCTTATCGGATAATAAAATGGGAGGTATCATTGCAGTTTCATCTTTGGTACGCGATGTCTCAAAAGTAGCTGATTGTGCTGGATTGGTTCCTTCCTGCATAACTCCGTACAAAAGTGCATGCAAAATTATATAAAAGTTAGTCGACGGAAAAAAGTTTGGTGGTTTCTTCTGCTCCTTTTGTGCGCTCCAACAGCTGATATTGTTGATATTAGAGTTGTCATTCATGGTTAGATGATGTTCTTGGAATGCTTTGATTTAGCTGTTGGTATGTTACAGAACGTTCCCTCCTTTGGGAGACTGGCTGTCGTTAGTAAAGAGAGTCAGTCGTTTCCCGTTTCTGGAGGAATAGCAATTGTTGCATTACACTCTAACTGATTAACTGCATGTTATTCAGAGGTGTTCTGCATCTTCACTTGGTTGTGAAGACTTGCTTATGTTTGAGAGGATCGGCGTGCTAATCACACGTTACCTCTATCCTGGTTGATGATTATTCGCCTGCTGTATTTTCTGTCCGGGCTGGGAGGGCATTCTGGCGGGGTGGGGGGTGGATTCGGCTCGGTCGGTGTTGGTTCGGGGACTGTGGGTTCTTTTGAGAATTTATGGCTTTTTAACCGGTATTGACCGGGCCGGAGTCGTTTTCCCGTCTTGCCAGAGTGTCTTCTTTGCTTGGATAAACTGTATACTTTGGTGAATATGAAATTGGCAACCAGCTGGTAGGCCTAGGTCCTTCATAGGGCTGTTGAGCCATTGACAAACAAAAATGTTTCAGAACGTACAAGACACCTAACTTCCTAGTGTCAGCCATAAACTTATCTGCGTTATGAGTAATCGTAATCCACTAGAACTTTTCATTGATCATAATGAGTATTATTTTTAGTGCTTCAATTCTCAGTTTTATACAGTATAGATGAAATATCAACTCATCTACACGAGCGTTATACCTCTATTGAATAGGTACCTGGTACCCATTTACTCATTCTTAGTATTTAGAAAACTCATAATTAAAGTGGTACAAATATTATGCATCTTATATAAATTCCACCTATTACCTCCATTTTCCATCTATTTTCTATCATGAGTGATAAACATTCCATTTATTTTCCCCTGCGATCTTAGCTCGATTACAGAGAATTTCAATTATGCCTTCTCTGTGGCTTGATTCTTGATCCATCTTAATTTCTCTGAAATGGAATTATGTGATTAAGTTTAATCTCACATTCGCGGTAATTGATTATTATAGTACTGGTTCAGCGATGAATCCTTATAAACTACCCGAGTTTCATGTTCACTAAGCTTACTGATATTGTAAAATGCAATTGACTTCATGGGATTTTTCTCGGGTAATCGAAAGCATAGATAGGAGATGCATTCCGTTAGTTTTCTCAATTGGAAATACGTTAAATCGTGATAGAAAATGAGCAAAGAAAGGAAAACAGAACAGATCAAAAGGAACGTTTCATCAAATAATAAAATCGCACTTTATTGGTGGATGCTCCAAATTATAATTCAATCATAATATCACTCATTCTGTAAATTATCACTGATTACAGAATACTCCAGTCATTATTCCTATGAATAATATCCTCTTCCGACCAATATCCCGCCAACTGATAACGAGCTCCAAATCCAATAATTCATAATAAAATTGAAGCCGCTGAATAACTACAACGAATTTTTTGAATTTTGAAAATCAGAGTTTTCAAAGTATTTTTACAACGGAAATGGCCATTTTTCCGTATGAGATGAGATTATAGTACGATATGAGATTTTTCCGCACTCATTATGTGCAAAACACGTTTGCTTACAATCAATCATCCGAGATTGACATCATGTGTGGAATTCTCTTTACTCGACGTATTTCTTCATCAATTTTAGTTGAATATGATGACAGTATGTCACGAATACTAGTTAATTATTGCTTTTGTTTGACGTTCCAGCAATTCAATGATTTATGATCAGTCTGACTAGAATTATTGTAACTGGGCAATTCATCATCATTATCATCACCATACACATTCCAGATTGTAGGCCTACCCTCTCTTGATAGGGTATGTATAATTACATGTATTACATGTGTATGTATGATATTTTAATATAATTACACCATTCAAAAGATTCCAACTGTTTTTTTGTGGATTTTTATTAGGAATGATTCAAACCAGCAAACTGAGAAATGTGATGGGAATATGAGTGTAAGTAATTATTCTATTATTTTCTATACAATTGTAAGTTATAAGAGTTTTAACTATAACAATTGGAAATCGAGCCAGTAATGGCAAATTGGTTATCATTGCAAATTACTGCCACAAAGTTACTATCCAAGTGTGGGTATTTCACCCTATTTTTCATATTATTCTATGAAAAACGAGAAATATTGAGTATTCAATGAATAGGCTACAGTACTATTCATCCATCCATATAATTCAGTTATCAGTTTTAGCATGAGAATTCATGAGCAAAAATGTTGGGAATCCTATCTGCTAGTACAGATAGGATTGCAACTTGGAAATCGATGCGATTAATCTAATTATTAATTATTAATCTAATTATTAATTATTAATCTAATTAATTAAATTATAACATAATAACCTTGATACGGACTTTTATAATCAATTATTATCTGAAAACATTTGAGCTGTATGCATGTTGCACTCATGTATCACTTTTGTTTCTTATTGATTTTGGTACTGATTAATTATTGAAAAATATCTATGGGCCTACTTTATGTTGATTAGATTGATTTATGTCCATTGTTCATTCGGTGTTTGTTCCATCCGTCTTATGTTACTTTCTTCAAAAAAATTATTTCATCAGGAATTCATGACAAATGTCTTCAATATTGGCCTATATTATGAGTCCAATAGATCAGTACCTTTTGAACAAAGAACTAATTATCCAGCACCAGTTAATTGAACAAACTTTGGTAATCAATACTTGAGGAATTATGAATGGAGGTGTAATAAATTCAAGTTGGAGGTGATTGTAGTCAAGAGCCACCCCGAGGCCCATCTGATTGGAAAGAGTAGCAGATTTCGCCGCGGCGCTGTCATAGGAGGGGCAAAACTTGTGCGGCGCTACGGCTGATCATGGAACGAGATTTATTGGCGAACTTGATCAAAAATTCGAGTTCTCGCGAATATGAAAAAGTTTGTGAAATACCGTTCTTTGGCTGGAAAGCCGCTGGAAGTCTGTCCTCGAAATGAAAATGCGAGGATCTTTCGCTTCAAGTTGGCTTCGGCTTTCCTCTGTTGAGGTTGATAACTCTTCGAATCCCATTTCATCCGCTCGTGAACCTTGTCGCCAACTCTGTCCGCTTGCCCGCCGCGCCACTCTTCTATCCATTTCTACTTCGCGTTCCCATCCTACTTAGGTCCAACTCCCATCTACACGCTCTCAATAGAACTCTATGGCTTGTACTGGCCAGTGAGCTCTGCTATCAATTCCTTTTACTCCTCCCATCCTCGAATCACGAGAATGCCATTGAATTCTCCTTTTTGACATGGAAAGGAATCATCAATAAATTATTGTAGTTGAGTATTTTTTCTGTCTCAAATTCATTAACATCTTCTGTCCTTCGCGTTTTCCACTATTATTCTATGTAGAATGATTTCCGTTTTTAATAATAAAATTACCTATATAAGAATCTTCTGACGAAAATGCTTTTACGTCTAATTATTCCATAAAATCGTCATGGGGAATAGAGTTTGTTTGTTTATACTAAGAAGAAATAATGAGAAATGATCAAAACTTCGTTATTTGAATTTAAATCAATTATTTATACACTTTACAAGTACACATCTTCATTCACCTGTTCCATGTGAATAATGGGGGTGAACACTAACAGTGAACAATATTGTTTTATGAGAGAAATACTAAGGTGATGGGAAGAATGAAACTGCCATGTTCTCAAGCTTGGGTAGATTTCAAAAAGACGAGAAACAAATATTCATTTCCTCGAATTGAATAGAATGATATTCATCGAAAAAGAACTCGAAAGTCAAATTCTTTCCTCGAATTGAATAGAATGATATTCATCGAAAAAGAACTCGAAAGTCAAATTCTGAAAAATTTCCACCCTCGAAACGATGTACCTCTCTCACACGAGGTTAGATACTCTTTCTCTCCGTTCTTAATCATTATTCCTTTTATTAATTTTTTCCTTCCACCGACACTTTTCCATTGATTTTTAGTATCATCTTGTTTTGAAAGTGAGACTTATATTCTCCTTAAAGTTGGCTCCTTCTGTCAGAGTAATGTCTTATAGTGGTCCTCCGGACTTGATGTAAGATCTGGTCATTCATTCATACTAAACTCAAACCCTCAGAAGGTATTTTAAATTAATCCACGATCTATGATCCGATCATCCATCTCAGATCCTCACTCAACCATTCCTCAACATCAAACTATAATCAACAGGCCCTTTGCGTTATCACACAATTCACAGCCACTAAACGTCTAACGACCGAACTAATAGCTGTACATTAATCTTATCTATGGAGTCGAGCAATAATTCGAACCTGATCATAAGGGAGCAGCTTCAAAGCATAGGCAAATAGATTTCGTACCAAGAGATTCAGCGATTTGTGTGGTGTGAGAGAAATCGAAGGAGTAATTCCCAGCTTGGGAGATAGATGACGAGTATTGGTGCGGGGGATAGAGGTTCATCCTGAGGATGGGAATGAGACCATGGGAGTTCGAGTTGGGCATACAGAGTAGTCAGTGTCCTTCTCTACCAGAATAGCCAGACCAACCCACAAGTCTCGTTCGAATAGATCGATCAATGGAGAAACTCTCGAGTCTCGAGTCTCAGTCGAATAGGTCGATCAACGGAGGGAGGAACGTGGTGGACTGCTTCGGGTCTCACGAATACCAAGCGGCTGCTGAAAGCGCGAACGCTATCTAAATACTGATTCCTCCCACAACACGTTCGCCACCGAATCAAGGTCCATACCTCGCCAATTTTCCATATCAAATCTCCGGCTTATCTGATCGAACAAGGTCAAGTGTCGCTCCAAAAATTGGAGAGTAAATTCGATTTCCTTTCGAATAGCATGTATTATTAGCGTTGTTCTATATTTATTGCATCTACCAGTGATTGTGAGTACTCAAAGGAACGAATAAAGCTCAAGTTATAGAACTGTGGTAGTTTTCAAAAAAAAAGAGAAAAGGGTGTTTGATTTTTATTTATTTTTCGATTATTTTGAACAGCCTTTAGTTTTAAAGTTCTTTATTCAACTGTGGTGGATTTATTTTGTAGTCTAGAAATCATAAATTGAAATATGTAATTGATTTCCAAAGAAGGAAAATTCTACGTTCTTTCCCGGTTTCATCCGATAATTGGATAAAAATCCATCAAGAAATAACAGGATATCTGGATCATCTATTCAGGGATGACAGGATAACTGGATCAAAGTCCATTCAGAACTGACAGTTTTTAAAAAAATAATCATCCATGTGTATGTATAATTCATTTTTGTCAGAGATTCCAGAAAATGGATCTTCCATAGCAGCGACAAACCAACAAATAATAGAGTTATTCGCTTACATTTTGTTATTGGTTATTGATCAACAGTGGCTAGAATGTTTGTCAATACAAGCATAGTGAAATGAATAACTGGGTCTAACTCGTGATTGGTATTGATACTGCATTGTTTGATTGTTTCTGTTTGAAACACATTGATATTCGACTAGCGAACATACGGATATTGTTGGATAGATGATGTTGCTGGACAATTTCGGAATTGATTGGTTTTTATTATTTATTCAGATTTGAGTCTACTAACAACTCAAATGCAAAGTGCAACAATATTATATTTCAACACGACGAAATTGAATTGATTGACAAAAATTATTTTCCAATTTTCCTCATTCATCCAATTTCCGACATCACTTGTTTTATCTGGTGATACACACTCATCCAATCTCTAATAACTGTTACAATTTTATTCCTTTCGAACTAGCTTATTGAACATAATTGATTTATTGATGAGTTTTTCAGTTCTGCTGGCAGCCTGATATGATACTAATTTCAAAAATTAAATTCCAGGCTGACTCATTTTGTTTGTGCACTCGCGATAGAAAGATTGGATTTGAGCTCAAAATCATTTTAAAAATTATAGAAATCTATCCAATTCGTTGAATCGATTACTCTTTGAGAATAGATGCAACAAAAACAAGATTCTTCCATGAATGATTTCAACAAATGTTAGTTTCTCAACACAAATTTGAGTTGAATATAATATTTTTCCAAGTGTAATGAATGATTAATATCATGAGCATGACAATTATTTCGATTACAAACATCATTGCGTGGAGGACTACCCTTATCAAGGTTGGTTACAGTTCACTGTATCAACAGTATTACTGATGTGGAAGATGTTTGTGGTTCCTACAGTGTGAGTGGAGAGTCAAGGAATTAGTTTGCTTTTCATCACTAAGCTGAAATTTGGTGTAGCTGAATCCGATATTCGAGGAGAGTCTTGCCGTGGGTGTGAGGGGGTGAGGAGGGGGCGAGGCGTGTCGAGAAATCGTTAATTGATTTTGGCATCGCTTCAACCGGGGTAAATTAATTTACAGTTCTCAGGAATGGATTTTAATTACTGCTTTGATCAGGATTTAGAGAGGAGTAAGGCTGATCGTATTACCCTCTCCTCACTCCTCCTGCGCCTTCGGCTGAGTGCTCGATAAGACTCCTCTTTCACGTTGACAAGACAGCTAAACGTCTTCGAAAGAAGTAATTCTCTCCTAAAACAAGCATAACGATACGCTTGCCATGACTTGATAGCTTTGACAAACTTGATCGCTCAGAGGTATCTTTTCAAATCAGTATAGCTTATAATGATTCCCAGAAAATCTTTTGAAGACTATAAAGACACTTCGTTTATCCAAGCACGTGTAAAATGAAAATTTCCTCACCAAAATCGAATAGGCTTTCTCATTTACAAATCCTGGCTACGATATACGAGAAGAGATATTTTGGAAACAACTTAAAAACATGAAAAAAGAATTGGATTCTCGAGCAAGAAATGAAAATAATAAAGCTGAACTTGAAATGCCTCATTATTATCGAATTTATTATGGAATTTCATTTAAAGTATTCGCCAATTAAAGCAGCCATCGTGCCTGAAATGAAAAATTTAGAATTAATCAATTGATAGTCATTAAGGAATGCATCATTGAAGAAATTTGATTGAGAGTGACTGACCGGCTGTGATTTTTCTTAAATTGAAAAGTTTTCTGTTTTCGATTTAGACCAGGGGCTGGAGGTAGTTGAGTATGCAAAATATGAGGACCGCACTTTCTCAACGGTTTCCTACTAAGAAAAGCATGCTGATTATGAATCCGGATGTTGCCAGGCGCTATTTTGGTGCAACAACCCCCCACAGCCCATTGTTGTTCACCCCCTTTTATCGCTCCGGAAAATTTGAATTCTAGGTCCTAGAAGGTGAATGGAGACCGATAAATGATCTCAACTCACTCTGGGCACTACAAGTAAGACTTATATGCGAATTTGACGGATCCTGAGTACCATTTTATACAGGGTGCCCGGAATACCGCGAAATTTTGGTTCCTTTTTTAGTTTTCTGCAATTTACTTTGAAAGGAAACATGCTTAGGTGAAAAATAATCATACTATTGTTTTGGGCATAAAATTTACAAGAGAATAGTATCCATCTCATTTTTATACGATCAATGAGTACCGAGCTATGAATTTTCAAAAATTTGTAAGTTCTCTGTACTAGGTATACAGTTCAGGCAAATTCGACTTTTGCCTAAACAAAAAAATTAATGTAAGGCTGGAAATCGTCTCAATCTTCTTTGGGCATCCCAAATAAGTCCAATATAAGTTTGCGATGGATTCTGAGATGTGCATAATACGGGGTGACAAGAAAACAACTGAATTTTGGTTCTGTTTTTAGTTTTTTGCAATTCACGCAGAAAAAGCGTCAGAAAGAGAATAGATTTCTTATCATAACCAATAACATTTCCAATAGATTTGTGAAAATCTTATTTTCAAATTTAATCCTTCATCTTGTCAAGGACCGAGATTTGATTTAAATAGTGGTATTTTTTAGAGAAACTAATATTTCATCTTTCCCACTTTTTCATTTATCTTTCGTATGATGAGCTTGAAATGTGTATTTCAAGATCCTTCAGGAGATAATTTTTTCATTCACAATTCGAGACCAAAAAGGTCTCATATATTCCGTATATTTCTTGAGTAAGGGCTGTTAATATGATCTTTTGCACAACAAAAAAGACAATATTTGCACTATTAACCATGAAAATAAGTCTCTATATTCTTGAATTTGGGTTTTCACTGTAATATGCATCCCAAGAATATGTTTTAATATGATAATTACCATGTTTGTTCGTTTGTTTGTCAATGCATCAACAGCCTATGAAAGGCCTAGGCCTACCAGCTTGTCGCCAGTTTCATATTCACTCCACTATACAGGCCATCCTAGCAAAAAATAAGACACCCCTGCAACACGAGGAAACGCCTTGAGCCCGGCCAATACCGCCCAAAAAGCCATAAATTCTTATACTGAAGATCAGAATGTTTCCCACAATCCAAGACAGGACCCGCCATCCCCAAACCAACACTGATCGGGCCAAAGTCACCACGCCAGAATGCCCTCCCCGCCCGGACAGACCATACAGCAGGCGAAAGAAATGAACCAGGATAGAGGTAACATATAGATAGCATGTTGATCCTCTCGACAATAAGCCAGTTCCCGTAACCAAGAGACGGCGCAGAACACTTCTGGGTAACGACTTCAGTTAGATCAGTTAATGTGTAATGCAACAATTACTATTTCTCCATCGACGGAACTCCACTACCCTGAGTGCTGCTTTTAGTTCATTCTCATATACCGAAAAAAGACAGAACCAAATGCGTCGGAGAGGTGGAAGTCATGATTGGAAAAAGTTGCACTTCGGCTCATTTTTTATCATTATCATTTCATTTTATATCAAATAATAATAATAATAGAGGAGATTATGATATACAAATTAAGCCCAAATACGACAGAAAATTATTATCTCTGGAGGGATACTGGAATATACATTTATAACTCATCATACGAAAGATTAATGAAAACTGGGAAAGGTAAAAAATTAGTTTCTCTTAAAAATACCACTATTTAAATCAAAGCTCGGTCCTTGTTCAAGATAAAGGATTGAATTTGACACAAATCTATTGAAAACGTTATTGGCTATGATAAGAAATCTATTCTCTATCTGACTCTTTTTTGCGTGAATTGCAAAAAACTAAAAACAGAACCAAAATTCAGTTGTTTTCTTGTCACCCCGTATTATGCACATCTCAGAATCCATCGCAAACTTATATTGGACTTATTTGGGATGCCCAAAGAAGATTGAGACGATTTCCAGCCTTACATTAATTTTTTTGTTTAGGCAAAAGTCGAATTTGCCTGAACTGTATACCTAGTACAGAGAACTTACAAATTTTTGAAAATTCATAGCTCGGTACTCATTGATCGTATAAAAATGAGATGGATACTATTCTCTTGTAAATTTTATGCCCAAAACAATAGTATGATTATTTTTCACCTAAGCATGTTTCCTTTCAAAGTAAATTGCAGAAAACGAGGTTAAACACCTTTTGGTCTCTCCACTAAGTAAAGCCATAAGCTAATAATAATAATAATAATAATAATAACAACAACAATAATAATAATAATAATAATAACCGGCTGTGATTAGTATGGAAGCCATTCTATTACATTGTTGTAGCCTTATTTGTTATTCATACCATTTTTTTATTATAATTTCATTCCACTGGCTAAGGAACAAGTGAACACTTTAAAGACTAGAATTATATTATAAAAATGTTATTCTGGTTCCTTAAATTGCATAGTCTAAATAGAATATTATATTATGGCCTGCTTGGATTATTTTTTGTTAATTTTTTTGCGACTTACTTTTCAGACCTTCATTATGAAATCTGACCTACTTACTACATTATACCTCTGAGAAAGGCTCCATTTTCTTGCACAAATACGAATGGTTGAAATGGTGCACTGTGCAATAATAATTTCTGTCGCACTGGATGCATTTGACGGTGATTAATACTCTGAAACTTAGAAGTATTCGCCTAATTACGGAAGCTCTAAATTCCGCAAATGGAAATTGATATTTAAAAGCAGAAGAAGTAGAACAAGAATAAGGAGGAATCGAAACGAGAATCAAGTTGGGAATTCAATTACGTTGACAAAAAAGGAAAATTACGTTGCTTGTGTTGGAGAGAAGAGATTTCCGTAGAACTTCTTTCACGTCTGACTTTTCCCTCTCTTTTTCTTGATTTCTCTATCCTCCCTATTCTTCAATCTTTCTCTGTTGCTATCCACATCACTCGCTTTCTTCTTCCATTTTTGTGTCTCTCAATTTGCTCTCCATAAATGAATACAGGGGTCACCTTGAGCTCTCAGCTTGTATCCGTCAAACGAAGGAAACTATATCAGAATATCGCTACAACGCAAAATTTGGTTCCGATTTTTCTTCTCCCCGACAGTTTTGTCCTTGCGAGATTTATCCAATTTTCTCAATTGCGAACCAAATAAAACGTCAATTCTTCCTCATTACAATGCAAAACATTTTCTTCAAACCCATTTATGGCTTCATCTCTATTACCATCCTATTGGTAAATCTTTTTGTATATCGCAAATAGCTGCTGATGCCAATACTTCTCAAAATAACTCTCATTGTAGTCAAATTAGACTTTCAAGCAGAAATTTGTTTTCCTCGAACTTATTGTGCACTGACGTACATGGAGTTCCATCAAATTAACCTTTTACCACTATTTTGTGAAAGCCCTCGAATCGAATTTTTAAAAAATTCAAGTTTTTCCGAATTGAAATTTTCTAAAGAATAGGACATTGAAATGTTTTTCTTCTTAAAAAAACTGAATAACACAAGATCTTATTTTCATTTCACATTTCTTCGATGGAAATTTTAAAATAGAAGTTCTATTGCGTTCTATCCACTGATTCTCCGAGTTTACCTGTTGATTGATAAGGCCTTGCTTTCGTGGAACAGACCAAAACATTACAGGCCGGATCCCACCAATCATAGTAAAATCATTTGTTAAGCTATAGCACTTCCAGAAATAATTATTCTCGACTTCTGAGAACTCTATCGGTAGTCTACTGCAAACTTTCAATCAAGCATTCTGTTGGTGCGTTTGCTCTTGATGAAGTTTAGCAGGAACGATTTAGCAGGCTATTAGCACACACAACTCACAATAGTGACGTTAGGAAGCACTTCCCCACCGCACCGCATTCAGCAGTCGCATGCTGCTTATAATGGGAAAACCGCCGAGTGGGTGTTAAGAGGGTTGCCTAACACAAGTACACAGGCGCGCGACCACACAGGACACCGATCACCGACCGGCCTGGAGTGGCGATGGCAATGTGAACGAGCCCCACATCGAGTGGGCACAGCCACCTGAGAGCTCATTCACTTCATTCAACCCCAACTTCGTTTGCAATCCGGCTCTCCGATTACTGGCTTCTGTCTCACAAATGAACTGGTTCAATTTTGTTGGTCTGTTTGGACTGTTGATCCAGTTCTCCATTAATTTATAGATAGAACAAGGACATACAATTCTAGAATAGCCTGACATCTCAGCACCTTGTATACTACCTCATTTATTCTGGTTTTGTTTATAAATGGAACAAGGACATGAAATAATCCTAGAATAGCTTCATATTAACTCAGTTCCTTGTATACTGAGCATTTCTATTTTATTTGTAATCTGATCCCAGAGTTATATTAAAACTTCTCTTTGAAAAAATTGTTGTCGGTTTTGCTGGAAATTAATGTCATATTTCAAAAATAATCTACTACGAATAATTGATTGTGAGATGTCACTCATATCTGTAAGTCAGGAACGAAAAGAAAGAAAATGACTAAGCTTATTGTGTGGAACCTCGCTGGTTGGTGTGAGTCCTCTGTATATCTGCGATAAAAGTTGAGCGAGAAAAACATTATGGTGACACCATAGCCGCTGCTAGTGGCGAACTGTGCAGTAACCATGAAACGTCATCTCACAAAGAGCCAAAAAACCTAAAAAGTTCAATTTTCCGCTTGGAAAGTCGATGAAAACTATTTTCATTGTGTTTCTCACACAATAGATGACCAAATGATTCGCTTCAACAGTCTTCTATTGCAATCCGTGGCGAGTGCCGAGTACCTACAATGCGCTGAGAGTGAATGACCATTCCAACTTTCATTCAATCAGACATTCAGGGTAAGAACTATGAATATTCCATCGCCTAAGTGTGATTGAAAATCCAGCTTCATCAATCCGAAGAACAATGCTGGAAAATTCAACCCTGATTTGATTGCTATTGTTTGTGCTCAGGTTGAAACAGCCACAGGTTTGAATATTCTTCCAATACGGGTTGCAAATTTCATTACAAGCTGCTTGCTGTAATAAATGAGGTAGCATTCTGCAATGTCATCAATGTGAAATCAAAATTACCAACATGATAATTCCCCTGAACATTTTTTATTTCATTTCTTATGAGTTATAATAATTTCATCAATACCAACTGAAAGTGATTTTCTTCATGAATATTTGTAGTGATTAACGTTTAATCAAACAATATTCTGCTTTTTGATTTGAATAAAATATATTCACAGTATGAATTCGAGCAGTATTGATTAGAGAATCCATGTAATCAATTTCTATATTCTTAGCTATATATAGCTATTTATCTTCTCTTTCAATAAAATCCCCAATTGCAACAATTGAGGTTCATTAGATGTCGTGATAATACAGTAGTAGGTACGCATTGGCGTTAATTTGATTTATTAAACCTTACTAAAAAGTGTAACTGATACGTATTATAAAACTATCAATTCATCTTCATGCGTGAAAAAAGAAATAATGAACAATTATTCTAGAATATCCATCAAAAACAATAATTTGAAACCGTGTTCCACTGCGCGTTCAGATGGGGAATCCTCCATAAAATAAATCACATACATTTGACGTGAATTCTGTAACTTTCTCCAATCGCTTAAAGAAATATGAGAATGGTCCGCTACAATCCTTTCTTACCGAAATTGGTTTCCTATGACTTATTGCGAGCTCGCTTTTTCGGCCTGTGATCGTCTCCGAGTCCAAAATCTCCTCTACAACATAAAAATAAATGTTTATACCACTGAAGAGGAAATCCGTTGATAAATTTGCCTTGACCCGACTGATCCGCTAGTTTCCAGTGGTGAAACGTACACATGAATTATTATTTGTAGTGAAATGGCTGAGCTTGGTCGCTGTCTCAAATTATTATTCTTCATTTATCATGCTGCAATGTCTGAAAGCTATTTCTTATAATGACTTGATATTTTCAACTCTAGAATATTGAAAAGTTTGAATTTACGACTTTCAACAGTTTCTTGGATTAATGATATAATGAGAGAATGTAAATGATTGGGGGCATTTCTGAATTCCTTTAATTATTCAAACACAATAGAAGTCTTGATTTTTCAAATGAATTAGAAAATTGACAGCATCTGATTTTCTTTTCATGAATCATTTCAATGTGAGTAGCCTATACTGACTGAGTAGCCTGACTTTCTACAATTATTGCTTGTACGAGTATTATTATGCTTTCTATTGTGGATTTACATTCTACTCTCATTGAGAAGCCAGTTAATTATTGATTATCTGCTTTATTATGTTGATTCAAGACCACTTCCAAATCCAAGGACCATATTTTCCAAAAAATTTTATATTGGTGACTTGGTTGTTTTCGACCAGTTGTCTCAACCCTTTATTAAAAGTCTACATAAGCCTACATCACATAATAGCTGCATCAAAATTGTAACAAATCCACATAACTATGAAATATCACGAGGATTTTTCAACCTATTTATTAGTTTAATTATTCAATAGAATTCATTAGTGTAATGGAGCTCAAGCCCTATTCCAAGAGTTTGTCAAATTGCTTAGAGATTCATATGAGCTTGCAGGCAGTGAAGTTCCAACATTAACTAGTTGCTCAATTATCTTGTTGATATCGGGTCTGATAATCTGGGGTGGTTCACCATCTTTGGGTTCCAGTCTATTAGAGATATTTTTCACCTTGTGAGCCAGGAACAGTTGATTCGCTTTGAAGGTTTTCAGGTTTTGTTCAATTTCATCGAATTTATGGGCCATCAGTAGAAGGATGGGGGCATAGTTTTTGGTAGCTTTATTATTAATTGTTTCACTACTTGTATTATTACTTTGAGAACTTATGAAAGTCTTAGTTGTTTCTTTCGTGGATGGCATGGATAACATTTTGACGTGATTGATTGTGTATTCCGTTGTTTGTTTGATACTTTCAGATTGTTTATTATCCAAAGAGGGGAGTGAAGGTATAGTAAATTTGGACAAATCATCGTTAAACATACCAAGGTACACTGTGATTGATGACATATTACTCAATTTATTCGAGATCTCATTCGTAGTTGGTGTATATTGAGTTGTAGTGCGTTGTAAAGTTGGATGAACAAGCTCTACGTCACTTTGATTGATTTTGTTGACGATCGATTTCATTGAAAAATCATTTTTGGTCTCAAGTGAGTTTGGGTTCGTTGAAAAAGAAATTGTACTAATCATACGTGGTCTTTCCGTAGAGCTCGCTTCAATTTTTTTCTTTCCCGGTTGAGGAAATTTGTAGCTGCTAGCTTGGTTCAATATCTGCGACAAATATGATTTCTCAGCACTTGGTTCTCGATGGAGTATTGTGCTGTAATAGTTGACGACTCCATCGTCACTAAGGCTTTTCAATTTTGAGAATGACGGCTCTTCCCTGCGTCCTCTTAGTTTTGTGAGCTTCTGGAACAACAGTTAGTTTAATACTGATTGACCACATGTTAAAAAGGACAAAGCATAAATTTCTGAATAATTATTGAATGATATTCATCGAGAAGCGTAGAGAATATTGACTAAACGAGAAAGAATAACATACAAAAAGTGATGACGAAAATTAATGATGAAAAGTAATGAAAAAACAGAGGACATTTTACACCCTGTGCAATAATAGTTGTAGTCCCATAAAATATCAAGCTAAAGTTTATCGAATCCAAAAATAATGATTATGTTATTTCAATGAAAATAATTTCAAATTCATAACATAATCATTATTTTTGGATTCGATAAACTTTAGCTTGATATTTTATGGGACTACAACTATTATTATAAATATCTGCGACAAATATAGCTCAATTACAAATAGCTCAGTTCAAATAGCTCACGACAGAAAGTCTCGAGATTGGCCTATATGATCCTACGCATTGTAAGAATGCCTATAAAGAGCAAAAATGAAAAATACAATACACTTTTCACTTATATGAATTTCGTTAATAAAATTCATCGAGATTGTTCAGAATCACACGACCCACGCATAAAGTGAAGCATGGTTTTGCTTATTAGCTCTACGCCTCTTCACTAAACTGATAGCTTTTTCTCTATGGAATGATAATAATTTCCTCATATACCGTACAAATTAAGAAATTCTTACTTTTCAATCTAGTTTCAGTTGAGTTTTCAGTGAATAGAGCAGTTAAGAATTCGGCCTCATTCATAGTTAACTTAGGGTCAGAATTGATTCTGAGAAGTTATTAGGATTGTCTTGAATCATCGTAGGCCTATCATAATCCACCTTACAGTAACTTCTGTCTTGTGCAAAGTGTCTTGAATCCTAGGTAGCTCAGTTCTCAACATTCAATCAACAATTCTTATTGTGCCTTCTTGGAGAGAAACGTGATAGACATAATTTTTTGGTTTAAAAATAATTGAATTAAAGAGTCTAAGAAACATGAAAAACAGTTCGTGAACAAAGAAAGTATAATAATTTCTAATAACTCTTCAGCTATAACCTAAAATCCTATCAATGTCGAGTATTGATAAGTATACGAGTATTCGAATGAATTATTACCAGACATTTCCAGTTCTTCTCATTCCCATTCGCTGCTAGGCTTTTAGAAATGATGAAAATTATGAGAAACCAAATCCGAAACATTAGAAACTTCCTTAATCACTAGAATATTCATTATTTACCATTACAAAAACCATGATAACCAGATTAATAATATTTGCGTTAATTTCGTCTGCTAAAGTTTATAAAAGCAGGGGATTGATGATGCTCAAATTTCTCTCATATTTGATCAAGTCCCAGATGATGAACTATCTAGTTATTTTGGCTCTGTTTTGGCTATTTTCACCTGTTGTAATCGAGGAGTTTTAAACCTCCTTGGCTCTATGACTATTTTAAGTGCAGTGTACACAGGGCCGTAGCGTGGATTGTAGCGCCCCAAGGCAAAACAACCGCGGCGCCCCCCCACCCCCAAACTATGTAACTGAGAACTCGTGTTTTTAGACAACCTGGAGTTTTAAATCTTATCATTTTTTGTAGTTTGAATCTATAGTTTTCAATTGGATTAAGTTTTTAGTCATACAGAATGTTTCAGGAGAAATGAGCAATACTTCTCAGGCAGATTCCTTAAACCAATAAGAGAAAAACGTTCCATGAGACGCCCCCCAAAAACGCTTTGTTATCGAGATAACAATGGCGAAAAATTGTCATTTTCCAAAAAATATAAATTTTTATCATTTTTAGAGGCTTTATTTGGGTTCTACGACTATGTGTCTACGACTGGTTTCAAATCCTATTTAAAATTAGCTGCGGAACTCAATGAAATTGAGTTAGAAGTTATCCTGTTTGTAACTTCAACGGTTATTGAAATGATTGGGAAAATATGCTAAAAAAAACACGATAATTCAACAATAAAGGGTATAACTGGATATGAAATCATAAATTGGTAATTTTAATAGATGGAGGTGGTTTCTTCAAATAAAAAACTTTTTTATATTATTAATCACAGAACGAGACTTCAGAAATTGTAACAAGAGAGACAGGATGTTGATGCGACGATTGCTTACTCATCAAGTATTTGATATTTAACATTTACTATTACATGCTCTAAAAATGGGGGAAAATTTACAATGCCGAGGCGCCCTCAGGCCGCGGCGCCCAAGGCGATCGCCTCGGTCGCCTCGCCCACGCGACGGCCCTGAGTGTACACTGTCCACTTTATAATAAATCGAATAAGGCCTATTTGGACCTATATCCTATTATATTAAGCGAGTAATTTCTGTATGTATGTATGTATGTTTATATGTAGGTTTGTGGAACCACGGATCTAGAAAACGGCTCTAACGATTTCCTCGAAATTTGAAATGTGATATAACGGTGATGAAAAAATAAGATTGATCCAGGTCTCATGTCTGGGAAAACTCTCTGACAGGAATAATGAAAGAATTAAATATTTCTTATTCAGGCATATTCCCAAGTACTGCGTATAATGGCTGTTATCGTTATCTGACCAACGCTGTCCCAGCTGGAGTAAATGGAGTTATATTCAAATCTATAACACATGTTCATGTCAAAAAATTGTGAGAGGTGATCATATCCTATTATATTGAGCGAGCAATTTCTGTATGTATGTATGTATGTTTGTGGAACCACGGATCTAGAAAACGGCTCTAACTATTTCCTCGAGATTTGAAATGTAATATAACCGTGATGGAAGAATAAGATTGCACCAGGTCTCATGTCTGGGAAAACTCTCTGGCAGGATTAATAAAATAATAAAATATTCCTTATTCAGGCATAATCCAAAGTACTGCGTATAATGGCTGTTGTCATTAGCTGACCAACGCTATCCAGCTGGAGTGGATGGAGTTACATTCAAGTCTATAACACAAGTTTATGACTGTAAATAAATATTGTGAGAGGTGATCATATCAATTTTGAATGTATTTTTTACAAGGAGGTTCATTGATTTTTTACAATAACATATTTATGTAATTCAACAGTTCGGCCGCAGCTTCAGAGCGAAGCTCGGTACCAGATATTCAATTTTTAATTTATTATTTACAATAAAATTTATGTAATTCAACAGTTCGACCGCAGCTTCAGAGCGAAGCTCAGTACCAGATATTTGAAGATGAAACTGCAAGCTTTCAAAATTAGGAAAGCTTTAGTGAAGATTATAGTAACGTTGGAATGAGATAATGTTCTCTGGAGATCAGGCCTTGAAATCTTAGAGCTAATGAAAATGACAGAAAGCGAATTTGTGTAACATTATAATAATTTCATAACGATATAAGGACTTGAATATGGTTCTTTATCAATAATAAAGTTAAGAAAATGTATATTAGAAGAATATCTTGTAGGGGAAGGTGTACATGTACATGTTGAGTATTTATAAGAAATATTCTTATGGCTTTTATTTGTGGGAAGACCCTTACGGGTAGTTCCACCTTGCCAATGTGTACTTGGCCAAATACTGGTCACCCATCCAAGAGCAGTCCACAGTGTTCGTGACTTATTATCACGTTCACCGATAGATCACCCTCACCGAGAGACCAATACCCAGTACAGTTGAATAGTTGAGAAGGTGATATTGTGGTAGTTATCCATATTGAATAAGAAAACAAGATATTGATTTATTAAAAATCTAGATACCGGATTTGGTTGCAACACCATTATCAGAGGTTTACCAGCGAAGATTTACACAATGAAGAATATTAGATAAGAGGATGATCGATTCTCAGATTGCCGTGAGCAATGAAGTTAAGGCAGCATTCCCAAACGCCAGCTCGAGCTGCGCAGCTAGAGCCGGGCAGCTCGAGCTGTCGCTTGGGAATGCTACCTTTAAAGGAAAAGATTGAACATAATATGGATGTGAATAATATTTTTTGAAGGTTATTTACTGAAGATTCCAATCAAGTAGCCAAGGAGAGACATGAGAAGGCGGTAGAATGTGTTGTGAACATTATGAGGGCCACGGATAGAGAGTGATCCAAGTTGGCAGTTGGTTTGCGTTCGCTTAGGCGCGCCTAGTCGAATGGCAACGACAGCTCGTCGAAAAGTTGGTCGCGGCAAAAGTTGGAGACACGAGCTGAGTCAGGCGAGGCGAGGCGAGGCGAGGCTGAGTTGTCAACGAGGTTAACGACAGCGAGGCCACTAGACGAGGCATTTTAGAAATGAGGTAGAGGCAGATATCGTCTGTCCAAGCAGAGAAGGGATTCTGGCAAGATATAAAAATTACGCCAACTCGGTCAAAATCGATTCAATTATTATAAATTTGGTCTCAAATTATAGAAAAAACTATGATCTATAATTCTAAGACTGAATTTATTATTATTATCGAATCAATATTCACCGAGTTGGGGTCATTTCTACATCTTGCCAGAATATCTTCTTTGCTTTGACAGACTATAGAAAGAGAGCTCATATAAGGCTCTAGAAATGAAGAAGAAAGAGAGTGAGTGGGTGTTAGTGGCTTTCCAAAAATAGAAAAGTGAGACAGAGTGAGACTGTTAAGGAATGAGAGAGAAAGAGCCTGAGAAGTTTGAAGAGAAGCGAGTGAAAAAAAGAGCACAACGAAGAGAGATGAATGCCAGCCTAATCGCCAAAGTTTGCCAGGTCTACTAGAACATTCATCTGTCCACAGTGCCCGCCACAACTCTCGGCGCATCGCTTTTCCAACTACACTACAATAATTCTGTATCGCTTCCACTCGCTTGGCGACGAAATGCTTTGTCCATTCAATCACAGCTGAAACTTTTCAGCAAACACAAATTTTTCAACGGGAAATCCTCTATTCATCACTCACAAATTTTAAGATAGTTCCCCAATGATACTGGGACCTGCATTTGGATAAATGTGATTTTTTGAATGGTAGTTTCGAAATTCACATAGTTGTTTGAAATATCATCGCAACACAGGAATGTATTGTAAAATGTGTGAGAAAAATCTGGTTTCTGTTACTTCTGCTTCAAGTTGTGTAGGTTGGAATGAATTGAGTTCAAATAACCCAATAGTAATGAGAGTATGGTGGAAAATGACGAATGCAATGTTAGAATTAAGGCTCGCTCTCTTTAATTGTGCTTCATTCCCATTGATTCACTATTCTAAACTTATCAAAATTAGCAATTGTGAGTCTATGAACTATTGGTATAAATTAATTGGTATTATTGATGTCAGTTTTTATTAAATAATCGATAATTTTATTAAATTTATTCAAATTTATTAAATAAAATTATTAAATCGATAATTATAATGAATCATATAAATTAAAACTGCAGATTAAACTTGATTCGAATATTAGATGGTTTATAAAGATGATGGAAAAAGTATACCCTCTTTGATTATATTGTAACTATTGTAGGCTACTAAGACCTCCTGTTGATCTGAGCACAAAAACATGAAGTTCTGGTATAGTTGCGACTCATCAACTTATTTAACACAGGACATGAAATGGATCTAAAACTTGGCAAGTGGAAAGCCAAGTTGAGCAAGGTGGAAATTAGTTACTCTTTGGAGCGAATGCTCTCATTTTCCTCTAAATAACCGACAGAAGAGTAACTTTGTACAAAACGTCGGCGCTTTTGATATAATGCAGTCTTTAATCAAGGCTTTTATCCTGGAAGCGTTTTTCAGCTTGAAACAACAGAACATTGTCTTTAGAACTAATAGTTGTGCACGGCAAATTCTTCAGAAGGTGATCACGCGCTGTGCCGTCTTCTTCAGTGACGTCGAAACTTCAAAGTGCTTCTTCAAGCAGCAGGAGTGGTGATCGGTGAGGAGTGGGGGGAAGGGGGGTGTTGAGGCCAGAGATCAAATGCACAAACTTGTAAGAGTTGAAGCAGAAGTCCAAGGAGAAGAAAAAGAGGCTCTCGAAGCTGAGAACTGCACCAGACCTGGAAGTTGGAGTCTTGAGCGAGCCAAACCCTGTTTCCGAACACAGTGGGAGAAAGAGAGGATAATATTGGGAAACTGGAGAAGGAAGCTAGAACAGAAAAAGAAAGAGTATGCCATTTCAAAGTAGTTGAACTAGGAAAGACCTGCAGAGGCGTAAGATTTCAGGTCGAATGTGGGTAGGTTCATGCGACTGGAAGAGGCGAGAATACCAAGTAAAAGCAGGTCGGAGAAGTCAGCAGTTCGTGTGAGTAAGACAGCGAATAGGAAAACTTTCAAGTCCTTCAAATTGATGCTTCAGCTACTTCAAAATGTAATCTTTATTCGGCCAAGAACTGACTGCTGTAGAACAGAATACTCATCCCTCTTCCAAATCTCTTTTGGCGTCACTCATACTGTTACTTGAGAAACCTCATCATCTTCATCTTGTAGTAATACATCATCCCTTATTGCTGCTGTGCATCAAACTAGTTACTCATGAAACAAATAAATATTCTTGCATCCAGAATCAGGTCACATAGAATAAACTATCTTTTGTTCGTTCAACATCTATATTTGTTTCAATGAATAAATAAAATGAAATTATAAATAGTTTTTCAATACCAATCAATTATTATTTCTATTTCTTCAAAAAGCGATTGATTTGAGATGGAGATATAATAGCCTATATTTTGAAGTATAACGTTTGATTTTAAAAATTTAAATGATTATGTTAGCAAAAAAATTCACTTTAATTATGGAGAAAACTTCACGATATTTATTCTTTAGTAATGAATTATTTCAATTTTATTGCTTCTCTATTGCTGCAAACAAGACATTTCTGTCTTGAATGATTCACCAATATCAAAAAACCAGTTTGAAATTGAAAATACAGTAATGGTATTGCACGTCGTATCGCTTACAATATTATAGTGTGACTGTATCTGATTCCTTTAATCACTCAATGATTGGCAAAGGAAATAATTGGAATCTTATAATTTGACACGTTTGTCAGATAGGATGATATTCCAATTCAATAATTATTTCTTTTCAAAAATCCGTTCATTTATACCTTTTTTATAAATAAGATACAATTGATTTCAAAGAAGTTCGTCTAATTAAGATTCCTCTTTTCAAGAAGAAGAGTGCCTTTGTATATCAGTCAAAGAAAATCCTCTTCATTCACTGGAAATCCTATAGCTTATTGATTCAGCAGTGGGGAATTTCAGCCATTAGAGATTTGGCGCCAAGCTGAGTAACACCTCGTTTGAGTTGAAAACAGCGGGGCAAGTTTTGTTCATTATTCGATTATCTCAGATCGCTGGACAAAAGAGACACTGGAACAGAGTGCATCACTCTCTATCTCTCTCTTCTTGGCTTCTAATACAGTAATGCGGCCCTTCGCGTCACAAATGTCTTCTAACAGACATCTTTTTCCGGCGTATAGATTTTCGCCCAACGTTGGCTATATCGGAGGGAAGTGTCTTCTGGAAGTGGACTTGGGTTATTTACAATGGCCATTGTAGTAGTAGGTTGGTGTCGATGCTAGTTCACGAACGGCTTTGAGAGCACTTCCACTGCTATAAGAGCAAAGTTTCGTGTTCGCCCTCGTTGCCGTATAATTCAGTTTCCGTGAACGCATTACATCAATGATCAAAAGAACAAAGAGCGCTCCAAACTACCAAAAAAGCAATTCTTCCGATTCTCTCAATAAATAAGATTGGATACTCTTTTCCTCATCAAATTGAGTCTTTCCCTGGAAAAGCATAATCCCGAGGAAACTGTTTATTTGAAATCTCATGTTTCTGAAAATAGATTCCAAGATAAACGCATATTCTTTTTCTCAATATAATTACTAGCCTTTCAATTTCCGAGTATCATGTTTTAATTCATCTGAAAAACTCGATTGAGGAATTTTATATTCTATACGTATTATCTTTTTCATGAATATTATCATGGAAGAGGATATCTCATCGTTTTCATGGGGATAAATCAATCAGTGCATTCATCTTCAAGAAGATGAATCAATACGCATGCAAAAGCTATCATGATTTTAATATTATTGAAGACCAGAGGCAAGAATGTTTCAATTAGTTGAAGCCTAGAGAAGGAATTCAATTAAACAAGGCATTCAGAGCAATAGGCTGATTGCAACAAGCTCAGTGTAGCAATAATTATTAATCAAGTGTAGCTCGGTTGAGCTTGCAACTTTCATGAGCTATCAGAGAAAAACTATTCTAATTTTAGCTGGCAAACATCACATCATTGATGTGTCACCATTGGACATGTTACAAGAAAGAAAACTCCAATATTGAGAAAAATTTAATCATTTATATCAACAAAATATGATTGAACAAATATTGATTGATAAGAAACAAGAGGCTATATCACAAAGCCACACCTCACCTACTTCAATTTTTTGAGAGTACTTGGACCTTCCCTATGACAAATAGAGAAAAACGTGATGAAGAATTACAATTTAATTAGGTACAACAGAATAACTACATACATACTATTACTTTATACAGTTACATGAAAGTATCAGAAATAATAATTATTGGTCGATTGATGTATATTGCCAATTGAGAGAGATCGGTCAAATAAGTTTATTGGAAAGGTACAGATCATGAAGTAATTACAAGTCAGTTTGATATATGTTTGTGTTAAACGAACGAGGCATATGTCTAACTGAAGTGAATTTAATTAACGTGAGGCTTTCCTACCATTTCAATTGAATTCCATCCCATCTCTTTGTGACACAGAGTTTTAATTCATTGTTATGATCAAGTTATTGTTTATTCAAATTGATAGGGAGAGCTTTTACCAATAGTATCTACCGGTGGAGGTTTTCTATTGAAGGTTGATTTGTGTTTTGTCAGCTTTTTGACTCGATGTGGTCAATAGTGTGTTTGTTTGAAAAAGCAGTGCTGAATTTAATAAAGGTAACTGCGGACTACAGGAGAGCGAAACACAAATAAAGCTTTGATAAAACTCTGCTTCTCTTACTTATTATTCATATGCTTGCTCACGAGTCTCAATAATTCCACTACAATATATTTTTCCACAATAGTGGTTTCTACATTAATAATTGTTGTTATCGATAAGCAAAGTAATAAAAATATCCATATAATTTTTAAAGATTATCCACCTAAAATTATGATTTTCCAAGCATATTTTTGGAAATTATCTGCAATCCAATGATATTTTATATTATTTCGAGTAATAATTATCTAGCAAAATTAAAAACAAGATTCGCTGAATGAATTCTGAATGCATAATACAAAATATCATTGAATCACTGAGTAATAATAATTAAAATCTCTCACATAATAATGGTTGTAGAATTTATTATTTGTGGAATTTATTTGTGATATTGATAATAATTTATATGATATATCACTAAATAATCACGTAAGTAATATTATTATTGAGAAGAAGGAGTTTTAGAGAGAAGTTCATTGAGAGATTGAGGGATTTACAAATTAAATGTATTAAGGAGTAGGTGCTGATGACTCCAATTTTTCACTAAAGGTAGACTCCACCTTTACACTAAAGGTATAGATGAGAGATGCTCTATGATGTCTGAATTTTAATTTTTTTCTGCCTTGATCAGGTCAAATATCCTTGAGAAAATACATTCATCGACAGGAAAGTATAGTCGATTGATAACGCGTTATTCATTGATCAATTCAATTTAGGGATATTCGACGGATTCCGTGGAGAATGATTTGGATTGGAAATTTCCCTGACAATGAGTCTTGCGACCGTTGCGAGATGAATGTAATGAGTTTTCCGAAGCACTCAGTGAGTATAGGCGGAATAATGGTGGCTCTAGTATTTCTGTCGTTCGAGCTGGATTTGGGATTAAGCTGGAAAATGTGAGCAAACACGTTCCCATTCAGCCAAGAAGCGTGCTCCAATGTGAACCGAGCATTAAATCTGTTCGTGCGTAGAAATTCTAGTGATAAAAGTGGACGCTTTAAAGTGCTTCAAACTGCTGCCATCTTTTTCGGGGAAGAGGACGTTCTCTTGCCAAGTTCCTAGCTCATTCAGGAGGTGTTCTCGTTCTCTGAATCACGGAAATAATCCAAAGCTGTAGGAAAATGCTCATGTGATCTCAGCATTGGAAACGATTGTTTCAACTACTGTTACTGACGATGAAGATACTCATTACACTTTGCACTAGATGAAATTGGGTCTCCCCTTTTGATACTAGCTCCTTTGTCGATGCATTACAATCCCTAATTGCTATCAATATACATAAAAACATCATTTTCATGTTTGGTCCATGATATTTTGTAATAATATTACAAATAACCCCATTATTTCCATGATAATATGATTATGAAACTATTGTTATAATTAAGTGATATTTATTGAAATCTTAGAGGCAAATTCATGATATTGTGGTTGATTGCGCTGACATAAAAAAATATAAGAATCTGCTCAAATAATCGAACAAGAGATTCAATTTGAAACACTCTTTTTTTATTGAGGATGATGCCCACTTGAGTATTCCATTTCGCTTGTGTGTGGGTAATAGAGTGTTCGAGGAAGATTTATGAGGTGCATAAACGACCATGCCTCTGGTGGGATTCGAACCCACGACCGGGTAGCGCTAGCGGACTGAAGGTTGTAACGCCCCAGTCCACTCGGCCAACCCAACCGATATTTTGAATGTGAGTAACATAATACTGAATATTTTTATATAGGCTAATTATTATTTAAAAGATTGAACTCTTTCATTTCAACTATTTCAAATAGGCTACTTTTCATGTTATAGTATAGATGAATATGAGTTGTTGCAATTTTTATTTAACATTTTTAAAGTGATAGAGGTTTATTGTCACAAAACAGTTTTTTCAGATTTTGAATACAATTTGGAATACTAGTTTGCAATCTATTTAGATTTAGATTTCACTATAGAGAAATTAATTCTATATTATATATTAATTCCATATTAATTCTTCTGGGAGAAGCTCTTCAAATTTGAATAATTCCCCAAGTAAAGGATGACTCACTGGTTTTTAGCTTGTTGAATGGTTCACAGCTTGTTAAATGTTTAGAATAGGAGATAAATAATAACGTTGGGATGGGCACTTCTTGTGTGACGTCAGAGCTTTGAATATGATTGGGTACGACGTTTCGTTGTGTCAGACTTCCACGAAGTTTGTCTAGAACTTGGGTCAGCTCTGCACTAATTCTTCTAAAATATTTTCCTTGTTTCCAAAAGAGAATTTTCAGAAATGTTTGATTGGTTCCTTGGAACGATCATCTTCTCGACATCAAGTATTAAGGGATGACAGCAGCAAAATTGAATTTTATTCAGTTCCATAAAAAAATCAGCTCTGACCACCTTACTAGAATCGTTCACATTCCTTTTTGGTGAATTAAACGTATTTCCAATTGCAAAATAATTTTCAAGATATGCAATTTCCTCTCTCGTTTTTGAAAAAAAATATTATTATTGAGCTTGATCAAAAAATCTTCTCTTGAGAGCACACGATCCATGTCAAGATATAACAAAATAAGCAGTGGGAGAAACTTCGATGAAACTCATATTAAATCTTAAATTCATCTATGTAAGCAGAAATTTACAAAACCTCTAGAGAATAATAATGAAACTAAAAAAGAATGATGGAATATTAAAATAATTAACCATCCAGCTATTCGGTGATCAGGATGGTAGAGCTACGAAAAATCATTCTTGAGTCTTATAAGAGCATAATATTGAATGGACTGAAGTCTGAATCTCATCATTTCCGAGTGTGATGCCCATATGAACTCTGAAGGTAGGTTTCAGTTACGTTCCAAACGCATACCAAAACCTACCTTTAGGTTCGAGTGTGGGTGATGGAGAGTGATGACGACAACTTTTTAGGCAGTAGAGACCGACGGCTCCTCCGAAAGACGGGATAATCAATCTTGGCGATCTGTAAATATTAAAATAGTGTGGAACTAGCCTACACGACAGACATGTTGAGAATGTTTATGTTGAAGCCAAGTCAGTCATGAGGCACTGATAAAAATACATGCATTTAGTGGTAGACAATATTGTCTACGATACCGATGACCTTCATCTGAAGAGGACTTCGTCGTTCACCGTGCTCTGTTTATTAGGGTTGTTAGACTGATACCGATGTCGCGAGTGAATAATCGTTGAGCATTGTTCTCTGCAAAGGGGTCACACATTAAACGGTGTAGGTGTATGTAGGGTGGAGGTATTTGTGTGAGCACATTGACACACACTTGAATGCGCGCATTTACACATTTGCAACCCTATTATAGCCTGTGAACATCACTAACCTACTTAATAGAGAGGAAACTCGCCTACGTCTAACTTGTCTTATCTCTGTTTCAGCAACAGCCTTCGCATGCCCATTTGACTTTGGGGTGATGTGCTGGTTGTTGGAAGGAAAGGGGGGTTGTTATGGGTGTCGGGGAGGATCTGTTGAAGGAGTGAAGTGGTAGAGGGTGAGGGGGAGGAGGATTTCAGCGATAGAACCGGCAGCTTGAGCAAACGAACATGAAAGGCTGCTGGGTGGTGGTGGCGAGGAAAAGCGAGGATCTTCTCTTCTGCCGCACCCCATAAATTATTACACAGCCACTCTCATTAAAGTCTAGAATATGCAAAGCATAGATTAGAGGTTTGATGTCGTACATTCTGATGCTCTTTTTATTCTCTCCGGTTCGTGATTCCATCACAAAACTGCTACTTCCATTCTCATCCCGTGACGAGATAAATCAAACTGAGACAAATCGTCGTCTCACCAACTATCCCTTTGGCACCAATTCGTGAGTCCACACTCCCAGGGCCGTCGCGTGGATTGTAGCGCCCCGAGGCAAGAACAACCGCGGCGCCCCCCAAACTATCCCTACGTTTAAATTTCCACCACCACAGTTCAAATACCGGTATAGTCTGCCCAAGCAAAGAAGCTCGGCAATATTGGTTCAAAAATTATCAATTAGATCTCAAATTGTAGGAAACAATTTGTTCTACTTTTGAGACCACATTTATAATTCTTGAACAAATATTGACCAAGCTGGAGTCATTTTCCCATCTTGCCAGAGGGTCTTCTTTGCATGGACAGACTATATACTATGTTCATGTTCGAATGTAAGCAGTGGCGGATCCAGAGGGGGGGGCAAAGAGAATTATGTGGGGAACCTTTTGGGGGGTCTGGGGAAAAATTTGGAAAAATGTTACTAAAAACTCTTGTTTTAGACAATCTAGAATTTGAAACCTTATCATTTTTTGTAATTTAAATCTAAGTTATAGTTTTTAATTGGATTTATTCATTAAGTATAGGCCTACAGAATGTTTCAGGAGAATTAATGAGCAATACTTCTCAGGCAGAGTGATTCCTTCCACCAATTAGAGAAAAAAGTTTTATGAGACTAACCCCCAGAAACGCTTTGTTATCGAGATAACAATGACGGAAGATTGACGTTTTTCAAAAAATATTAATTTTTCTAATTTTTTAAAGGTTCATTTGGGTTCTACGATTATCAAATCCTATGTAAAAATAGCTGCGGGATTCAATGAAGCCTGTTAGAAGTATGTAACTTCAATGGTTATTGGAATAATTTGGGAAATATGCTAAAAAGATTCAATATTTCAACAATTAAGGGTATAACTGGATATGAAATCATAAATTTGTAATTTTAAAAGATGGAGGTGGTTTCTCCAAATAAAAACCTTTTTAGTGCATTTCATTTGAAAAAATGCACTATTGGTCTTGCCCTGACAATCGAAAATTTATGATGTGATATATTTTTTACACGTTTCCGAGCCCCTAGAACACGAATCTGATGTCCGTTAAAATTCATATATCTCTATATATATATTTATATATATATATATTTATATATGTACAGTTTCTTGTTAACAGAGAGCGACCAAATTTTGCACAAAAATCATTAGTGTTAATATCTCGGTCAAGTTCGTTAACCAGCCAAATTGGTCCAAGGGTAGGGGGTGAAATTGGGGGATGAAAATTTTGAAAATCACTACAAATCGACCAATAACGTGGTCGTTTTGAAAATTGGTGGGTACAATACCCTTATTATTCCCTACAATTTGAGCCATTAACGAAATAAATCCAATAAAAAATGGCAGAGAAAATGGCGAATAACACAATGCCAAAAATTGTGTTTTTCGAAAACGGCGCCTTTGAATTCATACCCTGAATAGCTCATTATAAGTCATATGATGTGAGCCATCATAGAATTGCATTTGAAATGCACTCTTTCCAGCTGCCGGAGCGAATTTTTTACATAATTAATCACAGCACGAGACTTCAGAAATTTTACAAAACAATTTAACACCTATAGGAGAGACAGGATGTTGATGCGACGATTGCTTACTCGTCAATTATTTATTTATTTAACATTTACTATTACAAGTTGCTCAAATCTAAAAATGGGGAAAAAATTTACAATGCCGAGGCGCCCCTCAGGCCGCGGCGCCCAACCCAAGGCGATCGCCTCGGTCGCCTCGCCCACGCGACGGCCCTGCACACTCCATGCCAGAATTTAAACAAAGATTTCTACAACCAAGAGCTGTTTGACATTCAGACCACATACCACACACTCATTCACTATCGCTTGTGAAATGATTCTCCAATCCTTCTCCATTTTAGAAAATTAGAAGATTTCTTGTGAATTATGGAGATGATATTTGATCTCTCATGTTGAGTTCTTCAGACTTTATTCAGATTACCTAGTTACACGAACCCAAATCACGGATATAAGATTTTTATCTTTCAATTAGTAATCAATATGATTGCTATAATAATTCTGATCGAAATTCAATGTCAGTGCTACATCAAATTAGGACAAAAAAGGGATTGTTTTGTCACGAACAACTGCTATAGTTAGAAATATCTCATGGCGGGTTGTTTCATCTCGTGTGCATTGACATCGCCCACTCCATTGCTAAACTCATCACACTTGTTAGTTGTAAGAAACAAACTTCTTGTTCCTTCTCGTTTCATTTAGTTCTAGAGCACCGGAAAAGGCATTGAACTAAAAGAAAAAGATCGCTGCTGCAGCTGACGGTCGGAAAGAGTGCATTTTAAATGCAATCAATGTACTGTGGATTGCCTTATCCACAAACTATCTCATTTTTCTAGAGCTTTTCGGCGTTTTCTTAATTCTTTTAGAATCAATCGGTAGAAAATGTTGCTATTTGGTGGGACGGTTCAGATAAGGTCTAGAAATGAGCCCCCTGGCTGGCAGAAAAAGGCGAGCGCAGTGAGCCTGCCGGCTAGTAAACGACTATAATGGTTTGAAAAAAAATCGCTTGAGCCATTTTCGAGGAAATCGTGATATACCGGTATTACACGATAATAGTTCCATGATTATATGGAAAGAGATGAAAACATATCGAAATCATATACAGTACCGGCCATAGAAGTGTTACGAAACTAGATAAACTCCAGTTTACCAAAGATTGATAATGGTGTGACAACTGAAACCAATATTCTTATTTTTTGATAAATCAGTGGTTTGACAACATCATGTCTTTCCATTCAATATGGATAACTAGCAGAAATCACCTTCACAACCACTCAAAACGTTGTATTTTGTATTTACAAATAAACTTATTGATATACGTATATTATAGTTTTTTGACCTCCTTTCCATAGGTGTATCCACTTAGTAGGTGCACTTATGAATGGTATAATACTACTTTGCTAGCGAATAATTTGGGATTCTATTCAATGGTCTTACGTTCTAACTTTCCGATGGTAGAGCCGAAAATTATGATAAAGGTCAGGACTAAGTCTCTCTTTGAATAGAGGCACATCAATCCATGCTACTGCCGTACAAGTCGAGAACGGAGTGAAGAACAAACCCAAAGCAGCTTAAAACAGACTAAACAAGCAACGATTGTGCCCCAGCCCCAGCCTCGGCCAGGCTTTTATCCCAATCTATTCTCAACACAAGAACAAAAAAACGGCATCGTTCCCTCTTCCACAACAAAGTTTATCCCTTTTTTCAATCAACGACGTCCTACTGCTGAGTATTGAGCTCTAGTGAGATCAGTTGAAATTTCCATTAATGCCGTTTTCTAAAAACAACCAACCTTTAATCCAGGTGTCATTTTGTCTCTCTTTTCGACAAAGTATTTAAGTTTAATTATTTCTGATTCTGATATTATCATAGCTATCAATTTTATGAACCAGAAGTTCAATAGAAAATATTTTTAAGCAATAGGATATCATCAATGATCGAATAAAAATCACACGAATGTAAGTACGTTGGTCACAACACAAGTCTTGGTGAAATTTTATTAACATTGAAAAATAATATCACAGTACTTTTTCCAGTTATTTTTTATACTGTGATATTATTTAAAATAAAAAATAATCAGTGATAGAAGTAGCCCTGAGATAAATGAGAAACAGTGCAAAATATCATAGCGTCAGATTCCATCATATTCAGTGTAAACTAGAGTAAAAATTATACCATATTCACTCTTGAATTGAGAAAAATACCGCATTATAAAATAGTACAATGCTACTGAAAACTGGAACCTTATGTATTTCTCTTGTATGAATGAATGAAATATAGAAATTCATCAATGGTAGTGCTCTACATCAAATTCAACCAGAAAAATGGAGCAATATACAATAATGAGTGAAAAGAAGGATATAGATACTAGTAACAAAATTTGAAAATATTCTTTTTAAGCAAGAATTGTCATTTCGAACTTGATTCACGTTGAAGTAAATTGAATATTCCCACCCTCTTAACCTTATTTCAACAAACATAATTATAACCATTTTGGATCCGGAACCAAAACTTCCACGAAAAATCACAGGACAACTGGACAAGAATATAATTTCGAACGTAATCTACACTGTGTACTGGAGCAAAACTTATTAAGAAAGAAAACAAACATTTTTGTAAAGCTGGTTGCAAGTTGACCCAGTTTTGTGAACAGCCCACATTCTCAACTCCATAAATCCTTGAACGAGCTGCCTGGCAGTTGGATGTATACATTTGAATAGTTATAACCACTCTTCTAAACCACGGTCACATAAATGATACACATTCCTGCTGTATACTCGGTGGCAAAGTACAGCGTATATTTACTCACTTAGCACGGTCACCCATGACATCTCTCCCCCATTAGCCATCTAGCAAGGCATTTTAAACATGTTTATTATTGTGAGGAACATTATTTTTCCTTCCGGGATATTCCTCTTTCGAGTGTGTAGTGCCATCAACTTTATGACATTAGCCCACATTACATCACGTTATGTTCTTATCATGTAATACCAATCCTACTATGGAATATTTGTTGAATGTAGTCCACAAGAGAAAAGAGAAGACTACGGATCTCTTGTTGCGATCTTAATAATACTATAAGGGTTCTCGAGAAGATATCGATATAGTTTTTGTGGGTACGGTATATTACGTCACTGTAGAGCAAGAGTTGTATTTGTTGAATAATGTAGTTCTGTTTAACACATGTTGAGTTCAGTAATTTTACAGATGGCTTGAGAAAGTAGTGTATCCTCGATGATATTATGGATCGAATAATCACTAAGGATACAAAAGAACAAGAATTTGATCTTACCTATCTTTTACAAGTTTGGGAAGATAAATCAGGGCTTTTGATACTAAGCAAGTCGACAATCACTACAATACAATCTCTGGATTCACTACAATCACTACAATCAGTTTGAGAATTACTACAATCGATTGATCTCTGGTCTCTAGCTCATGAAGAACGATTGAATGAAGATCTCAAATGTGATTTGGGAAAACTAATAATTGTATTCACAGGTTAGTTAAATCTCTAATATTGAAAAGCACGTTCGAGTCCCTCCCATATATGATCATTATATGAATGAGTTTTGTGTTGTATGCAGCTTTTAATTTTTAAATGACGTTAATAATGATGGATTGTAGCTACATTTTGTAAAATGGAATTTAATGTGAATTATCGTGATGAGAATTACTTGAATCAAATTTTCATATAAGCGTACTTTTACAAACTTCAACAGTTAGTTGATTAGTTTGTTGTACCATACAAGTTTTGTCGAACAATCATCATCTTTATAGCTGCTGACAATATTTCATATTCCATGATGTAATAAATGAAATTGAATATTGATCAATTATTCCAAAAGTGGAAATAAATTATCCTAAGCTGGTTTTATAATTACAAACATTAATGTTTATTGGCATTTATCACGACTCATTTTTATATTTCGTAGTACAGTATTGAGAAGACATAATTTTCCCAGAAAACTCACATTATTAGGAGAATCATCACTTCAAATGTTTATAGTGAACATTACTTTAGTCCAAAATGACTAATTGAAGAACTGAATAGATAGTTCAGTCTCTTTGACACATATTTGACTTGGATTTGATACAAGTATGAATTGAACTCAATTTAAGAGGATTGGCATATACCAGTGTCATGTATTCAGACAGCTCATTTCTTATGGTACTTCCATAATACTTTTGAATTATTATCTATGATTATAGATTATAATAGGATTAGTCGAGTCATTCTAGGATTGGAGGTGGAACTAATTGCAACAAAGTCTTTTTATGGTGGAAATGGTAGCTGACACCCTCCTATTCAATGTGTAAAAAATCCCACTCTCAACTCGTGTCGGAAAAGTGTTTTTTTGGCCGCCATATTGGAAAATTTTGCTCATTTTTCGATTTTCTTGACATAACGTTGAAACGAAACTTCGGACGAAAAACTTACTTAACCCTTTTTTTAGTAAATAAAATTTGCAAGAGAATGGTGGTAGAATCATCTCTTTATCTTCATTAGAAACCGAGTTACGATTTTTCAAAAAAATAGGTTACTTTCCAAGAAAAACTATAATTGAGTATTTTCAGCTTTTGGTAGCTCAGATATTTTGACATATTCATTTGAGTTGTTCAATTCAAAATCCCTCTGGGGATAATTTTGTCCTCTACAATTTGAGAACAAGTAGACCTTTCTCCCTTGTATAGTTTTTGAACTAGAGCAATTAAAAGATATCCATTTGAAAAAAACCTATTTTGAGGGGAAATTATCTCCAAAAAAAATTTATACCGTGCTTGTATTGATATTTTCTCCGGTAATAATGTCTTTCAGATCAATTTCTAGCAGAAAAGCTACTCACCGACCTGAATTTAGGTTATGTTCAATATTAAAGACCCTTCAAGGATCTCAATCTAAGGATACCTCTAACTATTGTAAAAGTCATCGGATCTCAACAAACCATATCTCATTCTTTTCAGCTCATAAAGGCAGTCTAAATTCATATATCATATGTCAAATTCGGTCAGAATTGTGGGAAATAACTCTTAAGAGAATATTGACTTTTCCATCATAGACCAAAAAAATGTCTTTTTTTGCTTACAAAATATCTTTCAAGTCCTTGATTATAAAGTATTGTAATTGGTCTTGAATTGTAGAACACAGTTCCATCTCTCATTTGCATATAATATTACTACAATGATCTGTTTAATAAGAGGAAAAAATATCAGTTCTTATAAGGTAAAAAATGGTCTATAATTCTACTCATTTCACTTTTCAATGATATTGTAATCGAACAAAGTGATTTAAAAGGCCAATGAGACAGTTGAGCATGTAGAACTAATCATTCTCTACAATTTGTGCTCCATTCTTGATTTAGAGGCTAGTGATTGTCTGACAAATCATTAAAAAATAGATGTATTGAATTTCACCATTTATTTAAGTTGATGCTTACTAACTATTAACTTACTAACTAAGTAAACTGAACTATTCTAAATACGTGATGCCATAAACCTTATTTATAGGAGGAAGAATTTAGCTATATTTCTAATGTATTTTCATTTTTTTCAATACAAAGGACTTTGAAAATATACTCATTGGTAAGCAAAAAAATAGATTTTTCTGGTATATGATGGAAAAGTCAATATTCTCTCAGGAGTTATTTTTCACAATTTTGACCGAATTTGACACATGATATATGAATTTAGACCACCTTCATGAGCTGAAAAGAGTGAGATATGGTTCGTTGAGATCCGATGACTTCTACAATAGTTAGAGGTATCCTTAGATTGAGATCCTTGAAGGGTCCTTAATATTGAACATAACCTAAATTCAGGTCGGAGAGTAGCTTTTCTACTAGAAATTGATCTGAAAGACATTCTTACCGGAGAAAATATCAATACAAGCACGGTATAAATTTCTTTTGGAGACCATTTCCCCTCAAAATAGGTTTTTTTCAAATAGAAGGATATCTCTTAATTGCTTTAGTTCAAAAACTATACAAGGGAGTAAGGTCTATTTGGTCTCAAATTGTAGAGGACAAAATTATCCCTAGAGGGATTATGCATTGAACAACTCAAATGAATATGTCAAAAGATCTGAGCGAGCAAAAACTGAAAATACTCAATTATAGTTTCCCTTGAAAATTAACCTATTTTTTGAAAAATCGTAACTCGGTTTCTAGTGAAGATAAAGATATGATTCTACCACCATTCTCTTGCAAATCTTATTTACTAAAAAAAGGATGAATAAGGTTCTTCTCCAATGCTTCGTTTTAACGTTATTTCAAGAAAACCGAAAAATGAGCAAAATTTTCCAATATAGCGGCTAAAAAATAAATTTCCGACACGTGTTGAGAGTGGGATTTTTGACACATTTAATAGAAGGTTGTCAGCTACCATTTCCACCGTAAAACAACTTTGTTGCAATTAGTTCCAGGTTGACCCCTGTTTTGAGTTAGAATGACTTGACTAAATAGATATTTAATGGATACTAGATAAGAACTGCTTCAACATTCACAAATAATATATTTTTAAATGCCTAGATTTATTTAGTCTCTTTTACTGAGAATTAAAACTGCTTTTACAGTGATTTTTGTTATACAATTCTCTAAACGTCTATATGAAGTCGTATTCATATACAAACCAAGATTAAACACTTGTGGCACGGGCAGATAACGAATCTTCATGAATTGAAAATGATCCTTGGTCTAAATTCATTCTAAGATTGATCTTTTTCAACATTCGACAGGAGCAGTAGGAGCAGACTCCTGATGAATAAATAAACAAATGAATAAGTGAGTGCGTGAGTGTCATTTCGCTTGTATAGGTAACTTCAATATTATTAGTGCAGTACTGTTATGTATACTGATGCATCCTTTATAATAGAATCAAAGTAGATTCCATGAAATGTCTACTGCGTAAAAGCATAAAGTAATCATATTTAGTTTGTTGTTACAAACTACTCCTTCCATGTTATCAGTACGTGCTGATGAGGCTGGAGTGCTGTAGATGATGGCGACAGGGGGAAAAACAGTTGTAGTAGATTTGACAGGGGATTCACATTGATTTACGGGAGTCGCAGGGGGATGTCCTCTTCCCGGGAGCTTTGTGAGATTGGAAAATAAAAGCGGAGCGCAGATAACAAGACAAAGCTCACTTTAATAACGAACCGACGTGGTCATGAAAAGGAAAATCTTCTATTTCTTACCAATCTGCCTTTGTAGTCTATGAAAACAGCCACTTAGAGATTCTTGTGCGCAGAACGAAGGAAGGTTCCACTTCCATATTCCATTCGACAAAAGAGAACGTCTCTTGAGTAAATCAATGTAAAAGAAACGAAATGGATGGAGTTGAATTTTTTCGTCTGGATTTGAAATTAAGGAATTCAACTCCTTTTCATTTAGTAATCAGTGATTGATCATAGGAAAACTTGTCAAAAAATCCAGGAAAAATGTCAGGTGATAGAAAGGTTGTAGATTGTAAGAGTGGTTGTAAATCTCAAAGCTCCAATTCAGAGCGTTGACATGTAGATTAAATGTGTAAATTCCATAAAGCTCATTCGGAATTCCAACTTGTATGGATTGAGATTTGGGACGCATAGAAATAATTATGGAATCATTTGTAACAATCGAATCTTATATGATTATTTCTCATTCCAGTCTTGAAGCTCTCTTGAAGATTTGATAGAAATGTTTTATGAGTAACTTGATAGAAGATTAAAGATAGTTATTTTATTATTTAAAGATTTTGCTGTCCCATTCGTTAAAAGGTTAAATCTCCTGACTACATTTCTGTCTACCTCAAAATATGTTCTGTCATATCTCTTTCAATCTTTGACAATATTATTTATCAACTTGACGATTGACGTTGTATTAGTTATTCTAAATTCATTTTATGTTTCTTCTGAGATCTTGAGGGTGACATTACATAATTTTGAATGTTCATTGTAAATATTGGGCCAATTCCTTCCTCTTTATGACCTAGAATTTTCGGTTATATTCCAATTCACTTTAAAAACAAACCACGCTTTAGATATTAGGGTAATATGATTACAGAATGGCCTTCTCAGCTTCTGGAAAATTCTCGAGCTTTTGTGAGATTAGGTTTCAAGTTCAAAGCTCTGACAATGTTCGGCAGCTCACACAAGTGTGCATTATTTGAACTCGACCTCATTTGAGATTCAGCACCTTTTCTTGCTACAAGCTGCCTTGACTGAGAACCATCATCCCAGAATAGAAAATAGAATGATTAGGTTTGAATATCACATCGAGAGCGAAATCTCACCATCAGTGATATAAGTTGCAGACCAAAGTGAAGACGGTCGCATTGAGGTTAAAATCATCGCATCAGTAATAAGACTAAAATAGACTTGATGTTTTGAATTGCCCCTCTCACAAAGTGAACTAAACTTCGGAATTATATAAGCCTTGATTTAGCTTGATATTTGAAGGACCTTTAGTAGTGAATATGATATTTGCAGAGAAAAAATAAAGACTTGCTCAGTAGTTCATTGAGAATCACTAATATTTAAAAAAGTTGAATGAAGAGAACAGTTACACTTGATAATCATTCACTAATACTGAATAAACAATTTGCATCTATCTACTTGGGATTCATCCTTGCATACTTGATACTGTATTACCTTATAATCCACCTGATAATATAGATTAGAGTAACTTGATTTCATGGATCAACTTCAACATATTGGAGATGAATGAAGAAACATAGAAGAAATGTGAAAGTGCTACTCCACCAATTATACATATCACAGCTTTCAGCTTTGCATAACAATTTTCGAATTAAAATGTTACAGTGAGAATGTTTGCTGATTCTATCGCATCAAAAAGTTTTCAGTCACAAAAATAGGAGGAAGGACATGTTTTGTTAGTTTTTTGGTGGATTTCAGGATGAAAGGTCGGTTGGTGTCTGATAAAAAATGATGATGGCTTCATTGCAAAAAATTATGATTCATTTGATGAAATGTTAATGGAAATGGAGTCTGTTAGTGATAGAACGTTCCAACAAAAATGCATGAGCCACGTCAAGCTGACTGATTAACGCGTAACGAGGATGGGAGGGATGGGAGGGGGGTTTGAAAAAAGTATGTTGACCTGGTTGCGACCCGGGTGTGGCAGGGGGGGGGGAGGAAGCTCAGGTGTGCTGTTTCCCAACCGTCCATTGCAGTTCGTTTCAAATCGTCGTCCCTTTGGATTTGTTCGCCGCGATGTGATGTGCGCTACTGAAAAGTTCGCCCTTGTTTCGGCACCCAAAGTCAAAAGTGCTGACTCACCAGAACCCCTCCCATCACCCCCCCCCCCCCCAGATCAACCACGTTTCCACATTCCTCTTCTCGTCCCATTCCAGCACAATTTCCCCTCGCCCTTCATCACGACCTCTCCAATTTGATCCTGCGGTTTTAGCAAGCTCGTGTTCAAAGGCTATGTCTTTTGTTGTCCAAACCAGACAAAAATGAGGAATCTTGTCCTGACCCTTCTAAAGTTCGAGTAGGACTTTGTTGACAAGTACGCTCTTCTCCATAACAGAAGTTACTTCTATGGAAAGAACATTTTTCATGAATACACAACTGATATATTGACATTATTGATAGTAGTTCACAGACAAACTCCATCTTCATCCAATTGTAACCCTGGAAATTATTATTACTCTTTCATCTTACACATGACACCATATGTAACGGGTGGCCCCATAGATACTATTTTGTAAAATCCTGAAACTAAATCTTTCGAATCCTTAAGTGGTTGGGAGCATTACGTGGATTCGTTCCTCCAAATGCCAGATTATTTTCAATTTATTTTTAACTTTATTTTAGCAACTACCAGTACAACTACAAGTCAGGAACTTGTATGAAAAACAAATATTTTGTGTGGTATTCTATACTCCGGTTTATTGAACGTTTCTTAAAATTCAAAAATAAAACTTCTACATCGAATCATGTTACATCAAATTTTCAAAACAAAGTTATTTTATCAATTGGGATATATATTAAGGCCTCGGTTAAGAATATTACTATTTAAATTTGAGCTAGAAAAACTACATCAAAAGTTTGGCACTCACCATAATAATTTTTGAATCACAAGATACACACACAGACAAATAATAACACAAACTTCCTTCCTTTACTTAAACTCTGAAACTAAACCACGATTCTACCACTATTAACTCTTTAAATCGGAGGACAATTTAAATCAAACATTAACGAATTCAAAGAAGAAAATTTGACAATTTTGCCCCTCTGAATGGGAACTCCCATTCAGAGAGCCGAGGCCTTTCACCACTACATTTCCGATCGCTACCGAATCTGACCTGAGACTCCTTGCTTTTTCCAATGAAAATTTCCCCTTCCAACTCTCAACGGCACCCGGCCGGCTCCACGAGCAAAATTTTCATTTGAACCAACAAAATTTCTCAAGAGTTCAATGTTCGTGCGATTTCGAGTACAGTATATCTTTTCAACATTAAATCGAAACAGATACTCGAAAAAACACGAAAATTGCACTATTTAAGACAGATAAGCAGTTTAAATAGAACAAAATCAACTCTCACAGTACAATATTACTAAAAAAAAATTAAAGTTCATTTTCATAATTTCTTAATAATTCCAAACAGTTCAATAACCTGAAAAAATAGAACACACAAAAAAACTACAATAATAAATTTCAATTTTCACAAAATATTCCATACTTATTCGGAATTTCTTGATTTGGGAAAAGTTATTGAGAATTGGAGTGCTATCAAACAAAGCTCTCCTCCATCTAACACTCCCATACTTATTAGAATTTCTTGAAATTATTTATTAGAATATTCGCAGTATTCACTGATATCTAACTCATCCATTCGATTTATTCAATTTTAAAGTAGCCTACCATGGAATTCCCACCATTTTTCCCAGTAGTAGGACTATCAATAATAGTAATTTTAATAATAGGTTTCAATTAGCTATCAAAATTGGGGAGAGACGAATGGCTGTGTTTTAACCCTTTATTGTAATTTCTTGAATAAATAAATAGTTTCACACTAGAACAATAGAATAACAATAAATAAACACACTTTTCTTCTATTCACAACTTTAATGATGATATTGCAATTCACAATGCAGGATTCCACACAAATGTAACAAAAATTTTAAATTTCGAAGCTCCCAAGTTCCTATTTGTGTTTTTTGTACAATCATGCATTTTGTTCTATCTGGCAATTGATGGAAGAGGAAAGAATTTCCACATGATACATACCTCCATGATGGAACCTGCAAACATTGTTCTAAATCATATTCCTACTCCAATCTATAAACAGTACATGGAAGTAACTTTCTATCATCAAAATGGTTCTCACCCTCTGAAATCCAATTCAATGGCTTGCATCGAATGTTTGAGTTTCGACTACAAACCAATAAATCCGATTGGAATTATCAGTAGCAGGATATCTGAATGTCCCTTTGACAATCACGTATGGAAACCAGTGAGCTCGAATGGAATCCATCGGTGGAAAGTAGCATTTTCACACTATGCTTCAGCACTATCCACTGCTTTTGCTATGCTAATATGGCATTTCATATTACGCAATTCAAGACTCGAAATCCTTATAAATTTGAATAGCCTACTAAATTTAGGCGAAAAAAAAGATTATGGACTGACCAGAGGCGTTCTAATTATTAGAGTGATATTTTAGTCTGACTCTGATTAGTCCATTACAACCTTGAACATGAACTGAATAGTCTTTAGTTTGAGTAATATTAGCTTTCAGTTCATAAGCTCTGAACTCAAGCCTTACAATTATTATCTACCAATATTTATATATTCCAACTTTTCAACTAAGAACCTTCTGTTCATTTTCAAAAACATGTTGAATTGATATTTAATTTGCATATTTCAATAATATTTTATAAGTTGGCTTCATGATGATGTTTTTGCTTGGAGAAAAAATAAAGACGATTATTCATTAATTAATTAATTCAATAAATAATTCATCATCCAGTGAACATTTCATTGCCAGTGGTATCATCCTACCAAACACGGATGAAACTAAAAGAATACAATGCGAATTATATTTTACAGTGAAAGACAATATTTTTCAATTTGTATTCTAGAAAACAACACATTTAGATTTAGAATACAGTGCTACCAACTTGAGCAATCAATTCGGAAAGGATGAACCATTTGGCGGTTACTAGTGATGTTTTCGTTTAAAGCATGACTAGAGCTGCTGTAGGGTGTGGGAGCGACGAGCAGTTTGGTTAGTCGATTGAAATCGACCGCTGCCTCCACTCGCTTATCGAGACAAGCGACATTAGAGCGCGACAAACTGATAAGACTCCAGTTTCTAGCTTGGCATGTCGTTGGAAATAGCCGCCGATGCTCATGCTCAGCCATCAGCCCCGAAATCCATTCCCAGAGTATTCCCTTCCCAGAGATAATAGAACTAAATGTCTTATTATATAGTCTCTGGCCGTCCCCAAAAAGTTCACGATCCTTCAATTGCTTGATGTAGAATGGCTGAGTTAGTGTCACTCAGTTGATCACTGATAGTAGCTTGGAGTGATTGTGTACCAATAAAAGAAAAGTAAGGCAAGAAAATGTTGTGAAATTTTGTTGTTAAAAAAAAGATAATTATTTTTCATCTCCAGTGAGCGACTACGAAGAATCCCCAGACAAGAGACAATAATGTTATTTTTGTTAAAGGATACTCATATTTGTTTCCAATAAAGTTTTTCGACCCTATAAATTCTTATATCAATTGGAATATGTTTAGGACTTTCGTAAGGTATTGTTCGCATTTTTCATAAATAGGGAGCTATAAATTTTCACCAAGTGTTTCTATTTGAAGGGCTGATATTTTTCAAACACAACCATATTTTTGATTGATAGTAAGTACTCGTAACTGCTTCCGAAGGATCTGCAGAATCCTTCAGATTAGTCCTACAGATTGCATCGACAGATAGATCCTACAATGTTTACTATAAAGTTCTGTTAATGAAGTTCATTTCCACAATAACCTGAAATTTCTGTTTTAAGTTTCATTAGTATAAGTACTGTTCCTTATCATGCTTTGGGAAAAGAAACAAAGAGAACAGAATCATTTCATAAAATTGTATTTATTTCTTTCGTAATTGAACCTGAATTTCAGTTTGAAGAGAGATAGGGTGGTACGAAATGACTGGGAACTTTTTTGAAATCATGAAATCTTGAATATCAGTTACAAAATACTTGCAAAACTACAGATATACGATCCTTTAGAGGGATTTTGAAGCACTGGCTTGTACCATTGCAATGAATATGGAGGACAGTTTTGGAGTATAATCTCGGATGAAATGTATGGATTCCACAACGATCTCAATCCCAGTGAGTTACTCATTACAAGTGCTGCAAATGGAATCCAGAACTTAATCCACCTTTTATGGTTCAATAACCTCTATTGTGCTGTTGTGCGTCACTATCAAAGTGTAGAGTGGAGGATTCTCCAAACTGACTCCAAACATGAGCAACGTACAGTATAACTCTATCCAATATTCATCCTTCCTCGTAGCGATATCAATAGATTTGGGATGACAAACTCCCGCGGGATGAGAAGCTCTATATGTTCGCTTTGAGTCAAGTTTGTAGTCATCCAATATGTCATCATATCTGCTGTGTATTCACTATTAGTTTTGTTCTATTGTAGATTTTGTAGTCTACATCCATAGGTATTATGTTAGCCATTAGAGCAGGATACAGGAATAAGACACCATACTGTCCTCATACATAACGATTGATAGAATGAAAAAAATATTTATTGAAAACGTTTTTATCAGTTGAGTACATCAGATTTCAACTTTCTTGAGCTAGATAATTCTCTCTTAGGCATTCGAGGGTCTGTGGAATGAGATAATTTCATCATAAAATAAATTTGACTTTAAATATATTGAAATATATTTTGGAGCGATTGAGTAACCAATATGAAATACAAAGGAAACTTACAAGGGAATGAGTTCCTTTGCACAAATTGTTTAATTCACATTGGAAAACTCCAAGTTTAGGAGCAAATCTGATATACATTGTATATTATACAAACCATACATTTTTCTCTACTCAACAAGCTTCCAGTTGATGTACGGTTATATACCCACAGAATGAAACGATTACGGTTCTCAAAAGTTTTCTTGCGTTTGAGAAAGAGATTAGCTAAAGTTGAAGCAGGATAGCTCTTCTGAACTCCTTGAATCGAGAAACTTTTTTTCTGTAACTTTCTCACCTTCCTTGTCAGTTCAATGTTTTTCCATTTGAGTTATCTCACTTTTACAAGAAGTTTCCACTACAAAGCACCTTGCTCCGAGGGTGGGAGAATAGCGCAGCTTCAAAACAGCTTTAAAAATTCCCAAGATCGCTACCTGTTTGGGATATTGTGAAACAGGCCCAAATTAAATGCCCTAGAATTTAAGCATGAATAAACTAAATTCAAAGTATGAGATTCCAAGAATATTTCCAGCCTTGGATAATCACTGATAAAAGTTATAAACTTCTGTTAGTTGCAGGAATGGATGTTATGAGTTTATTAAGACTACTTTTGTTTGTTTGTTTACTGATCTTGAAATATACCAGGGAAATCTAATAAAACTGGAACATTCTATCGATGGAGACTGAATCATAATATAAATGTGATTGCAGAAACGTCATTGACCGTGCTTTGGCCCTACGTCAGTATTTCACCACAGTGTTTTCTTATAATTATTATTTTATTTTAAATTATTTAAAAAATTCATATTTGTTAAGGATTGTATAAAGTATAGAGTAAGATTAATTATGATAATGTCTAGTTCTATTCTCACTGGTATTGTAGACAAAATTATTGGAATTGGAATTAGTATAACTCGTATTTCATCAGAGTTTTATTGCATTTCTTCTTACTAATCACCGACTTGAATATTCGATAAGAATTTCAATGAATAAATAAATAATAGACAAAAATCTGTTGAAAGTAACATGCATTTAGTGATCTTTCCCACAAATCATAAGAACTAATAAATTATATGGTATTTTGAAAGACATGAGTTCCTCGTTTATAGATCTGTTTAATAATATTTATCCACGGGCGTATCAAAAAATTCCTATTTCAGTTTTACAATTGAAATCGAAATGACTACCATTTCAAAACGGAATCTCAGAACCGTGTTGTAATGAACGTTCTTCGATACTGGAGGAACTTTTCAATACAGTCCAAATTCCGTTTTTTATCAATTCCTTGTTTCGAAACCAGCTGATGAGAAGTAAACAGTATTCAAATTTTTTAACCTTAAACTGCGACTGGAATCAAGTACCAGTATTTGTTCGTCAATCTTTTAATTTACGTATTTGAATAATCAATTAATTTGAATAGTCTGAAGCTTAAATAGTTTAGTATACTTATAACTTGGTGAATATGTTGATAACTTTCACTTTTAAACAGTACTCATGATTTTGTTGATTGTTGTATGCGTTTTGCAGCGCTGACTGATATGTTTTTTCAAACATTTTTACTAAGTTATAAGTTAATTATCATCAACAATTCAAGTAGGATGAAGACAAAAGAAGAATTTTAATATACGGTATGTTGATTTTTATAGTACCTAAACTTAAAGACAACTTGATACTGGTGGTCTTTAGCTATATAGCCTACTGTTATGATACTGATAACTTCACTGGTAGTTAGTAGATAAATAGTGTATGCAACGGTTTTATTAGGCCTTTAAAGCACTCGATATTTAGAGCACTCGCTACGCTCGCTTTGCTCGCTGCTCGTGGCTCTAACTCATATCTCACCTCATGTTTTAAAAGCTCCCATTATACAACCGTTGCATAAACTACTATTATTGATTATGATTGTGAACCCTTCTTCTTCTTCATGTACCGTCTCCATGACGGAGGTTGGCTATCATGATGGCGATTTTCACTTTATTAACAGCTGCTCTGAATAGGTCATTATTTGTACACTGGAACCAATCTCTCAAGTTGCGCAACCAAGATATTCGTCTTCTGCCCACTGATCTCTTACCACTTATTTTTCCTTGCATAATGAGGTGCAATATTTCATATTTCTGTCCCCTCATTATGTGACCTAGGTACTTCAATTTTCGTTCCTTAATTTCACTAATGAGCTCTGGCCTTTTCTCCATTCTTCTGAGAACCTCTTCATTTGTTACATGGTCTGTATATGAGATTCTCAGCATTCTGCGGTAGGTCCAAAACTCAAAGGCTTGTATTCTCTTTTCACATAGTTTATTCAAGGTCCATGCTTCCATACCATATAGTAGAACTGGAAACACAAAACACTTAAGGAGACGAATTTGAAGATCCATTTTTAAATCTCTTGATGACAGTAAACCCTTTAATTTGATAAATGCAGCACGTGCTTTCTCTATCCTTATTTTAATTTCCGTGTAGTGATCAGCATTGGAGGTCACCAGCATTGTGAACCCTGTTTACATGCAAATTGAATCATATTGGAAAATCTTGCTGAATTGGAAAACAATAGATGAATTCGCGCAGTCGAAAATGCTATGGGAAGAGAGTAATGAAAATTATTGAAGTTGAAGCTTATTGGAGAGATAAATGTTGATAGAATCAGTGCAGAAAAGCAAAGAGTTGGCGAGGTGAGTTGGTCATGGCGATGGCTGTGGCGGGTTGTATAGGAGTTAATGACCAAAGAGATTTGTGCTGGCCGTGGAAGTAGAAGTATAAGGAGACTGTTGAGCTTCGATGCCACAACCAGAAGTTAATGACTGCTGGGACTTGATTAATTACTTTGAGAAAAACCTGGCGGGCGTCTGCAAACAACCAGAGAGCGCCAACAACAAATTACCGGCAACATTTTAATCAATTTCGATGCTATGAATCATGCCCGGCAATAGTTACAGGGCACGAAAACTGCAGCAGAATGAAAGTTTCTGTTGAACTAACCTAATTCATTTATCGCTACTCAGAGTCAATTCATCAAACTTAATTCTCATCTCAGAAATAACTTATTTGCTCATTGTTCAATCTGCCAGTATCATAATCGTATTTGAAGGTAACTTAACGTCAGTCGATGCTTCATCGTTGACGGAAAATAGACAAAGCTCGGGGTATTTCTCTATTCATTGAAACATCAAGCATCATTTGCTGGATCAAGGAAAACAGATTTTCACTTGGAATTTTCAGAAACTAAATCCACATTCTACATCTCTTCCATTCACCAGATATTCGAGCGCTAACAGGAAAACTCCAAATAAATGAAATTGGAATATTCATTAATTTGCTCAATTTTTTTTCATGAACATAAAGTGTGAGTTTCTTTTACACATTCTGTGATAATAGCTCCATGGAGGGAGTGATATACTGTGATCCAAATGCTTATATTTACAAGAAGATAATACATAAACCCTTGATTTGGGATTAAATAAAATTAGAAACTTTATTCATTGTTATAATCCCTCATCAACATGAAATATGAGTGAACCTCAGATTTTCTCTGTGATACGAATGCCATTATTTACAACAACCGGAAGGATTTAGCTCACAATCCAGTCAGGTCGGACTAGTGGAAATTCGCTCTCTGTGACGGAAAATAAAAATGTTAGTGTCAAAAAATTACCAGATGAAAGGACTAAGAGACATTTCGAATGCAGTGAATAGGAAACAGGAAGCTTTTTTTGACAGTCAAACGCGTGCTGCGCATATTTTATAGCATCAGGCTCAACGCAGATTACAAGCCGTTCAAAGTCACAATTTTTTTCTCGGCTTTAAAGCACTTCCGTATTTAAACTTATTCCGTTGGTTATTTTTAAGTAGTTGGAATATCGAAACCCAATTTGTGCTTGTGATGGAATTCCAGAAATTATTGATGAGATGTACCTGGGCTGAAGCAGCTTGAAAGCTATTATTAATATTATTATTCGAATATTGGATATAAGGTTATTCGTAAATTGGCAAGCTATTTTACCTGAAAAATGCTTCCATGGTTTTATGCTTCAAAATCACAGGGATTTTCAGGAATATTACATTATGTCCACTACCGTCCGTATTCAGGAATCTCTCAAGGGGGGGCGTACCTATGAAGGTGGCTCATATCGACATACACTGGTTGATGGACCCCCTCTATCGTTTATTTCTTTATTCCTTTCTCAATAGCGACATAAAAGATAGTTAGAAGCATACATCAGTTCTTCTATTTAAGCTTTTTTTCACTGGAAAAGAGCATTCTAGTGCTTGGCTATTCCAAATGGGGGAGTCCGGACTCGAGATCCCCTCACTCTAGATACACCTATAATTACGTTGTAATTTTCAAAGAATAGTCCAAATATCATTGGATTATTCAAAGCTTTTCCTTTAAGGCAGTAATTATAGAATATAATTATTTTATACATCATTATTTAATCGAACACTTGTCAAATGAACCTAAGGTACTTAATATATGAAGTGGGGATCTGTCTAATCTGTCATTCTGAAGAATAGAGGGTGGTAATCGTTTCTGAGAATCGAAAATTGGAAATGGAAAACTTGAAAATGTGTTTATTGTTGAGAGTATAGTGGCTTGGTGAAATCGGCTAAGCCACTCCAACAGGTGTCATCATGATTGATGGATAGCAATGACGCATCGCTGTATAATGGTGTTGGTCCTCGGTTTTCATGCAGAGTAAGTTTTAACTTCGTTTTTTTCTCAACAGATTCCAATAATAAAATTGGAGTACTGTGATATCAAACACTCTATTGAGAATAGATGAAAGCGACCATAATTATAAAATCGGATATTTCACTTCAATTCCACTGGCTGCTCGTGCCCACGAAACAGGTGAAGAGCCCTTCTATTGTAATTGACAATTCATCTGAATAAATTGAATTCATTCGTTAATCACAGCTGATACATCGATGGAATGGAACCGACCAATAAGAACGCAGCTTTTTGGATTTCGCAAGAGTATAATCTCTTTTTAGTTAACATTTATCGTGGATATTGACGATTGGTTATAGCGTTATTGATGATAAATTTTTTTAATTTCTAAGTAATGACCAAGAATTACTTTTTAGTTCATGATACAGATTACAAAATATCATGACACTCTGTGAGATGGGACTCTTCACTTTTCATAAGACATGATTCTCGTACGAAGTGAGATTGTCCCATGCAAAATGGTCCATGAGTGAACAATGGTGATTCAGTTATCATGTATGATATTGCGTAAGTTTTCAGAAAATCTCCATGTCAAAATGAGTGTTGTTGAAAAAACACTTCAGATTTCTTTGATATGTGTTGTTATGAAAAAGTTGGAGCCATGATATTTTTTTTATTCATAAATCTTGTCAAAGGCATAAATATTGCGAATAATATCATAACGATAGCTGTGTAATATATTGAAAAATTCTGCCTACTGTGAACACTAGTCGTGAGTGTTCACATGGAAGGATCCGTTTGAAAAGTGAGCGACTGACTACATGCGGCCAACACAACCGAAACAAATATTCGCACTTTTTGTATTATCTGTTTTTCGAAATTTATTATAGCCGGCTTTAGATAGAAGTGCGGAACGTGGCTATTGATCGGATATTATATGAGCTCAGGAAGCTGAGAGACTGCTCCTATTGATAAATATATTTTGTCCGTTTGCCAAATTCAATGGAGCGTAATAAAACTCGAATAGAATCTAGATTGTTTTCGTCGAACCTCATTCCCTTTCTGACTACCTACATTCCACCTTATTCGAGCTCCATCATTCTCTCCCACTATAAAACACGTACTTTTTCACTCCCACTCCATTTTTATCCCTGTTACAGCTGCTAGTTGGCTTAAATTCTCAACAGACTGTTCTCGAAGCTTTTATTAATTGACTCGATTGAGTCAATCGATCTCTATCCAATCAAAATAGCATCGATCCATTCACTTGAATAGAAACCTACAAGTTCAGAGGGAATATGCATTGCTTTTAATGACATACTCTGATCATTTTTCTATTCAATTATAGATTCATCTAGCCTATTAGGAAAATAGTTGTGAAAAAACTTTCACAATCCTTCATAGCAAAAAAAAAAGATCTTAAATGAACTTTCTAGTGAAAATTTAGCACGCATTGAAACCTTCGATTGAATGAGACTGTTATAGCTTCTTTCCACATTAATTGAATTATGATAGGTCTAATAAGGGAAGAGCCACCTATGTAACTCCATTAGTAGCAATCCAATAACTCAATTACCCTAATTATAAGTTCCACTCATTTTGAAATTGTTGAATGGAAATGAACTCGTGGTTATTTTTCATGTCAAATTTAATGAGCTGATAATCATTTCCATCCCTTTGCAGTTATTGTTTTACAAGCAATCAAAAACGTCTTTTGATTGCCAGTTTCCATCAAATATTACAAGAAAAGAGTTCGGAATAATGTTTTCAAAGCACAGCTATTTATATTGGTTTTTTCTCCAGGGCCTTCATTGTTAAGAGAGGATACTGGAGTAAATGGACGATTTCATCTTGATATAGATGCACCATTAAAGATATTAGATATTTGATCGGAGATTTTCATTAGAGATACCAGATGCGATCAGTGCACTGTTGGGGAAAGAACGGCGAAGGGAACAAGTGATATTTCAGGCAGACATTGGTGGTAAGCCCGCAAGCGAGAGCAAAAGAGAAAAATGAGAGAGGGAGTGAAAGAGCGAAAAGTGGTGAGCGAGCGCGTTGTTATGCTGGCGAGCTTTTCTCGTTCAACCGTTCGTTTTCCGTTTCCAAATTGAAATTCTATTGAGATGGATCGAATAAAACTGTTTTTCGTCGCGGCGTTAATTTACCGCCGGAATGTTCTATGTTTTGCCAATTTTATTACCATTATTCATTGGAACAGATTCAATCAACGCACTCAATGAAAGTAGTTTTGTCTTGCCTATCGCCGCGAATAAACCAACGTTCAATTGGAAACAGCCAAGCGTACGCGGTTGCAAATTAGAAACGCAAAATTTGTTTTGCGTGATCAGTGAGCGTATTTACTCAACATAAGCCGAGCCTCACTGCACAAACATCACTCAAGCTCCACCACGATATGCGGATATTCGATAGGAACTGAATTTAATTCATGCCTGAATACCAAGCCAGGATGGACCTATTGTTTCAGTAGTTGATGAAAATATCTCATGAAGCTCCAAAATAATTTGTGAATATCACATCATAATATTAATATTGATAGTCTGTTGAATAAGGAATCAGTGTTGAACCTTCCTCATAATAATTATTATCATCAACTATCGAAATAACAATGCAAAAGCCCTGAATTCATTCGGTGTAATTAATATTATGAGAAATAGCACTAACAACAAAATATTAATTTATTTTTGAAAAGTATTTGTTCACTGTGGTTGTTATCGTACCAGACCATCATTGCAATTGCAAGTGGAAATTACAAGGTATTATCACAAGAAAATCTTGAAATTTTTAATCTCATGACAATACTCCACTTTCACAAAGTTTCAAAGTTACCAATGTTTTGAGAGGAGAGTAAAAATTGATCAATTTCATTAAAACGACTGTAAAACTGTGAATGTCTCATTCATGAAATCAAATTCTTCGTGAGCACATCTAATAATCCTGTTTTGAAATTAAGAAGTTATTTGAGCGGATCTTGATTCGAACTAGTCTTCGAAATGCTTCCGCATGATTCCACATGAATGCTGCACTGCTGTAGTCGATTTGTTGCTCAATTCCATTTGTGAAATAGACGGGAATTAGTCGGAGGTTTGCCATTATATTCGCCAGTTTATTACTATCGCTCGGAATGCAATATTGCAGGTAGCATTGCCAGCGCGTATTGCCAGTGTGTTCAGGTGTCCGAAGTAATGTTCAATTTACAGCTTACAATAAAGTAGGTCCTTGTGTTTCAAATTGAAATACTCTCTGGAAATCTCCAGGGCTCTTTGCAGATCGCTTCACAACAAGCAAATTAAATTGCGTCGCAAACTTATTCACATAATTTCAAGCATTAAATGTAATTTCTGTTAAAGTTGTGTTCATGCACTACTAAGCTTACCCTCATCCACTACTGGAATTGTGTTAATACACGTTAACGCTTTGTCGCTTTCCTTTGTGGGTGAAAGCGATTATGCATTGCTATTCCTGATAGCACAAACAGCTGGGGTCCAGCTGGTTTCAAGCTTGAATGTTCCATTCAACAAGCTGGATTCAGAGCTGTAATACAGCTTGATTCAAGTTAAGAAGTTACCACGTTTGAAGCTGTTTGCAAAGCTTGAAAGTTCAAGCTGGAATCAAGTTTAATCATCCAAGCTTAAAAGTATAAGCTAGAATCAAGGTTGATTCTAACTTGAAACAAGCTGGACCGTAGCTGGAAAATTCAAGGTTGATTTTAAGAATGAAAATTCCAGCTTGTTACAAGTTTAAAACTTCCAGCTTGATTGCTCACAGCCTGTTACAAGTTTGAATTAGGCTGGTTTGATCAAACTGGAACTTCCAATTAAAACAGGCCCAGTCTGGCAGGGGTGGCAACCTGGCGATCGCCAGGGGCCCCCCGAGCTAGGGGGCCTCCAAACTGGGAGATTGAAAAAATACTTGTTTGGTGTTTATGTTTTCAATCAACCTCATGACTTCCACAATAAACGTCGCTTAAAATACAGGGTGTTTCAGGAGGAATGTGCAATACTTCTCAGGCTGATTCCTCACACCAAGTAGACAAAAAGGTTCCATGAGACCAACCCCCAAAAACGCTTTGATACCGAGATAACAATGGCGGAAAATTGAGATTTTTCAAATAATATTAATTTTTCTAGTTTTCTAGAGGATTTAGTAAATTTCTAAAATAAGCAATTCCTATGTAAAATTAGCTGTGGAATTCAATAAAACCAGTTCCAAGTTTGTCACTTTAACGGTCATTGAGATAATTGGAAAAATATGCTAAAAAACGCCATTTTTCAACAGTAAGGCCGGAGCGTTGAGGGTAGAGGGTGGAGGGTAGATGGTAAATCTATGGAACATACACATCATCCATAGTAATGTATCGTATAATAGTAGCTTCAACCAACTACCCTCTACCCTCTACCCTCCACCCTCCAGGCTCCAGCCTCCAACCAAGTAATTCTAGCGCCATTTTGTTTTTGAGTTTCTACTTCCCATATTTAAGAATTTTGAGGTTATGTTCTCACTTGCAACATGGAAGAGGAGAAGAGGAACAAAAATACAAATTCTAAAATAACGAAATTTACTATTTTTCTCACCAATTTCATTGATTCGAATTTATTGATTTCAAACAAATTAAAAACGTTTGCAGTAAACTTCTCATCGTTTTATAGCTTAGGCTACATCGTCGTTGTGCTTATGGGCTAACCTAACTGTAGAAATTCATGTCTTATCTGCGCAAACTTCTGCTTTATTAATTAAATATCAATAAATTAATTAATTCATTTCATCGAAAAGAAACCTGTTCATACAATAAATATTATTCCATTGTAGAAACAATGATAATGAATGACACCGTTGAGTAGTAAGTTGTTGAGAAAGATTGATTGAAACGATAAAGCATATGGACCGTTGCTTCTCGGTATTGTCATTAAATCGTCAATGGGAAAACTCTATCTGTTATATTATATTCTTGTAGATACATTTATTCTCTACAAACATTATACAAGTTTAATCATGTTTTGATCGAAATGGAGCAGTATTATTGAAATTTTGAAGTCATGTCTATTCTAGAAGTCATTCAAGTTGGTTGAAGTTACAGTAGTTGAATTTTCGGGAATTTTACGTCAAATAGACGATAGATCATACTTTAAATCAAACATTATCATATATGAATACAATCACTACAAATATTGACCAATAACAATTACGATACTTTCTAAATAAAGTTATATTCTTCAAAATTTCGAATGTCTCATCGCTAAATATTTTCAGTTTGAATCGTGTGAATAGCTAAGTTACATGAATCCCTGCTAGGTGGTGCTAGTGAGGCTGGTGATAGAAGGAGTCTCTGAATCTTCATAGAAACTGTCCGTGAAATTGTTGTTTAGTGGCTAATATTAAATTGTATGAGATAATATGCAATATATAATGATATAAATCTATTTGAAATCATATATTATAATAAAATAATATTGAAATTAATATTAATAAGACAAATATTGAGGTTGAAATGTTGTCTATATATAAGAATTTCAAGATGGCTGCCGAACACTATGGGAACCATCTACCCTCCACCCTCTACCCTCTACCCATCACCCACTACCCTCTACCTTCCACCCGCAATGCTATCTACCCTCCAGGCAATTTACCATCTACCCTCTACCCTCTACCCACCGGCAGTGCGGCCTCAGCCTCAGGGTTGTAACTGTATAGGGAATCATAAAATTGTATTTGTTATTAATGGAAGTTGAAGAGAGTCGGATACTTAAGAAAAAAGTTACTAGGCGGCGAATGTGTAAATATCACCCAAATCTCAAAAATCGAAAAATCGCTACCAAACACAAATTTATCACTTGTGTTATTTTTTGTCAATTTTGCGTTCTTTGATCGCTATTTCTGAGATTTGGGTAAGATTCACAGAATCGCCGTCATTTTCTTAAGAATCCGACTCTCTTCAACTTCCATTAATAACAAATACAATTTTATGATTCCTTATCTACTTATAACCCTTATTGTTGAAAAATGGCGTTCTTAGCATATAAACATTCCATTAGTAAAGACAGTCAGTCGTTTCCCGTTTCTGGAGGAATAGTAATTGTTGCATTACACTCTAACTGATTAACTGCATATTATTCGGAGGTGTTCTGCATCATCACTTGGTTGTGATGACTGGTTTATGGTTGAGAGGTTTGACGTGCTAATTACACGTTACTTCTATCCTGGTTGATGATTATTCGCCTGCTGTATTTTCTGTCCGAGCTGGGAGGGCATTCTGGCGGGGTGGGGGTGGCTTCGGCTCGGTCGGTGTTGGTTTGGGGGCTGTGGGTTCTTTTGAGAATTTATGTCCCGGTATTGGCCGGGCTGGAGTCGTTTTCCTGTCTTGCCGGAGTGTCTTCTTCGCTTGGATGTACTGTATAGTTTGGTGAATATGAAACTGGCAACCAGCTGGTAGGTCTAGGCCCTTCATAGGGCTGTTGAGCCATTGACAAAGCTTTTTCCTATAAAATTAATTGATATAATTCATCCATGATAGCATTTGACTAATTGATGCATTTTTAACGTTTCTTGGACATTGCACCACTGTTGAGAAGATCTTCAGTTTTCTTAAATACTAATATAAAAATACTTAAATATAATTTACCGGAAAAACAATTCTATGGTCAAGTAGGATCTGCACCCGTGAATTTAAAGAACGAGTTTCCAGTGGCTTTGATCTATTCTTTCAACCCATCCTCTGCTAGGAATATTACAACCATGGGACGATTAGTGGCAAGGAGAAATCTGTTGGAAAATAGACTAGATAAATTGTTCCCCCATTATGGGGGATTCAAAGAGATGTTTCACCTGGGTAGTAAAGTGTATTGATTTTTCATATGAATAAAAAATAAATATCTTTCAAACTAGTTATGAGGGAGACAACATGGACACCACGATCCATTCCATTACGATAAGGTTACTTGAATGAGTAAAAGTTTCTTTTACTCACAATATCTTACTGGAGTAAGTACAAATCCGTATATGAGAGTGTAGTATTTCCAGTGTAATCTGGACTGAATCGAAATAGAACAGGCGTCCTTGCAGTGAGTTGAATTGGCTTGTTGATCAGTGAAGCAAGAGAAAGTTACTGTCTCGATGACCGGGTTACCCTGGACACTGCACAGCTTTGTCGGGCTGTTTCTTCAATTAGCTGGAACAGATAAAAAACGGCGCTGGCTGCGAGACATTCTCTGTAGGAGCATCGTTGACCTGGAATTCGGCGGAAGAGGGTAATCGTGTGGCCATGATGAAGAAGAGTTGATGAAGTGAAAGTGGGGTTGAGATGGGACCCGAACCCCGCCTATTGCGGTTTGCGGCCGGCTTTATTGCTTCCGTGCTCTACAATCGTCTTTTTTAATTCAGAAATCCTTTGCCAATTCAAGTGCTCCTTACTTCACAATCAGAGTGGTTGGGAAAATTGAGTGGGAAATTATGGTCTTCAAGAATGTTGTTTTCGTACAACACAAGAGATCCACTCTTCTCCATCGTTTCATTTTTCTAATGAGCAGATATTGTGATGAAAATGTCTCCTTTCAATTTCACTCAAATGACGGACTTTCATTCGACGATCAATGCCTCATTGTAGCCCAAATGGAGGAGTCTGGTCGTCGCCACCCCACCCACAAACTGGTATGGGCTCTGGCGTCAACTTTACTAGTATGTTACTGCCACTGAATTCCAGTCATAAACAAAGATCAGTGAATGGCCAGCTCTCCCCATTTACAGCCTAATCTCTAGTTATGAGTACGGATTCACAATTCTCAGCATGATGGACTCGTGTAAACTCGTGGATAGTATTCTAGCAATGCGAACTTTTGCCAAATCACAACAAATCCAGGAATGCTTATCCACCTTTATTGGACAATGGTAGATGATATTGATCAGTGCAATAGATAATTTTGTCTTTCAGCAGCAAATTGTCTATCGCAATTTATTCAAGTTATGATCTAATCTTCTTGAAAATCAACATACTATTAATTTTGATTTTCTATTTGTGAATTTTTGTTTGAAGAGTAGTTTATTTTTGTTTGATTGGTTTAATTTGTGTTTGGTAGTTGAAAGTAATTTTTTCAGCTCAATTATAATTATAACTATCAATTATAATATCTGAACATAGATTTGCAATGGAATGAACACATAGATTCTCCCTATATTGTAGGCTATTAATTTATAGTTTTTGGACATTTATAAGTGGGATGAGTAAATACACAGAGATCTTATAAGCTACAATTATGAGTCATTCACTTTCTGAAGATTTTCTTGTAGTAGTTTTTTTTAAATATTTATTATTTCTAGTTTATTTCCTATTAAAACGTCTTCCTCAATTCCAAGTCTTTTCCAACTACTCAGGGAAGAAAAGAAAAATGGTATTTCAATCCTCAATTTCATTCTATGATTCGTTCTTCATCGAATGAACCCAACAGGAGGAATGAAGTAATCGTTTTCCAATTCTTAATTTCATTATTATTTTTCCTTTATCAAGCTCAAGCAAGATTGAGAAAAACGAGAAACGAAACAGTAATATTTCATTCCTCGTTTTCAATTTCATTTATTCTTCATTGAGCGAAACGAGGATTGAAAAGAACTATAGATAAATAGTTTTCGGTGAACATCGCGTTTAGAACGTTTTGGCTTATGGACTGGTGTTAGGAAGGAGGGAGGGAGGGATTTAGGAAGACGTACCTTGCATAAATCTACGGCGAGTGTGATTGGTTGTGGGCGGGGGTAGTAGTGTACTAAGCCAACTTTCCACCAAGGCGGTGCTGAAAGCACGTAGCCATGCAATCTACATACAGGTTACTTGAGAATCAACCCCTTCCTTGACCCCCCCTCACCACAATCCATTCCCTGTGTAAAAGTGAGCCGGGACCAAGAAACGTTGATTTATGACGGAACTACGGACAATATTTCACACTCCGTCTGATGTTTTATGAATGTAAAAATGTTCGTACCTCTTGAATTTCGACTGGCATGCATATTTCATTCGACAGTCCAACTGTAATCGTACAAATGTCTGAGCGATAATGATATTTTGGCGAATATATACTCTATTCACCTCATTCAAGCTTTGTGTGTGACAGAATTTGGAAGAATATGAGAAGTTTATTCATTCAAGGAACTCGAATTCACTGACTAAAAAAAAAATCACATTGTTGATTTTTTAAAATCTGTATCATACTAAGAGAATAGAGAATCCCAAATATATTGAACTTCTTGATTTCAAATGAATAATCAGTTTTATTGAGAGCTGGTAGAGAAGATTGGATAGGATCAAGGATGAAGAAAGTGTATGTAGGATGAGAATTATGTGGGATACTACTTGGGGTAGAATGAAGATATGAAAGCCAAGTTCAACAACTTATTACTTTATTTAAAGAGACATCATAAGATGAATTTTTTCCAAAATTTTCCTAAAATTAAGTCGCTCAATCGAAACGAGGTTCATCAAGGACTGATGAATACCAGAAATTCAATTAAGTATCAAGTTCGAGTTAATGTGAAGAATCTTTGATACTTTATTTTACATATCTTTAATCATTGAAACGAAGAATTCAGGTCCCAGTAATACTATAGCCTACACCATATCCATAAAGACTTTGCATGAAAATTATCATAACTTGGTTGCAACCTTACCTTCACGATAAATTCAAGTGTTTTTTCAAATATTGATAATTTTTTAAAACGTTACGTGTTAAACCTTCAACGGTTAACAATTAATTAATTAATTAAAATTGGCGAAATGGTTGCTGAATTGTGAATTATTCCATTGTACAAGCTATAATCCTTCTCAAACAAAATCATAACAACAGCAAAGCAACATCAGAAGCGGAAAGGGAGTGAGGCTGTGTGCCATGCTGGATCACGTAACGCATGGTAATAAATGTGAGCTTTCACACCAGAACGCGAGCGTCCTGTACGGGAAACCCGCTTCCTGCTGTCAGCTAGACTCCTTCCTTTTTCAACTACTGGTCCGCTCAGCTTTGTGTGCCCCATACATGCTGGTTATAGTTCTATTGAATAATGTTTTTCCCTTCTTCATACAATTTTAAAAGTTGGACTCACAATAATTACAACATCATTCACCTACTCATAATTACCTTAGCTAGTTAACACGTTGACATTGTAATAATAAATAAATATTACAACGAATATTCGTTTGTGCAGATGCTTAGGGAATAAATTATTTGTTTCTTGACAATCTTGAGATGTGTAACATCTGCTCTGTTTATAATACTTTATTGAGATGTGTAATAACAGATCTGTTGAAAATAATTTTCAATACTATTATCATACTATTTATTATGATTACATTATATATTATATCATTTTTATCTTTTATAATATTATTTATTATTATCGCCAATTAATTATGTTTCATCTTAAGAAAAGATTAACTATTACACATATTTACAAACATCACGCATTTATTATACAAGAGAATTCTCGTCGGTGAATTCCAGTTCAACTTGGAACAAGTATTAGAAAATATTCGCATGCCTCAAACGTAATCCAACTTAATATAATTGAACAAACAGTGTCATAGTGATTGGGGGGGACAATTCCAGAATTTATTGAAAATTTCTTTATTTGAGATAATTGTATGAAAATCCTACATATTTCTGTTTGATTCTGAAGAACAATAAATATATCGCTAGAATGTTTCCAGTAATGTCCTATTTAAAAGTTCAATTTCAGGTGTCTGAAATCTCAGCCGCTATAAACCTTAGCCGCTCTCCATTTCTTCTGACTGTCACTCCTGATGACTGTAACTAGAATACAGCAGCCGCTGCAATTTCCCAACTGCTCGGCAAGTGAAATAATTGTGAAATAGCTGGCAAGAGCAGAATAGAGGTCTATAAATTGTCAGTCACGTTATTAGGGTCGTTACCTTAATCCTTGGAGATTGGATGGTTGGCGAAGAGTGTCGTCGTCCCACTCACACACAGGTTGCCACTGCCAGGGTCGAGCAAGTTTGTAATCGAGTTTCGAGGCACTAGTGCGGAACTTTCCCAACAGAAAAGCATGTTCGAATGAACTAGAAGAGACGCAAAAAAGCGCTGCATCGCCACGCTGCAGGTACAAATTAGTGGCTGGCTGCGACAGCGGCTGGAGCTTGAGAATGTGTGCTGCTGCTATAAGTTGATCAGAGAGCAAGAGAGAAGAGAAAAATCAGAGAAGCACAATTGTGGTGATAGTGAGGGAGAGTGAGTGACAGCAGGGTGGAGCATGAGAATGTTTGCTATAATAGGTTGATGAGGGAGCTAGAGAGAGAAGAGAAAAATCGCTCCTCAAAGGGTGATTGTGTTGAGAGGAATAAAGATGAAGTGAGGTAGTGGAAATTTAGAGGGACATGCAGACGCAAGTTAGTGTTTTGGTTAGACAAAAGACATGTTAACGATGGATGAGGAGGAATGAGTTTGAGAATGTGAGGCATTGAGTTCATGGGAGAGCTAGAAAGAGAAGATAAAAATCGAATTTGACAATAGTTTCAAGAGAGATTGTGTGTGAGAGAGATTGTTGAAAGACATGCTGCCACAAATTAGTGCTTTGATGAGTTAGAAACAGGTTAATGATGATGTGATGGGAAGGGTGTAGTTTGAGAAATGAGAACGTGAGGAGCAATTATTATTTGATGGGAGTTGAGAAGAGAAGAGAATAATCGCTGTAAAAGTGACAAAAGTGTTAAATGAAAGTGGGAGAAAAAAGATAGTTTGAAAAATCTTGCAGATGCACGTTAGTGTCTTGTTGGGACGAAAGAGTGATGATCCTAGTTGGGTGACGAGGAAGCAGTACAAGCAAGCTGTTGGGAAAACAAAAAGAGGAAAAATGGATAAGAATTTGACTATTGTTTCTAGAGAGAGAGAGAGAGAAAGTCTGAATGGAAATGTATCTAGATTCAAATTAGTGCCTTATAGCACAAAGGATGTAAATTACAGAGGATTCACACCCTCTGTGCTTATACATACTCTGTGCTTGTATGATAGAAATATAGAAAAGAAGAGTAGAGTTTCAGAATGTGTAGTGTAATAATTTCATGAGCAAGTTTCAGAAATATGAAGGAAATATAAGTTGAGGGAATTACTAAGGTGTTGAGAGTGACAAAGTTGAGAAGAACAAGCAACGTAGGTAAGAATAACGCGATAATTAGAGAATGAGATTGAAGGTTGAGAATATGTGATGCATTAAGTTGAAGGAAGAGAATAGGAAAACCATTGATGGAAGTGACAGAAAAGTTGTAAGAGAAAGTTTAGGACTTGCAGACTCAAATTGACGTTTTGTTAGAAGTGATAGTAAGATGAGAAGGGTGGAGGTTGAGAGTTTGTGGTGCAATAGTTTGATGAGAGAGATGAAACAAGAAAAGAAAAATTGCTGTAGAAGGTAAAGGATGAGTTGGAGGTCGGTGGGGTGGCATAGAGTAACCGTTGTTGTGGACGGATGCCTCGCCAATGTAGAGTAGAAGAAAGTGTACAGGCAGCTTTACCTTCAATGGTGTGAAATTCAAGTCTGCAGAGTTAATTACCGGCGGGGAGGAGCTCACCTACCCTTTCCCTGTTTAAGGGTTGGTTTCCTTTGTCACTTCAATGACACTGTGCGTCACTGGTAGCACAAACGATCATTGCATTCTCCAACAGCAAAAAGGTTGACTCGCACCTGTTGGCAAAATGCTCGTTCGACTTGTCTGTCAATTAGTCTCCGCTTCTAATCACAGAGCTGCATATTTTTTCAGGGCAGCACAATTTTCGAGCGTGTTTTTTTCGTTGGAAGCGGTAGAATGGTCGAATTTAATTAGATAATAAAACCAAAATATTAAAAAATACAGTGCATACTTCTTTAAATAACGTATGTGTCCCTGAATGCTCTTTGTGTTGTTTGGAAATACCGTATGTTGGAAAATTAAATGAAACGTTTCTAATTTGACCTACTTTTTACTCAATATATCACCATGCTATTCAGACGTGTCGTGAAACAAGCATCCAAAATACTCAGAAAGTACATATCCTTCACAAATCTGCGCATCTGTGTGTTTCTATTTCATGCTAGTTATGATGCTCATTCCCAATTACGACTATAATATTATTGATTTCAGTAGATCCCAGACTCTCGGATGCTGTTATCCTTTCTTGGTAATTATTGCAATAATTTTTGGTAAAAATTAAATGCAATTATTGTATTTTGTGACCAATCTACTAATTCTCGAGCTACTGGCCTGCTTTGTGACGGACACCATTAGGATAAGCTCAATTTGATATAGTTGTTAAACTACTACTTCAATAATACAGTACATATTAACTATTATTGGTTTACCCCAATAGAAATAAGAGCTAATGGATTTGAGTCTCGTTGGCTTGATTGAAATTCAAGTCTCATTGAATTAATAGTAGTTATTGCCTAACTCTTTTATTTCACAATGTTATAAACAATTAAATATGCATGCCTTATTCTACTATTTCGTTCTTTCTCTTTATTAGGCTTCTCCTATCGTTTCTCCGGTTGAGTTTTGTATTATAATGGCCAACCATCATTTCAAGCTACTGTATTCTGGAACCTACTATTCTATTTCTTCTCTACACTCATTCATGAGGATTTAGTACTCGTTTTCCTATGAATTGGCTGAATCTTCAGGTATCGCGTCCATTGATTTCCAATCAATTAATGTAGTTAAAAAAAGCTGGCAACCGGTGAGAGGTCGTTTTGGTGAGTTTGGGCATTTTAGGAGAGATGGCAGAGGAAATTCGAGGCCTCTTTCAGTATTTGATTTCATTAGTTGAGCGAACTTGGCCGGCATACAAACTCTAATAGAGTATCTTCTTCGTTCGCAGCGTTTGCTTGGCATTCGATCAAGAGTGCTCTCTTCACAAGAAAGGTTATTGCATCATTTCCATGGAAAAATTAAATTACGAGAGCTGCTCTGAAGTCGACGGAAATCTCTCGTCATAAAGTGAAGAGGCCAATGCACGAATCGCGAACGCAGTTTTCCGTTTTGTCGCTTGCTTTGCTCTACTTTTGAATCGTTATCATCTAAAAGTATCTCTTGTAATTAGATATGAATCATTCACATTCAGATACTCTACATATATTGATGGATAGATATGAATCATTCACATTCAGATACTCTACATAATATTGATGGATAGTTTGAAGAATCGAGATTTCTCTGCTTGAACTCTAAATTCATAGATATTATAATCAAAAGCAGTAACATTTCTCCAGTTCTGCTCCCAATCTAGTTATGAATATGATTTAGAATTGTATCATCATTCGAATATGGATCAATAATAATCATCATTCTATAATTATGAATATAGTTGAAAATTGAATAATTTATTTCCTAATAGTAAACGAATATTCAAAGTCATAAATCAGATCAATAATCATTCAGTACGTCAATACTTTGTTTATCAATTTTAAAATCTGAGATCGAGTGGATAAATAAAGAAGAAAACTCAGATTTCTCCTATATATAGAAACTATGTTTGTAGAGAAACTATGCTTTTCAAGTAGCCTATATTAGATCAAGTTTCAAAGTTTGTACAATTCAATAAAAGTATGCTCAGAAGAACCATAATCGACAAATTTGTATAGAATAGTATGAAATTAATTTTTAAACAATATCTCATCTTTCCGAATCCTCTGAAAATATGTCACATCCCATCCACTACTATCTACTCTATAAATGACTATGACTGACTAGCCTGACTTAGGCTGTGACTTTCTCCACTTGGAAGAACTAGGTTGTTTCAATAGCATCCAATAGCATCGTCTATTAAGCTTCCATCATAAAATTCATACTTCTTTGATCATAGAAAATGCTATGTCATGTTCAACTTACTGCAGTTTTCATCTCGGGTAAAAAGATTTTCCATGAATGAAAAAAATTCTTGGAATATGACTCTTAATTTTTCTCATTTTCCTTTGTTCAACTCCCTCCACGTGATGGTAAAATTTCTTACTCTGTCATCCAGAAATTACCAAGAACATTATTATATTGAGGAAATATTTTTTCAGCTTTCCTTATTGCGACACGCAGTATCGGATTTCTGATTCGCTTCTCCTAAGGGAGTCAATGTTTCTTTTAAAGGAAGAGACAAAAGAATCGGATGAAGTTTCGCAGTTGATTAAGCACTGCACAGCACTGAATGTGACTGGATTCTCTGTCTCTATCTATTGATTGGATGGCACCTCGTTGTCCCTTGTTTCAGTCACTTTTTTATCAACTATTCACCGCTGCACAAAGCATGGGGGTCGGTTCAATATTTGAGCAGCCTGTTTTGGCTGACATCCTCTGATCTTGTCAGTGTTTCCCCGACACAACCAGCTCCTGATTTAGTCACGCCATCACAATTGGCGCGGTTGATTCTCTGAATTTTTCACTGCTTTATTCTCCAGCTCTCGACTGCTTGAATCGCAAAGAGGCTGCTCACTTCTCTTTAACAACTGAACAGAGATTTCCATTATTCTATTTCGACGATGATTTTATCAAAAACCAGGAAGTTCCTTTTTTACTAAATTAATAATAAATTGATTCGATATTGTTTAAAACTGGCCATTGTGGAGAGAATTTCCATTGGCAAGAGTAGTGATTGAATCAAGAGGAAATGTTTGTATTCATTTTGAATTCGGAAACATGGAATGGGTAAAAATCTTACATTATGTTGAAAGTATATTTATTGCGGATGATGCCCACATAAGCATTTCAGCTTGTTCATGGGTGAAGTAATGGATAATGAGTGTGAAGGTGATTGATGAGGTGTAGAACAGCCATGCCTACTGGGTCTCGAACCCTGACCAGGCAGTGCTGAAGGTTGTGACGCACAAGCCCACCGCGCATATTTCTGACAGATTAAAAACTCATAATCAATTGAATTATTTCATTTTTCCTGTCAATGGAAAAACTTCATTTCAGTTTTTGCTAGGGATGATATCCTCTAAAGCTATTGGATGCTATTGTGTTGGTTATGAGGGATGAAATAACAGATGAATGGACCAACAAAACATTTTGCTATTAATGTGGTACAGTACTTACAAATGAGTAAATTCACAGTATGATGAGGCGTACATTTACACAATTGAAGAATATTTCCCATTTCATTTCAGTAGCTTTGGTTCAATCTATAGGCAATCGCAATAGACAAGTATTTGACTTGAGCAATAACAACTGGAAATTTGAAAGACCAATAAACCATGAGCTTCGACGCTCTGGGAGAAGAGACCGTAGTATTGTAGTTTGAGCGGCAAACTACAAACTTCCCAAACTGTAGTTCCTAAAATTTCAGGTTTGGTTTCCGCCCAGTCAGAAACTTGCATTGGGAAGTGCGAGTTAAACGGGCAAAAGTCTAGAGTTTGATAAATTCCACGAACAAAATTTTCTTGCTTTGAGTTATTCTAGATATTTACAATATCTGAAATACTATTTACTATTCATACTAGTAAATTCGAAGTAAATAAACGAAAATCTATTATTCAAATCATAAACTACTGTTCAAATAAGTTCTTAAACTTATTGTTCAAATCATAATCGTATTGGATTCAAAATGAAAAATATTCAGGTTGTAAATAATATTTGAATATTATCCATTAGTTTCACCTGCATAATATTTAGACTAATATATAATTGTATTATCTAGATTGAATTCGTCCGACTTCAGCCCACACTACCCACTCTGTTAGTGACAGATGTAGGCTATTGCTGAATTGCACAATAATCACATGTGTCGGATCTTGATCGGATGGAGGCTTCCACCATTGGCAATTGGCATTTGTCCAATACTGTCTGTATATCCCACTCTAGATCGGACACCTTAATGCTCACAAAGTGCGATTTCGCTGGGAAAACCTCGTTCTATCTAGGTTACTCACTGATCCTTAAGACTACATTCTCGAACATGTATTGCAGGACTTGAGTCGTAATTTGAGAAATTGTATTTTTTGAAATCCTCTTTCAATGAATAATGTTGAAGTACAAATAAAAAAATATCAAATATTGGCTTTGTTAGAGATTATATCAGTAGAAATTTGTGAAGATTTATTCACCTGCGAGAAAAGAAGACCGAAGTAAACTCACTGTGAAAAATTAATTTCTTTAAAAAAATCATTTGATGAGCAACTATTTCTGGAAAATTTCATCAAGCTGTGTGTTCACGGTGGAATTCACTTCCAAGATCAACTTTACGATTTGATATAAGACAAATGGAATAATCGGAGTGGAATTGTACTTCTATGATTATTGAAACGTCTAGTAATAATATTTATATCATATTTCACATTCGTTAAACTTTCTTGAGAATAATAGAGACATGTTCTCTCATTCCAGCAAGATTGAAAAGTATCTGAATATTATTCATTAGCAGAGCACACAGCAGAGTGTTGAATAAATAGTAGCTATTATTTATGAAGTTTTTTATACTTATTACTGTCATTGGATTTATTCCTTTGAAAATTTATAACTTCTTACATTCTCCATTCTGATAGAACGGGATAATTCTAGCTGGAGCTAACATTCATTTTTTGTGAGCTTGAGGATTCATTTCTCAACAGAGAATATTTTTTTATTATTTGCTGCTGTATTTTGTTTAGTTCTTACCAGCTATACCAGCTTACAAGCTATTCAACTAGTACGCAACAAATACTGTATGAAGATACAGTTGTTTACTACTCACAAACAACATTCTGGAGTGTTAGAAATGAGTGTCATTTTTCCAAATCAGTATCGAATGAGCCAACTACTGGTCTTCTGCAGAAAAAAACGCCGCTAGCAGAGAGGAATAGTTTCGTGCCGGCTCACAGTTTCACATGAATCATGTTCATGTTATCTTGCAGCTAGATAGCCTTGCATGCAGAGCTCGAATGTATGTTCAGGACGACGCGGAATGACAATAAAATATTGCTTCTTTCCTTCTTTCTATTCGTTATGTGAATTGAGTTTCAGATAACTGTAACCGGTAATCGTATTGAATATGGCTTCTCTGGGGAAAAAAGCGTTGGTAGAGAGCATTTGCATACACATGATACACTATGACAGCACTGACATTTGAAACTGTTAGTAGTTGCTCCAAGTTTGTCAAGTGCATGAATAATACAAGCAAAGCTCAGCTGAACGCACACCACTTTTCACATCTCATTTAGAATGATCAATACTTGCTTCTCCGACTCTGCTAACAGTTCACTACTCATCTGGGAATAGTTCAGCTCCTGCTATCCACACGGAGAGCCCTTTTTCTCGCCATTCTAGACGATTCTTCGTTTCTCTCTCGATTTTCGTGTATTTTTTCGCCGGTCTCAACCGATTTTTCCGATCGAACGGATCAAGCCAGGAATTTTCATCTAGATAAACTCGGGGAAAAGGGTCGAGTTACAGCGGCTGGGCCAGCGAAAGAAAATTCTCCCGGCAGCAGAGAGAAAAGAGCTACCGATCGGAAAATGGAAATATTTACGGAATGCACTCGCATTTCCCCTGCGCCGTTCAACTGCGGGTTATGCAACACGCCTCGTCTCTTCTCTGCGAGGCTGGTCGATTGGCGATGACACAGTAAAGGGACCAGTGGCAACTGTTTTTAACTCTTCTCACTCAACTTTTCATTGCTTTTCTGTTCAATTCAAAAGTAGCACAAACAATTCCTGTTAGTCTATTTCTCTCAAATCAATCATCTCACTATTAGTACATAGGGCCTATGTACTAGCTATTAGCTAATAAAGTAGGTATATAAAACACAATGCTACATATAAACTTAGAGACAGTTCTATCATTACCTGAATGATATTGATTGTAACAATTTCAAAGAATATCATCGCTCAGAGATCAAGGCTCGGTGCTAGAATAGGCCCTATATATTTTTGATAATATACTACTCACTTTTTTTGCCTCGTCTATTTTTAACTACTCACTATTTTTAACTCATTATTTTTTGCCATGTATAAAAGTTGAAATATCATCCACTGTCATTTATGTAAATATCAGGTTTCATTCAAATACTTTTTATATTATAAGATTTTATAAAGTCTTTTGTGTTATAAGACTTTTCTACCATCCATACCAATTAATTATGGTTCATCTTCTGATGTCTCTTGGTGACATTTTGAAAGTTATCTATAACTATTCATAATAAAATATTATAAGCATCACTATTAGCTACTATTGTCAAAAATCATTCTAAAACCGCTTTATGTTACCTCTAATGTAGCCTACATTAGAATTCCAAATTTGGCGGCGATCAAAGTTGATTTTTCGATCACCTATTCTAATTTCTATCAAATCGAAATCTCAATAGAAATTCCAAAACTGTTGTTATAATGTTATCCTCCAAACGTTTTCTACAGATAGGCTACCTCTTGTTTGGATAAATACTTTCTGACTCTCAATTCTTCGATGAGTGTTTGTTCTTCAAGTGATCATTGTTACTTCTCGATCGTTGAAAGTTTGTTGAACGTTCAAGTAGATGTTTGGGCACTTTGTCTAAAAATGTAACCGAGTTGTAGGTAACGAGTGTGTTTGGCGTTGGCGTTATCAGCCAGCAGCATGAATTCACGACGTGAAGCTTTGAACCCGAACTTCAGTGAGGCTGCGATAAGCTTGAGTGCGCTACGTATTGATGGTTTATCGGGGCATCCCAGAGGAAGTGGCGCATCATGAACTGAACTAAGCCAGTAGAAGTGGAAAGGAGAGCAAAGCCGAAAGCTGTAGAACGTATTACTAATGGATATGGGAGTTCATGAGGGCACACTTCATTAATACACCTGAAAGCAGGCGATGCTAGAAGGTAGCAGACGGCAATCAGGTATGCACGTGACTGATCTGACTGCAGATAACCTAGTTGATGGTGACGATAGCTGTACTTTAGTTAAAGGTCCTGTTTAAAATTCATCAAAACATCAAATTCGTTTGACGAATACGATGTTATCAAATAGCAATTGATTGATTGATACTATCGAGAATCTTGGAGGGAAATTGGACCTAATCAAACATGGTTTTTTGCTACCTCGTACCTCGAGCTTGCTTTTTTCACAATTTACTACAAGTAATTTCAATCATACAATTTTGAAGCGTGCTTCATTTTGGCATCAATCGAACATACTTTATAGTTTGCAAATAATTCATTTATTTATTTGGACAATAATCCACTTGATGACCAACTGCGAACATCAGTGGCTATCAAAATTCCAACCGAGAATTTATAATCGAGCCAAGAAATAATCGATCAATTAAGTTGATAGAAACGAGTTTGTTAATTAGTTTGCATGAGGTGAAAAGTCGTAAAATGCATATCAATTGTTCTGAGATCGTTGAGGATAAATTTTCGTTTACAATATAAAACGTCTCGGTAAATTTCCATCTAATCAACAAAACACGAACTCAAAAATAATCAAACATTGATCTTGAGAGTTTTCGCTTTGTTAACTAGAGTGATTTATAATTATGCTAACTCAAAATTCACCTTTGCACACAGCTGCAAAAATAGAAACTATCGGTAGTTGAAATACGGTGCGATAATTATTCTCTCCATAGTCAGTTCGTACAGAATGGTAGAATAAAAACGAAACAGGGACGATGATTAATGTTAAACGTCGAATGAAAAATTCAGTGAGGCTGAATGGAAATAAGCGAGCTGGGTGGATATTGGAAATGAGACGGCGAGTCAAAGAATCAAGAGGAACAGTCTGCTAAAACCTTTGTAATGGTGAATGAGGCATGAAAATTCAAGATCACTGGGAGATCACTTCGGTATCATTTTCCTTGCTTCCCTTTATCATTTTTATCATTACCACTATCTTGTTTGGAGTTGGAAATGGTTCACGTCTTCTCGCTTGTTTCTTATCATTTCTCACTTATTTCGATGCTATCTTGCTCACAAACATTTTCTCTCTCGACTTTCTAGAGTGTCTCTCTCTCAGTTTTACATTTTCTCCCACCATTTCTGACTAAATTTCCTCTCTCTATCTCTACCCCAAAGGGAGTGGGGTAGAGATAGAGAGAAGGGCTCTCTCACTCACTCTTTCTCTCTTGAGCTCGCAGCCACCAGATCTCTTCATCACAATCTCTCTCTCCCTCTGCTATCTTTATTACGCACACACATACTGATTCCATCATTACTTCTCTCTCAAATCCCATTTATATAATGAATCCTCACGTTTTTTTCCATTCGGGTAATGCTGGCCGAACGTGTACCTCTGCTCTGCCGCTTTTCGATCTGGCTGAACTTCCGTCCCCGCATTTTCCAGTCGATTCATCCATCCATCCATCCATCTATCAGTTTATCTCATTTTCCGAGCCATTTCACGTTTAAAAACAGCTAAAACACGGAATCTAGACACTGTCATTATTGTTCACTCATTGATATTAGATTTTCCTGCCGCCGCTACAACTTTCTCTAGCAAAATACATCTCTCTCTCTCTCTCTCTCTCTTGTAATTAGTATCTCTCTCTTGTAATAGATGTAATTAGTATCATTTTTAATTTGCATAATATAGGATTTGAGCCGATGTATTTTTGTAATTTACATAAATAAAGTAAATGAATCTGAATCTGAATCTGAATCTCTCTCTCTCTCTCTCTCTCTCTCTCTCTCTCTCTCTCTCTCTCTCTCTCTTTCTCCAATCTGAATCTGAATTCATGGAATTCGATTATTGCATTGTAATGTGGGAATAAAAGTAGAGAAAATGGAGCTCTTAAGACTTCCAGGAATGGAATTAAATTAAGACTTCCAGGAAAGTTTCTGTAAGTTATTTTCATCGATTCTTGAAAGATGAACAATAAAATCGAATTAAAACAATGATACCTTTCTGTCAAATAATTTTTGACTCAATTCCACCTGCAAGTAATTCAATTTTTGGATCAGAGAAAATTGAATTTGTGTGATTTTCAATTACTGCTACGCAAAATACTGTAGAAATTCTTCCAACCTCGCTTCTGGAATAATTGCTTCTGATTTTCAGAACATCATTCACTTTTTTCAACTCGTTTCATGGAGAACAAAAAATATTTTTCCTGATCTCCTCAGTCAGTACTCGAATTACAATTACAGTATTCTATTCCAACTCCAATAGATGCCTATCATATTGGGTATTAGCGATGATGATAAAAAGGAGAATGACTGATTAGAATGCATGATTTGACAGATGATGATAATAATGATGATATCAAATAAATCGAATGATTTTATCCATCTCATGAAGTTGGATGCTAAAAGTCGTTATCAAGTACAACACAGTTTCATTAAACAAACACATCTATACCGTACTCAATGTATTGAGAACAAAATCGGATCTAGATCCGATCTGTCTTTTTCATTCATTATCCATTTCTATTCACAAATGCAACAGATTTTATGGCTAGAGTCTTTCAGAGAAGATTAGGCTGGAGATTCAGATTCTTAAGATTTCCTTTCCCAAGGGATCTAGAAAGATGCCAATACCACGTTGAAGAAATTTTTATATTGTTTTCAAGATGAAATTCTGAACGGGGATTTTTATTGACATTCTAGCAGAGTTTTCATTGGAACTATTTGAGTGCTAAAAAGCAACTAGCGTTGTTGAAATTGTTTGCACATTTTTAAATGAGAAGGGATGATCCTCCTTAACCTTATGACGCTATTCAGTCTTAAGCCCTCAAGGAATCAGACCTCCTTTTGATGTGGTATTCGCTGTATGACACAGTAGTAGTTTCTCATCAAAGGACTGGAGCAAACGTTCAACTTGCGAGTTTACAGAATCCGAAGTTGAAAAAGTTGATTAGCAACTTGAGCGTCATCAATTCCATCCAACTACAGATGCAGACATTGGAATATGAACTGATGATTAATTGAAAGGAAAGTTTAAAACTTTGAAGATTTTCAGATCTATTGAGAAAAAAATTGGTGCATCAAGCTCTTTGAAAGCGGTGATTCCGTTACTGAACAGTAAAGCTAGAGAATTTGAAACCCTATAAACATAAGAATTACTCACTTTATGAAATATACTCCAAGTTTATGTTCAAAATTAGTAAACCCGGATGTAATCAGAACTGTAACAATCATTCAGATGATATTCAGAGCTTACCCTGTTTGTTCGCACTTACAATGAGATAAATATTGTTCAAGATATCAAAATCTAACAAGATGAAATGTGAACAACCGATTTTTTCCAAAATACAAATTTTTGGAGGCGAAACTTGAATAATTAATTATTTTCAATCTTTCTTGTTTATCAACAGCCCATCAAGTGCCTAGGCCTACCAGTTGGTTCACTACACTATACAATCCATGTCCATCCAAGCAAAGAAGACACTTCGGAAAGACGGGAAAACGATTCCAGCCCGGGCGATACCGTTTATTTATTTGCTTACAATATTACGAGTTTGAATTCATTAATCAAATCAATATAATAATATTATGCACGTTTAATTTTATATTGGAGGCAAATTTCATTTTGTATTTCACATAGCCTATTTCTGGGCCTTGACCAATCTATTCTGTTAAGTGGATTGTTATTTCATATTTTAATTTAATTTTCTCAATGAAGTTGATGTAGATGAAGTATTACTCTGAGAAGAATTGAATATGTTCCTGAATTAAGATCCTCATTTCAAATTTTTGAAGTGTGAAGAGTTTCCACGAAAATTTCATGATTGTATTCCAAGATTCAAGAACATGACTTCTTACTAGTCTGAACAAAACTTTTGGCGCTCATTCTTTCTATTAATAAAAAAAACAATGTTTATTCGGCTTAATAACAACCTTTTCTGTTTCAAATCAATATTACTCCATATTTGTGATTTTTAGAGTGAAAATTGGGTGAATGAATTTCTATAACGGGACATAACCGGATTTTCAATATATTAAATTAAATTGGGATGGAGAAAGTTTCGGATGAACGCCTGTTTATACATTCCTGCATAATTCATTATATTAAATTTGTAATCGAATGAATTAATAAATTAAAAAAACTGAATGGAATATTTCCACAAGTTTGATCGTGGAATTATTGGTATTCAACATGATATTTACATTTTTGAATGGAACTTTTCACTGAAGCCGATTATATTTTTATGATGTTCTGTAAAAATGTTCGACTATCACACAAAACTCTTTCCGGCCAACTTTCCCAGCAAAATGGATTCCACCAACTATTGTGATGAAGTACTCCTCCAGATATGACCCTCATCTCTCAAATTCTGCGGCCATGTTGAATATCAATTCCAAGCAGAGATAAGCTGCTGTCAGTTGCAGCTTCGGATGTGTTCTTTTTGAAGAGTGCTGCGTCCCACCCATGTGAAGTCATTTGTTTTCTCTCCCAATAGCCTACTGAGAATACTGCAGAGAATGACAAAATTTAATGACTCGAAAGAAATCTGGTATGGATGCCTTATTGGTTCTGGCTCTCCAAACGTACTATGTAGAAGAGTCTACATTCAAGTTAAAATTCAGAGAAGTTTATATTCAATTTAAAATTCAGAATACTTTATTCACTTCATTAAACAGGTCTTGCAAAGAATATAAAATCAAAATATGAAGTGAATTTCTCATGTGCCGTATACTTAGGAATCTGAGCCAGATGAAGCATAACCCCAATAAGGAAATATGAACATAAACTGGATTCTCAATCTGGATCAAAGTTAGCGAAGCTAAGTTTTCAAAATGCTGTGAAGCCAATATGCTTTCGTCGAGTATACTCGACGTCAGTACCGAAAGGGAAACTTTAACTTTATTAATGATATTGGATTGGTGTAAATTTCATTTTATTTTATGATGATTGACTTTATTTTTCATCATCATTTTCATCGATATTCGAGATAGAATTCACAATTCACAACTCACAATTCCTATAACATCTCGCACCGTTATTAATTCCTTATCATGCTCTCACATCCAATGTTAATCGTGTTCATTGTAACTGAACGGAGTTCGCAAATGAATAAATAATGGATTTTTTTGAAATGGAGATACTTTATTTCGCTCTTTGACCATACTTATAATAATAATATTCCTTGTTCGAGTTATAAAGTCGTCAACGCTTGAAATATTGAAACTCATCAATTTTTCAACGCAGGAAAATTGAGAGTGGTTGAAGCCGACGATCAAGCTAGAAGATGGAAGAGTCTCTTCCAACATCAAAGTAATCATAGTATTTTAATGGGAGGGAACGGATGATGATGCTACTTGCCCATCCCTTGTCGTTAACATTTGCCTGGCAATTTCCTCAGTTTTGTCACTATATCTGCCAAAGCTAACCTCTCTTTTTGAAGCGCTATTTTCCAATGAATATGACTCATCAGACTGACATATAGCGTCAAAGCACGTTTGATGTTTATTAATTAAATTACAAACACTGAACGTAAAAAGTGAAAAAGGATATGGCCGAATAATGTGAGACACCCCACTTTCTATTGGCTACTGTTTCATGGCGACATAATATACTGAAGTAATATAATTTGAAAAAACGGAAATTGAATACGCCTTTCTCAATATTATATCAGATTGATTTTAGTCGGTTTCTAGGAAGCCTGAGAAAGAATAAGAAATGAGAGAAAGATTTTTCAGACAATTAAGTTCCAATTTGGTTCATTAAAACGTTAAAATTTTTTATTTTTTCTAAATTATTTAATGTCACTCACCTGTATTGATTATTCAATCATGAATTAAGCAGAGTTGAAAGAAGTATAATAAACTGTCCAACGATGAACTCGATAGAGGAGTACCGGTACTTGAAAATATTCACAAAATCCAACCACATTTCCTTATTCACGATTGCAATTCCATTGAATGTTTTGATATAAAATATATTCGTTCAGCGTTTATTGGTGAGAGGACCTTACGAATAGGTTCTATCTTACCTTATTTAGCCACACTTAATGTAAAATGAAATGAATATTGGAGTACTGTACGGTATTAACTCATACATCAAACAAAATCGAAACTTTGCAGAGTAAGAGAATGATGCTTATAGAAGCATGAACAAGATTAAAATCAGAGCTGGAACTCTCAGGCATTGAAACCCTTAGCCTCGGTTGAGACAGCAGATTGTTTTGTGAGTTGAGAAAAAATTCTGAGCTTGTAGCTAAATTTTTGCCACAGAAGGTGGGTTCAAACTCACAGCTCACAGCGCACCTCTTTCTTTATTTCTTTCTCTCCTTCTCTCTCTTGCATCAAACGCACTCGCCTGCTTTCTCCCTTGAATAAACAGCATTCAGGTTTTTGGTGGTATTAAATTAATTCTAGTAATGTTTCCCGCAAATTCCCTGAAGAAATTTTCAGCTGCTATACTAAAAAGTGGGATCTTTCTTGAGATCTTTTTCATCTGGCTATTCTGAAATGAATTCGTATTATTTCAGTTGAAACAGAAAGTGGACTCTTAATTTCACGCAAATTTTTAGAATAATTATTTCCCTCTACTTAGAATCATTACAATTATTGTCTTCATATCAATTCATATAACCATCTTTATTTATTCATTTAGATGACCATCTTTACATTTGAGATCATCTATTTATCAATTTCTATGTATGTATGTATGTCTGGCTCAACAGCCCATGAAGGGCCTAGGCCTACCAGCTGGTTGCCAGTTTCAGATTCACTCTACTATACAGCCTGTCCAAGCCAAGAAGACTTAGAATAAATCTATTTCTATAGTACGTATTAATTTTTAATAAGTTGTTCAATTTACTCCTGTAGTTTTTGAAATTAGTGAGTAGCTCTAAATTAGAAGTCTGTTTCTAAGAGTTCAAATAATTTGTTTTTCTTCCTTGATTTACCAGTCCATTCGTTATCCACAGCTTGCCTTATACAATTGGATTTGTCTATTACATCATTTAATGATGGAATAAAATTTATTTGTTGCAATGTTGATGTCTTCCTCCATGATAACAGAAATTCCTATTTACTTGTTGAATATGTATGGAATTTTAGAGGATTTGATTTCCTATTGTCAATGGAACTGATGGTTATTTGTATAGCTGTAATGTAATGATCGGTAATTGATACTTTGAGATCGCTCATTTTATTGGATTTGAGTCAACATTATTCAGAAATATATGGTCAATCAGGATGTTGCTATTTATAGTTTGTCTAGTCGGTTTATCAAGGCAGTTAATAACACCATTCCCGTGAAGCATATTCAAATATGAATCAGTTTGACATCAATCGCTGTCAACTTGCAACGGGTTAGCTTCTACAATGCCCTGTCAAAGCACAAACAACTGAAAATTAAGACCTCTACATGGTCATATGAGGCTGATATTGACTGGCTTAAATAAATGCACAGAACGGTAGCTCTAGGTCGTTCATGAACTAGAACGAACTCTGATTATCCGTCTGATGTAACGTTTTTGACCAGCAGAGCTACAAACGTGACACCATATACCCACGTCACATCAGATCAAAATGCTAATTATTGAGGGAGTGACAAAGCGTCCACTTTGATCTGTCCTTTTGTCGGTAGCATTTCAGCTCGAATGTCAGATTTACCCCACAAAAGCGCCGATAGTGGTGTTCACAGTGATTGAGTTTTGCAACAAATGAGACTCGTTGGATAGATGACCAGATACATGAATAATAATCATGTTATTACATCTTCATTTTAGTCGAATAACTTTGCTCTGGTGGTTAATTTTGCGAAAGTCAATCTACTCTTCAATGAAATGTACTTATACTGAGACTTTATAAACTCTTGTGTATAAATTTTCTTTGCATTAGTTAGAATGTCTTCAGTTGACATGTTTGAAGAATACTGGTTCTCTTGAAATTGAACGAAATTATTATAACTGAAGACATTTATAACAAATATAGTGGTAAAATGTTATTAACCATACTCTTATGTTATTGAATGCTATTATGCTATATGTCTATACTTTTGTGATGTCGTTACTATGATATCAAGATTATATTATTATCATATTACTATAATGATCAAGCTGCAATTCAAGCTACTCTGATTTTCAAGAAGTCGTCATCATTGTAATAATTCACTCTGTTATCAGTTTAATGATTTTGAAATCGCATCCCACATTCAAAATCCTCCAATTTGATTCAACGGATAGAGAAAGTATAACATTTTCTATGTATAACTTACAATGATTGAAGAACTATTGCAAATTATTTAAAAAAATAATGATAACAGTATGAACTTTACTCGGTAAATTGGAAAATTATGTTCACTCTCTAGAGAGAACAATCCAGATATCATATAGCTCTTGATCATCATTAAAATTTCTTCCAGCATCAACTGATATTTCATTTCTATTCCTAATAAGGTTTCGATTATTTCATGAAATAGTTTGTTGATAATTGATAACGACATAATAGGTTATGCTTCCAGTCACATCCACATTGGAAAAAATCTCTTTGTCAGCCTTCTTTTTTGAGAATAACAGTTGTATGATTTTCGATCAGGGAGAATCAAAACATCAATGAGACAATCTCACTATTCTTCAATCCCACCAAAGGTGGAATCATACTAACAGTAGTCTATGAGTTACTCTGTAGCAGTTGCCCTCCTCCAGTTTTGATGTTTGACATTACTGACCAATCAGCCTACATCTGTATAATGCTGATTGAATAACGGTTGACGTGTTGCATTGATAGGCCTGTTCCTCAAGGAAGGAAGGCTTACATGAATTGGACTGCTGACTAAGCCAAACCACTCTACCTGGGTTATGTGACATGTGGTTTCAGCAACATGCTTCAGCGACGTGTTGCGAATTGAATTAGCATTGCTGTTGACCCGTCGTTATAACTATTGCTTGAGACTGCAAGGAAAGCAGAGCACACCATCTGTGCTAACCAACGTTCCGTTCTAGGCCTCATGCCACAAGTTACAGAACTTCAATAATCACACCAACTTCCGAAATGATGGATTAACGTTGATAGTGTCATTCTTGTTGTCACAAGTTGATAAACTATTAGCGGACTTGTTGAGTAGCCTGAAGACTGAAGCAAACATTTCACCAAGTTTGCGAGAAAACTATAATCATTATTCTAAACATAAATCTTACTCCACTAAGTATCAACAGCCGGAATTTGTGCCAACGAAATTTGAAATCAAAATCATTAACTAGAAATCAGATTTAATTACTCGAAGAAAAAGCAAATTCAGGGATTATCTGTATTTTATTATTTAAAGGAGCATGAGAAGTTATTTTATTCAGGAAAATAATTTTATGGTAATTTACAAAACTCTCTATTAAAATATTCTATTTCACTCCAATCTGATATTCGAGATACGGTGAAAATTAGTATCCGATCAAATCTTAATAATTCAAAAGAGGAATGGCAAGATTAAGAGGTTCTGAATGATTGTAGTTCAAGTTCAAAAAACGTATTGAAAATGATGTACCGCCGAATGATTGAAAAAATTCTATAATAATGATAATAATAATTATCATGATAATGTATAGAGAGTATTCTCTCCAAAATACGAATAAAATAGAGCTATAACTATTCTAGACTATGGAGATAGTCTATCAATCCTTACTGACATAATCAGTAAATCATCTTTCAATGAATGAATATGGATTGTTCTAGAAACAATATTCATGAATCTGAGTATAGTCTGCTGTTATTGCAAACTTTCATTCCAATAGCACAATATTAATTTTGTAATACTGCTTTTAATAATATTATTGGTTATAAAAATGAAGGCATCCATACTATTCTATTCTGCTATATTATTGTTTCTCACAAATTGAAAATCTTCGTTGTAGTTTTTATTGCATGGTGTGTTCGATTTTTAGTATTTCGTCAATAAATACATTGATTAAGATGAATAAAAGATGATCTATTCGACTTATTGGCGATAAATATTTTTCTTATTCTTCTCTACTGCAATCGACTGCTTTCAGATCGATCTCAGGTCAGATTCTGAATAAATGAAACCCATCAACCGAACTCTCAATAGATTTAACGCGACCTACTTCTCTCGCAAGAACTAATTTACAAGATCTCGCCTCCCATCTTTTATTCATTTTTCTTGTTAGTGACACAAACAACTCTTGCCAGTCACTTTTTAATTTCCGTGTATCAAGAATACCTGTCCATAAAGCATCTGCAATCTCGTTAGAATTTAGAGTTCTCAATACAGTATTGCAATAAATATAAATTTGTATACTGCAGACTGCAGAGAACTATAAACGTGTTCATACTTAAGAGGTTGCAAAGGTATATTATGTAGGTTACAGGTAAGTTTCGTGTTTATATGAAAACATACTAGAATGTGGAACTCCAGTATATGTTTGGACTGAGAGAATACATTTAGAAAACCATGTATGAAATAATCATTCTGATACAGAATATTGCATTGTAGCTGGATCGGTTATTGTAAATCTTGATTTTTATCTCAGTTCAACTTTTCGTATTCTATTGTAACTCCACTGCTTTTTTGAATTAATGCTTTTTCCAATCAATTATCTTTAAGAGAATTTTAACGTGAGAGATCAAGTGCGCAGTCTAATTGAAGTTTCTTCCAAGCAATATCATTCACCCCTACGGCTGTAATAGCAGAAAGGGAGAAGAAAAAGAAGAACATCAGTAGAATTATCTGACAAAGTTTTTCTCTCATTACAGGTATTTCGCTGATAATGTCATCGCATCAAAATGTGAATGAGTCGAGGGATTTGCAGCCACATTTACAGCCGTTTTTCGACCTGTCATCTTCCACAAGAAATGTGACCACACCAGTTGGACAGACGGCTTTCCTGCATTGCACCGTCGAACAACTTGGAGACAAATCGGTGAGTTTATATTCATTATTCAAAAATTGATTGGATTCAATAAACTTTATCTCAGTATCAATAGTAGTAAACACGTTAAGTTGGTAAAATATTATCGATTCAACGAGCATATTACTGTGGCAAACCGAACAATAAGGAACACCGTTCAGAAATTCTAATATGCTACAACGATCTTGGTCAGGTGGAAATTTCATTTCAATAGAACAGACAATTGAAAATGAAAATAATATAATGCCACACTACCTTTTACTATGTTTTTCGACGTTTTAGAAACACGGTGTTTTACCGACTTTTCGCTAGAAAATCTGTTTTAAAAAAGAGTTTTCTGCTATGAAACCGATTGCAGACTTTAGATAATAAAATAACATATTGTTCAGTACCCTTATGGTGTGACTTCTTGGAAACCAATTATTAATTTGAATTGAGATATAATTACACCCACGGATACTAGAAAATAGTATCATTGTATCCGTGATTATTACACCGAAATAATTAAGAATTACGTCAATTTTCCCCACAAAATTTTTATAATTTTGTTAGCCTGTCGTTTAATTGATATGGCAGAAGCGAAAAATGGCGGTTGGCGGGTGACGGTTATTGATTATCAGCTTTGTCAGGGCAGATCGCGAGCGTGTTGAGCTGGTAACAGCTTAATCGTTTCGCTCTCAAGGACCACTTTAAGACTGTCCTGACAGAGTCGAGCATTAATAGCAAATAATATTCACCAACCGCCAGTCTCGTTTCTTATTTGTAATTTTGTGAAATTAATAGACCAAATTCAAATTGACTCAGTACCTACTCAGTACTATTGACTATTTACTAACCCACTTCTCACCATCTATTGTAACTGACTTTGTGATTTTGAATTTGTTCATCCATTGTTGTTAAAAGTGATACTGATGATAATTTCCCAACAATAATCCTGATTTTGAATTCTCATTTAATGTCCAAGTTCATTTAAGTTCAGTATTCCACCCTATTAAATGTTTGCGAAGCGGATATTGTAGTGCAATAGTAGCAATAATACTTGGGTGGTGGCTTCATTACGGAATTCCAAACGGGACACATTTGACGTTATCGATAACACGTTAGTGCTACAATGGGCAAAAAGCCAATTTCAATCTGATTTCACTACTCATTGTCAAATTGATTATCTTTTAACGTTCTAAATTCATTGTCACAGTAGTAACAATGGTTATGGTGTTATAATCAATAGGGATGAACATTTAATTTCAGAAAAGGATTTCTCTTCGTTTATTATCATGAGAATAATACGATCACAACCACTACTGATAATGCTAGAAGCTTCAAGTCTACTATCAGTCTACCGATAACGGCTAAATGACTGATAGGCCTTCTATAACCAAGATAGCTACAAGAGTTTTATGAGGTCGTCATGTTGTAAAAGAAAAACGAACTTTACTTCCAATTTAGAATCAGAAAGCTTACTCCACATCTTTATTGGTCGAGAAAGTTGGTCTATGTTTGTAGTAAATTTCAATCGAATTCAGCTAGCGTACACCGGAAGTGTTTTAAGAGGATAGCAAGATTTATTCTCGGTTTCCGCTTATAACGCTAGAAGCGGTCAAGCTCGAAAAACTCTAGACTTGTGCTCTACCGCAACCCAACCCTTAAATACTCAACATTAATCGATACATAAATTCCACCGTTTGTTTTGGAAACAGGCGGGGGGGGGGGAATTTGAATTTCTCATCCGCGAATAAATTTGACTTTCCGATAGAATAATGGACGTCGAAATAAGATGAATGTTTCCTGGATGGAAATGAGTAAAGGAGGAATGATCTTTGTGGGATGGAGATGGCGAATGAATTCATGATGTGGATGTCGGAGTGGGGAGAATTGCCATGCCTCTTTCACCACAAAAAGACTTGAGGAATGATGATGCTGATGATGAGATGGGGATGCAACGGCCTGAATAATATCGTTTGTCACCTATTTTCCTCCGACTGTGGTCCACATTCACCTTTTCCTCTCAACCATCATAACATCTTTCCTCGTTCGCAGTGACTGTTTTCCGCATGTATAGCCTCGCTCGTTCCTTCCCCGTCAACTCATTCTTGTTATCTTCCGTCCCTCCCTTCCATGCAACGCTCTCCTCCTAATGTCGTTGAGCCGCTTTTTAATCTGTCCCTATTCATCTCTCTTTGGAGCGCATGGCGGTCGGTGAAGATTGAGTCATACCGACGAACGAATGATTAATGGTTCTTCTTTCGCCAAGGCTGATTCAATGCGCTGTGAATCCACAAAGGATGAGAAAAATTCAAAGACGCGACGCCGTGGCTGGCAAAAGACGAATGAGCTGCAGCACTTGACAAAAAGCCGATTTGAGATTGGAAGGGACAAAGGAAATTCGCAGCCAACGATATTCAAATTTGTAACCCCTTAGAATTCAGCTGGTGCTGGCGATCATCTCTTTTCTTCGGAATAAGGAAAACTTCCATTCATTCTCATACTGTGATCAGAGAATCATTTGGCGACAAATCTGAGATAGGTAACTCTCTTGAAACTTTTTCGTGACTTATTTTGTTTTCCTTGTGATTATCACAAGAGGAATAGCCATTTTTATTATTCGATGTCCTTACTGAATGTTGAATTTAGGCCTATATCAATAATAAAATATTGCACAATATTATTAACTTGTATTCTTGGTAAAGAAATAAATTTCCGTCAACATGCTTTCAATTCTGGTAATTGGTGTATTGCAGGTGTCGTGGATGAGACGTCGCGACCTGCACATACTGACGGCGGGCAGTCTGGCGTACACGAGCGACCAGCGTTTTCAGGTTCTGCGGCAGGCGTCGGAGGGGGAGGATGGCGCCGAGCGGTGGACGCTGGTCTTGCGATTCGCTCAGCCGCGCGACTCCGGCGTCTACGAGTGCCAAGTCAGCACTGAGCCCAAGATCAGTCTCGCCTTCCAGCTCACCGTGCAAGGTAACAACATCACATCAATAACAATATACAATATACAATATAATTAACAATAATAATATATTATTTCATGTTCAATAAGAACAATTTTATTTGTTCGGAGAAGAATTATATTCTGAGCTACACCTTTTGACTGGTAACTATCCCATTCACAATAACTTAAAATGGACTTAAGATAAGTTGAATGTTGACCAATTCTCTGTTCACTGTATGTGGATGTTCAGGACATGATAAAAACTAACTAATTAAAATACAACACGACACAGTCCCGACAGAAAAAAATGACGGACACATAAGCATTGCTAATACTTTGCTAAGTTGTGTAGCCTATTGGTTAATGTTTGTCGTGGTTGAATTGACCACTTCTTATTTACATGCACACATAAGCAAAACGTTTGTTCACTTTGTCTCAAGTTATCGTGAATGATGTATAGTCAATTGCTTGTCAAATAATCAATGATTATTTTCAGATTCATACCAATAAATTACTGTAGAGATTTGTCCTAATCTACGAACTCGAACGAATGAGCTTTCTATCGACTTTGAAAACTATCCTTGAAGTAACTGAATTTATTTCTAATCCGTATGCTTTCTTCATAGTGTGCAAGCAACTCTAGCCTAATACTTTTTACAACGTTTTAGGTTTTACTCAAATGCTTTGGGTCTTGTCTGTCAGGCTGTTCTACTTTCAATTGGTTGGATTGAAAAGAGATAGAATTACATTAGAAATCGCGGAAGAGTTATTCTCTATCTCTAACTTCTGAAATCCAAGTAGCTTCGGAAGGTAGCCTACTAAAGTTCGAGAGAGAGAAGTTTTGGAACAATCTTGTTTAGATCAGGAAAGACATCTGGCGAATGGTAATTCAGTATGCCATATGAATTGCGATGAGCTCCATTCAGCATTAGATGTGGCAAGAATCAAATAGGTTCCAAAAGTTTGCAAGGGGGAAGTTTTCAAAGATAATTTACGGATTGTAAGGCCAGATTTATTTTTATGGCCCACGCATAATCTGATTCTGATCTTCGATTTTCAAACATCTAGATTCTGAAGGTCATAAAAATTTACAGAAGTTGACTGAAGCTAGATCACATTCTTCACTGTTATTTAATTATATTGACTTTTCTGTGATTCTTCCCTACTTTCATCTAATTTGCTACTTCAGATTAACATATATTCCCAACCTTTGAATAATCTTTACAGGTAAAAAACCGTACTTTCAGAAATGCCATCCTATTTTCTCTTTGTTAGCTACTAGCTAACTAAGAGACTTACTGTAAACATGGCTTCTAACAATAATCACGTATCAATCCAATAATATTATTATACGTGATTTCACTGTTCTTGATATTACTCTATTCACCCGATAATCGGATTATCAAGAGATTTAATGTGCTAAGCACATTGTAATGCTCAGTCGACATAATACTCTGATGATTGGTGCTAATGAATAGTGGAGAAAAGTAGCCTAAGTAGAACATGAAATTCATAATTGAAATATGAACAAGCTGCTCTAATGAGTTGAGACAATGAACAATGAACGAATAATAGACGAAATCCATTGTCTTCAGTATTTTTGCTCTAGGTAATGCCACAATACGCTTCCCTTGTTTTGTCGCTGTTTGTATTTTCCCCGTTGCGAAAACCGTGAATAGCTAGCTAGGCTACAAGAACGAGAACACCGATGCTATGAAAGCGCCTCAATAGACTAATGAGGCCTTGTGTAAGACGTTGTCATGGAATCATCTTCTAACTGCATGTTCCCCATTTACATACTATCAGAAAACAGGATTGAATAGCAAGAAGATACGGAATCGGATTTGTGCTTCGCCTTCGTCTGATGCAATACAAATTTATCTTGAGTTATTTTGTACTGGAATAAATCAGTCTCCAATTGATTCTATGCAGAAGACATGTTCAACAATAATTTCATTTATTCATTGTATATATCATACAGTCCTCATTCGGATTCTGTTCGTATTATCAATATACAATAGTTACAAAAGAAGGTCAGGAAGTAGGTAATTATTTTTATAAATTGATACGTGTAAGCCAGTTACATGCCTTGTACTTTAAAACCATTACTAAGGATCCAATGAATTTTGACCTTTTTTATTGTTCAAAGACAACTGTATGCTATATAACAATCAAGCAATGATCTACTCGTAGTTTGAATTCAATTTGGAAAAATTCCAAATACAGTATTCTATCCTTCCTTGAAAATTCATTTCTAGGTTGAAGCAGTCATCTGAGTTCAGTCTATTTCGATGCAATGATGTCATTCTTTACAATTCAGTTGAGTTAACTGATGAAAGTATTTTTCCACAATAATAGATTCAATTTTGTGGCTGCTCCCCTTTTTCTACCCGTGCACTGTTATCCAGGATTTTTCTAGACGAGAAGTTAGCAGAATGGAAGCTTGATGTTCGCAAGGAACTGAGTCGGAAATTTGATGTAGTCGCCGAGTCAACTTCATTTAGCAAGCTTGCTATTCAAAAGCACTTCTGGAGAAGTAGTAAGAGCGGGGCAGAAAAAGACACAATGGAAAGAGAGGAAATAACAAGCTTTTATAATTAAAACCGTGAAATTACTGCGGTACTCTTCCAGGTGTTTTTTCTCTTGCCTACGAGGCTAATGAGGTTAGTTACAGGACACTCTCGGTCCAACTCTGTCGTGCGTTTTCTTCTTCTCCTTCTTATTCTTCCTTCCTTACTTCTCTTTTCCCTTATTCTCTCCACCACAGATACTGATGCATGCTGACGCACTCCCTCCGCCGTCAATGCAACTGTTCATATTCAAAATCTTGAAATGTGGAAGTTTGTGAACAAAATGAGCACTTTGCCACCTCTACAGTTATTAAGTAACTTTCAGGTACAAACTTTGTCGTTGTTTTCCGTGCATGAAGCCGGCGCTTAAACTCTCAGCACGATCAAAGCCTCATTTAATGATTCGTGTGCCCGCAACTCAACTAGAGTTGGAAAATTTAGTGGAAAACGTCTTTAGTTTTTGGACGATGAGGGAAAGTCTCAGCAGCTTCTGATAGCTCACTCAAGTATGAGAGCAGTAGTAAGCTGAGAAAAGCATGCCCCGAACACTGCTAGACTGTGCTTGAGTTAATTGAGTGATTAGCGCTTGAAAACTCATCAAAGTTCTTTAAATTCTCCATCCTTGTACGAAATCCAACATTCATATTTCAAATTACAGTTAACCAGCGAAATCTTGAAATCTTCAGCGTCTCTCAACCACCACCAGCTTTGATTCAACAGTAACGCAGACTTTTGATGAAAACTTACTCTTTAGAGTAGGCCAATTACAAGATTATCTTCATGAAGCCGCCAATCCACGTTACGTTTCTTCAAATGAATCTATTTGCATTGTACCAATTGATTTTTTAGAGTACGGTAGCTTATAATATGTCAATTCCACAGCCAAACCTCTAGATTGCTGTACATTATGAGATTCAATAGAAATATCCAGCTCAACTCATTGAAAAATCTTTAAACTAAATAAGTCTTCAAACTTTATTATTAAATTTTATTCGTTGAGCTTTTAAGCACAGAGAGCCTTCTTTGTGAGAGCAATAACTATCGTTCCAAACGCAGTTTCCCATCTTAAATTTTCCAAATCTGATAATAATTATAATAATGTACATAAATTTTTTTCAGAGCCACGAGCCTCAATACTGGGCGCTGGAGAAGTGCATGTGCGTCTTGGCAGCGGTCTGCGTCTGCGCTGCGTGGTGGGACAAGCGCCACACGCACTGGCAACGCTGCGGTGGTACCGCGCTGACCAAAGCGGCGCTAGCGGTAGCGGTAGCGGTGGCGGCGAATCGCTCGTGAAACCCGCCAACGATTTGCTGATTGACGCACGCTGGTCGGCGCCTGACGGCCTCGTGTCGACGCTCACCATACCACGCGTCATGCCGCGCCATCAGGGCAACTACTCGTGTCGCTCCTCGGCTGCGTCACGCGACACCCCGCCCGCTCAGGTCTACGTACACGTTCTTACCGGTTAGTTAAAAATATTGATTAAAAAAATATTTAATTACTATACTATTTGAAATAACTGAAAAATCTTTCTTTGTTCAAAATATGAACAAATATAATTTACTACTATAGTCTTGTCGAGCAAAGAACACATTCCTTCAAAATGGCAACTGTTCATAGCTGCCAGCAGTCGAAATGAAAATAGTCCCCCTTTTACCATTTGTCTCTCATCACATCTCATCAGTGTTGTATACTGGCAAAGTCATAATAGGCCTGAACTAAAATTTTCCGAGCTGCGCATGTGCAGTTACACTCGCTTCAATCGGCCATTTTGAAGGAATGTCCTCTTTGTTCGACAAGACTATAGTCGAGCATCACATATCATCATAAACCAGCTAGCCAGATACCAGCTAGACTCTAGTTGATACTATACATGAATATTTTTTACATCTAGATATTAAAAAACTACACTTAGCCGATTATGGTGAAATTCCATTCTTGGAAGAGTGATTTTTAAACTTTCAAAACTAGGTCGAATATTGAATTTTTTGTGCTTTTCAAACTATATTTTTCATCATTTACGTCTTTTAGTACAGACGGTAGTAGATACAAGTAGGTAGTAGCTACTTCAAGAGATACATCACATTTAAAAAATCTTTGGAGGAAATTTGAGAAATATTGTGTTTTTGATCGAATGAATACATTCTCTATTGGGTGGATTTAAGGCTCTCGTCTTCCTTAACATTTCACTGTCATTTTTACCTCCCACCTCCATGTAGTCCTACTTTATGAACTCTAGCTTTCTGAATTCCATCTAAAAATTAAATAGGGCAATCTTCCAATGGTTAACTTCAATTATCTGATATCAAGAAAGTAATTGAACAGAGGAATTTAGTTTTTCATCCCCAAAATGCCTTTCTAACACTATTCTCCATCATCCTAGATTTATTACTGATATAGTCTAATGTTATATTGACGTTGTCTATCATTAATTTCCATTTCCCATTTATCTTCCATCCATCCACTATATTATTATACGTGAACTGTATCTACTGCATTTACGACATGAGCAAATACCACTCAATCTGTATACGACATGACTTTCCAATTTTGCGGAGCACTAATAATTAATTTTGGTTAATGGTCGCAGCCAATATCATCTCCCACCTTAACTGCCGAAGCAATAACTTGGCAGCTCACTCCAGTTGATGATCCGATTTCTGGCTTATATTGCGGCAACAACTAATAAACTGTGGCCAATGGCCAATGCAATGGTAGCGTATTGATCTCCTCGTTCAAAGCCAATGAGACAGCCTATCATATTGAATTTTGTGGGCGGTTGCCCATTTCCCGGAATCGGTAAAATTACATTAAAAAAACCAAAGTGCTGCTTGTCTCTTTATGTGTATTGCAAGTACATTGTACATTGGAATTTTCATTTAGATGACGTTAATAACTTTCATTCATTATTACATCAATATAGAACATTCTTCATCCAACCACATTTTTATGTTTTTGTTAATTATATAAATTTGTTCCCAACGTACTATCGGTACATTTTGTGTTAAATTTGGTACTGTTCTAAATTCCAATGTATAATGAATGTACTTTTATGCATTGGAATGTAACAATCCATAAACAATTAAACATTATATTATACTGTAATTAAATTTTGATCTCTTTTCAAACATATTTTTCTACAAATAACTTCATCAGTAATAAAGGTGATAATCTGGTAGGTTTCTACAAGTATTACTATTAGTACAGTACAACTAATTGTTAAGTAGTTGATAATGTATTCAGTCCGTTCCCAAAAAAGGAACAAACGTACACCCTCAATTTACACCTTATTGATTTTCTCAAGAATATGCTTCACTTCTTATTGTAATGTGACTGTGACTGCTCACTAATAATTATTATCCTTCTCATCACTTACATCATCACATCCTTCAAGATTGCTATGCTGCTATTCGTACATGAATTTTAACCACCTGAATTATATTAAATAAAAAGACAGTATGTAAATACATAGACATATATTATAATATGTTGTTAAACCTCTGATGTATTATAAAATCGAGACTCTCTTGAACTTTATAAACTCTCCATTTTAAAATAAAACAGTAGTTTGACAACATTTTGTCTTTTCATATGAATAACTATCAGAATAAACCTTCAAAACTAAATTATATTTGAAATGTGTTTTCTCAGGAGAACACCCGGCGGCGATGCAACACGGAAGTGGCGCCACTGGTAGAGCGCCGTCATTCCACCCCACCACACAAATGCTGCTTCTCAATTTATGCACAATTCTGATTGCTCTGAGTCACCGCACACTGACATGAAGCAACAGAGGCAGGACACCCTGCATCCCGAACTGTGATAGCCCTCAACTGGCAACAATAGAAGAAAAGTGGTCAGCAGTTAACTAGTTATCTGAGTTAATCGTTCCACAAACGTTCTTCGAGTGGCGAGTTCCAACTTCCGATTCTATTTACAGGACTGATACACAGTGACTATAGAAGACTTTAGTTACTTCAGACTGTTATAAACTGACTATTAGTGAACAGTTGAAATTGACTCTATAGAGATTAAGCTAAGAAAAAAATTACAAGAGATGAAATTACTGAACGTAAATAGGACAAATGTATGATGAGAAGATGATTTGTGAATAACTTTCTCTTATTTACGGAATAGGTTTTTTCTCGGGCTTGGGAAGAACTCTTTGATCAGATAATTTACAAATAGAGAATAAAATTTTGATTCTATTTTTTGAGGAGATTTTAGTTACGATACCTTCAAGACTTTAGTTTTGATAATGTAAATCAATAATTGAGATAAAGTGATGAATCGTAGCCTATTTAATATAGCCTATAAATCTACCTGGAAAAATAATTAATATCAGGCTCATATGAAAGGAATGTGCTCACACAGTTCAAAGTTTTGATCAAGAAATGGACATAGAAACTTTCATACTTGATTGTTCACGAGAGCTGGAATGATATCATGCAGGCTTACTCATGAGTGCAGTCAAGTGAGTACACCCCATAAAAGTAGTAGTCTTCATACTGGTTGAAAAGAATACCACTGCTCTTGAATTCATGTACCAACCAACAGACATTGGAAGATTCTCTTCCTGATTGATTTCGAATACAAATTCGAAATTATGTAAATAAGCTGTTACTTACTGCAGAGATAGTATTGGCAATTTGATTTTTATAATGATAAGAATTATCCTTATTACGATTAAATATGTACGAATTAGGTGATATTATGGCTCGCCGCGATGATTGAAGAGTTTGAAATAATATTATTTCTTTGAATGCTCGCCATGTGTTATAGCTCTATATTATTTTCGTTTCATGAATGACATGTTATTGTGAATAAGTTATATCAAAACAGGAGTGTTAAGAAGGATTGCAAAGTGCAACAGGTTTGAATACATGATTTATAGAAAATTTACTAACTCATCGTAGTATTGATTGAATCGATACAATTTATCTGATATGGAAGATGGATTATAATATGTTATTATTGTGAATAAATATTTATTGATATTGTGATTAATGTTCTATGTTCCTCCAACATTACAAATGAGTTGATAATAGATAACTATATAATATTATTTGGAGATTCTGAAGGAGAGTTTTGAAGTTCCCTAGTCATTGACTGAAATTCCACTAACATCAACTAATATTGATGAAAGACGAATAATTTTGGGAGAATTATTCAAATACAATAAGAAGATGTGACAAATTGTTCAAACATTTCATTTTCATTTTCAACCTTGATAAATAGAACAAGAAATCTCTATTTTAAACAAAAGATTAGTCCATATTCACCCTCCCTTTTTACTAAAATGAAAAAGACAGTTTTGTGGGACAAAAGTGTCACCCTCTCTATATCCTCTCAAGCATTGATCTGTTCAAAATTGGCATTGTACCAAATTTTCAGCCAAATTTCTCCAACAGGAATGAGAAATTCAAATTTAACTGTTTGATGCCTTCCATAGTGAACAATAATCTTATTCCGAGGAGCTGGCCACTGTTCCGCATTTGAGTAAGGAAATATCCAAGCAGACATTGAAAAATATATCAATTTTCTAACTCTTCAGGGTAAATCCTACTTTAATGGAGAATCAATGAAGAAAACAAGTTTTATGATAGCAAAATTTTCATAATACAGTTAGAATAGAACGATTTCTCTGTTTTAATGACGTGGACAGTAATCTAAAAAAAACTAATAAACATTAAATAGAACTTCAAATATTCCCCAAGTTTATTTTCATTCGCCACAGAATATTAATGTCAAGCTTTGAAATTGACTGATTGATATAGCAGTTATTCAGCCAAGAAAATTCCTCTACTAGTTCACGATACTTCTGCATGATGTGATCTTACTTATAAAATTTTTCACGAAACTCACCGGAGTGAATCAATTTTCCAAAAATTCAATATCTATACTGTAAAATATTTTATTCGTCAAGACACTCAAGTTGATGAAGCCTGGGGCAAAATGAACCTCCCACTGTATCTGAATGACATTGATAATTCTGGGCAATCACTTATGGAGGCAATCAATACACTTCCATCGTTCCATCTCTTCCCAAAAAGAAATATTCGGACTTTCGGAGGTGAACTGTGATTGATTGATTCTCGATTGCTGTGAATAATTTCTTTGCGAGAGAAGTCGTAGAGCTGTGTGGAGATACCATTAGAGATCGAGGAGCGCTTTCCTTTTTTATTTCTGAAATAAGAGTTCGTTAGAACATCACATCATGATAACTCAATTTAGAAAATTTCACCAATTAACGATCGTTCTGAATGCATCAATAAAAATATTATAATTTCAAGTGGGAAGAACCCACTTTTATTGTTGGGAGATGAACCACATACTATTTTCCAAATATAGATGAAATTTTAAAATTTTGCAGTCGTCGAATGCTAGAATTTGAAAAACTTCATGTTTGGAAAGAAGAAAATGAATAATAAATCAATCCTCATTTATTCAAATTACATTTCGGTGAGTGCAACATACCCTCATGCCCTAAACCTCTCATCTACCAATAATACCTTCTTAGAAGAATTCTGCAAATATCAAGTAAGTCCAGTACTTACTTACTTTCCAGTACTTACGTTCGTGTAATGTAATGTAAAGGATATATATTTGGGGAAAACTTTTGTCTTCAATGTGAACAAATACAGTATTTGTATAATAGTAATACAAATAGCTATTTATTCCTGTAATTTTCAATACGTTTTTCCAGTGGCAAAACTCTCAAGACTATTTATTCGGCTCCCTAAATAATATTGATTATTTGAATATATATATTCTTTTGTAACTCTCAATTGTTGAACATTGCAATAATCAAAGTTGAATCACTTGTTACATTTTGTAAGAGTTAAGAATTTATAATTAGAAAGGAAGCAGGCCATAATTCATATCACCAACCGACTCATTCAATACACATGCGGGAAGTATTTTTAATCTACATTGTAACAAAACAAGTTCCATGAAAAGCCCAGCCCTGCCAAGCTGTAATATTCATAATTATTAAACCGAATAGAGCATTCAAAATGGTTGAGTGCAGAGATGAGTACGTATAAATCTCAGCCTTTCCCTCAGCCAGCATTACACCCATTACCGCAGGTTATTACACCCTTCCATGCTCATTAATTGAAATTTACAACTTGAAAAGAAACACGAACATCATCTCCGCATTACATAAATTTCGTGAATTACATTCTTAAGCTTTCCATCCGTTTCATTCCACACGTAAACCCATTCAATGCATGGAGTGGAGTGGAAGGCAGTGTTTATTAATATGAAAGGTCGAAGCATGTTAAAGGTGGGCATATTACAGTTTCCTACCCTTCCATTATACATTGAAAAGGCTTATGAACGGAGTAAGTTATCTCAAGAAAACCTCAGAAAATTTCGTTCAAAAACGGGCATCTTCCATTCAAATTCATTCGAGATATCAGCAATTATAACATAGTGGACTAGTGGTATTTTATTCTGTAATGGTATATTCAATGATAAGAAGAGATAAAATTGCATGACAGGAGATAGAACAGAGAAAATCGTATCAATACAAAAACCAGATGGAGATATAATTTGAGGATATTAAGACTCTTCTTGTGGAGATAAGCTTGATCTCTTACTCAAATGAATTTCAGAGTTGAATTCCATCTTATTCATTCAAATTAATTTCAGAGTTGAATAAGATGAATTGAGAAACTTCTACCTGAGAAATCTCTAATGAATATTTTCAGTGCACAAACACGAACACACCTGACCACGATGTGAGAAAGACAATCTCATCATAAGAAACTTGATTTTTTCTTGATTCAATCCGAGCTAATTTTCTGAAAAATCTAAAACCATTTTCATAGGTAGGCCAACAATTTTAACCTCAATTTTTAATTCTAATTGTTTGTCTTGAACAATAATAGTAGTATAAAAAGGACAGTTCTGAGACATCAATCCAGGAGTAACTATCTACCAGAAGCAAGTATCAACCAAAAGTAAGTTTCAACCAGAAGTAACTATCTACCAAAAATAAGTATAAACCAAAAGTAAGTTTCAACCAGAATTAACTATCAACCAGATGTAACTATCAGCCAGAGTACTTTCAACCAAAAGTAAGTATTAACCAGAAGTAGGTATCAAACCTAACCTAACTTTTTTAATGTCTCACCTAACCTATCCATCCCTCAGCTACCAACCCAGCCCCCTACTTTAGCTTGGGTGGGATGCTAGTAAACATATTAGGGTGCAAGTTCATGTGGCAAAAGTGAGGACCAATTTTAATGATACATATAGCTTCAATAGTAGAGCAGAAATATCAGATATTCATTGTGGTGTAGTGGTTAGCGGCGCCGCTTTCTATGCTTTAGGTTTGAATCCAAGTATGTTCAATGTTGTTGTATTGTTCTACGTTCAATGTTGTGCAATTGTTGTGAGGTTCTAGATTCACGGATTGTTGTAGGGTTCAGTGTTATTGTACCATTACACCACAATGTATATCTTTTGAAATTTTTGTTACTTGTGTAGTCAAACAGTTTACTCTTAGAGAGAAGGTTGAGTGAAATGCATAGTTTGCTACAAAAGGTTATTTATTTTTATTTAACTTTATGTTCATCCATTGATGCAATTTACAATCTCTTTGCCTCTTATGGTATACTGAAAGCAGCTAAACGTGAAAAGACAAAATCCTCTAAATATCCAGTGTCTCTGAAAAAGTCACTCAATGTTATCATAGTATTATTATCCAGTTAATCCTCAAGCTAACTCACTGCATCCAGCAGAGAATGTTCATTGCTTGTCAATATTGTAGATGGTAGCATTCTATTGTCAGCAAGTAATTTATACTCCTGACAGGCTAAAGTGGAAAGGGTAACCTATTCTCCTGGCTCAACAGGTCTGTATGATGTCATAGTGGATAATTCATGATAACCTAAGCACAAAGGTCAGGTCCAAACTGAGCTTAACTGAACACATAGTGAGCAAAAAGAGGAGTGGGTAAGGTCAATGATTATACAGAGTTGACAAATAAAATATTGATTCTTTATTGAAATAAAGATAATAATGGTTATAATTCATCATCAACATCAATTGCATTAAAAGGTCTATTACAACAGATTTGTCTTTGAATAAATGTTTCAAAATCCAAGAATGAGTATGAGTAATGTTTACAATATGGAGGTGAGTCCATGATACATCTTCTTGATCCAGTGTTGCCAACCAGCTTTCTTTTCATGCCTTCTGTATAGTTGAATGGATGTTCTGGACAGTAGACTTCATTCCCAGCAGCAGCTGCAGCACTAGTCCTGATCAAGTCCTTCAGTTTGGTTAACTTGTAGAATAGATTGGGCAATATCAAGTCAATGTAGTTCTTTGTCCTCCCCTTCTCCTTCTTCTTCTCCTCCTTCAACAGGTTGTCCAGTGAAGTAATCTGCTTGTAGTCATATATGTAGATTCCAATTATTTTATGCCAACCATCTCTGAATTGTATCACACACAATTGGCTGCAACTTGGAAAATCCCAAATGTTTTTGGCCAGCTCCTCTGCCTGTCCTAATTAACTAGGCACTATGATCATAACATTCATGCTGTCAGCACAAGGCCAGACATTGGTTGGTACTCTTTAATCACTTCATGAAACATCACACAGTAGGCGGCTGTATTTGCTGGAATGTTGGCAGTTGCTTCAAACTTAATTCTTACATCAATACTCCCAGTTTTAAGTGGCTCATTTTGGCGGGAGCAATCAAAAGCAAACAGCATTATTTTACCATTGCTTATAGCTCCTTTCTCAAACAGAGGATTGCATGCACAAGCATCATTATGGTTGTAGACTCCATTGAAGGCTGCATACATGTTGTACACAAGATTGTCATCCCCCTGAAAGCTTTCATATAGGTAGTATTTGTTGTTTAAAAACACACAAATATCCTTCATACTACACTTGTCAAATCTTGAACTGTTTGATGCTGCCACACCTCGTCTTCCAGTCTGTAGTCCAACTACAATGTAGCGCAGTTTCTCATGCTGAGCTGTTGACTTGTCCAGGTATGCTTTGTAGCTTGTGGTAATGCTGGATACGTATACAACTCCTAATGACAGAATGACATACTGATAGGTGTATCATTCTGCACAGTCTGCAGCAGGTGCAATTTCACATCATCTGCCACCTCTACATAGGGCATTTTCCATAAGAGCTTCTTAATTGTGACATTAGCAGCAGCCACACTCACACAGTCCAAAAAGTTGGGACTCACTCTCAGCACCAGCTCTTGTTTTACATTCAGCAGAATATGACAATAGTCTTTGGCAAAGCCCAGCAGGTATCTCAAAGGCACAGCCATTGTTGCAGTGTTGGCTCCATTGGCGGCAAAATTAGTGAAACCCTCATCTGAGCTAAACTTGTAGCCAGCTCCTTCCATCTTGCACTTTTCATCTCAATCAAATGTCATTGCATTCTTCATCAGGCTGGTAACTCCTGGATTACGTAAACCATCCACTTCCACTCCATTGATTTCATAGCAAATTTCCGAGAAGAGGTTGGCAAAGAATCCAGAGACACATGGGGATCCAGCCACAGCAGCATCATTAGCTCCAAGGACAGTATACTCTAGATATAGAAAGCTCTCTGATGGCAGTGTGTAGACATCTTGTTGTTGAATTGGAATCCATATCTCATCATTAGCATTGAAGCTTGTAGTATAGGGCGCATGAGAATGATACTCAACACCAATGATACTATTTTCTGATCTGGGACCACCCCTTGTCATGTCCAAAATTCCCATGTTTTGTTGTTTTAATCAGACAGCCTTGTTCTTGCAAATACTCAATGCTCCTTGATGTTAATCTTGCTGTGGTTGACAGCTGAATGACTCCTTTCATCCTTTCATCTCCTTTTATAGGTGCAAGATTCATTGCTGAAGAGGGGTATACAGCAGCCTCCATATTCACTCCTTTATTTGACTTTTTGAATAACAGCAACATCCTACTCACGTTGTCTCAGATGCAAAGCAATATTTATTTCCTCACCTCTATTATTTATAAGACGTCCGTTCTCAGGCTTGATCAAGACTATTTATGCCTGGATCACCTCTTGCCAATCGCTTCTCCAGCTTTGTACCTGGTCCACAGTACTGGTAGCCACCGGGTATGTGGAGCTCGACTGGTAAAATGTCAATCACCCTATTGACAAGTGTGCCGGCACTATTTTTAACTATTGAACCAGCAGCTCTTGCAATTGATGACAGTACTCCTTTACCCCGGTACCTCTTCTCTCCTTTACACCTAGCCATTTAATGATTCATCTGCAGCATTGACATTCTCTTTTATACCTTCTTCTGATATTGAGCAATCAATCAAAATATCTTCATTGTCTAAATTGGCTCCAGATGACATCAATTTCTCAATATTTCTCATCATCAATGTTCTCATTTCTTTACCACTTGTCATGTTTCTACTGCAGCTCCTAAAGCTTTCATTGAAAAGTACTTTCATAACTATATTCAATACATGTAGACCACTATCTTTTAGTCAAGATTCCAGATGCTGCTTGTCAACTACATCTGCTTTCACCACCTTATTCTCAAGTTTGTTCAATTTATCATCCAATACTTTTAGAATCTCCTCCAAACGTGTATCTAAATATTGTTTGTCCACTCCATCAGTAGGCTTAACTGAGTATTGTTTACCAACAGTCTCCTTTAAACATGCCTCCAAATATTGCTTGTTCACTCCATCAGTAGGATTAACTGGGTCTAGCATATCAGTTAGTATTGAGTCATTGAGACTTGTAAATACCTGCAGTGTGATATCATCCCTTGTCTTTGGCAGCCACAGTGAAATCAGTTCTCTACAAGTGTAGAAATTTACAGTATCTCTATCAGCACGTGGATGTGCTAAATTAATTAAACGCCTGTGGCGTACATTGATGTTTCCCATAGAATCCATGATGTGTACTAACACTCCTTCACTAGTTATACAGTCTTTTATATCTAGCTGCCAACTATGTAACCACCTTCCACCAACTCTTCTAGAATTGAGTTGATTTCATTCTCATGTCCAGTGTTGCCAACAGCCTTAGATTGATCCAACAGTCTTAGCCGGTCCACTAGTTTGTTGGGGTCATTATAGTAGACATACTCAATTTTAGTACCATTTTTTGCCACCATATTGAATGGTGCCACCAGTCCTCTACCACCAACTTTGCTATTCTTACCTTTAGCACTAGGAAGCAGTTTATAGATCACCCTTTTATACTTGATATCATTTGAGTTTATAATTTTACCATCATGCAAATAGTTTTCTCTGTACAAGTTTGTAATGTTCAGAATTTGTATATATGCATCCTTATCAGTTTTTGATGATCTGCCTGGTTCCTTTTTAAAAATGAGCTCACAAAGCCCAGGTGTTGCATCAAATATTAATGGGTTCTCAGGATTTACAGGATCAGTCAACACAATCTTTCTTCCATCAGTTCCAAAAGATAACAGTTTGTTGCCTAGGAAGTAGTCATTGCCAACAACCTTTGGTCCATATGTGGTATCAGAACTACTATCCCCAATCAAAGCTCTATGAAGATAGCAAACCACTGGTGTTCCAGTTATCCCAGCTTCAGTCAATGCTTGTTGAACCTTCTTTTGACTGCTTGTCAATAGTGCTTCTTCAGCATTAGCACCTCTCTCTACCCTCCTCCTCCCTATCCTCATCCTTGTCATCTACCTCCTTCTCATCATCTTCCTCCTTCTCCGCCCTCTTCTTCTTGTCCTCCTCCTCTACCACAACATCCATCCTTTCTTCATCATCATAATCATCATCACTCAAAGATGACCATAATTTGCGAGCAGCACTTGATGTACTTGGAGCTGGACTAAAGCCTGATGCTTCTCCAAGTGCTTCATAGGTTGGAGAGGACTCCTCTCCAATATTAGGCAGTTGTAGTTGTTTAACAGCTTGTTTTGGAGGTCTGGGCTGCATTGGTGTATGTGGTGGTGTATATGCCACATGATGTCCATGGTGTCTACGTTGTCGTACAGGTCCTGCAACACGTTTGCAATGTGGGCGTGGTTCTGGTTCTGGTTCTGGTTGAGCTGGTGATGATGGTTGTGCTGGTGGCGATGGTGGTTGTGCTGCTACATTAAGGGCTTCCACTATGTTGTATAGTGGCTCACTTAATGGTTTGAAGTGTTTTGCATGCTTCTCTTCTGCTACCTCCCTTCCAAGAGTCAGCTCCTTATGTTTCCTCTTGATGTTACGCTGCAACTTTGCAATTGCCTTGATGGTAGGTGCAATCTCCTCTACAGTCTTTTGACAGTACCTATTGTTGGATACATCCATCTTGCTTGGTGTACTAAAGTGTAGTGAAGCTCAACTGAAACTACACCTCAACTAAATAGACATCAAGTCCATTCCTGTAGCGCCCTCTATTTTTGTCCATTGTTCGATCAATCACTAGAAATGAGTGTGGACCTACTGACCAAACTTTGTTACACATGTCCTTGAATTGATCAAAGGTCATATCAGCACCCACATGATCTCTGTACAAATGTTTCATATTTAGCTCATCCTGTTGAAATATTATTAAAAAATTTGCATTGTCACAAATCAACTGTTTTGGAATGCGGCTATAGGTCTGTGCTAAATAAAACACATCTATGTCACTATGTCGGCCTGTACTGAAGTATTTTCTAATGGCATCCTGCTGTTCACAAATCACATCATCAAAAATTATAATTGAGTTGGCAGGTAAGTCATGCAGCTCAGGTATTTCTTTGCTTGTATTACACTCAACATAGTTCATTCCATTGTCTAGTCCTTGCATAATTGTATAGAGTAGCTTGTATTTGGACTGAAATGTAGTCTTTGAAAAAAGGTAGATGTTTGAAAATCGAATTCCATTCTGATCAAAAAGCATGTTGAACAGTAGATTGGTTTTGCCACATCCTGAAGGCCCACATATAATACATCTCACATGGTTAGGGAACAATGGTCCATGTCGATTCTTCTTCTGTTTATCCATTACCAAACCGCACCTTTTCATAAGCTGATCAAAATCAATAACTTTAAATGGATTTTGATGCTGTAAAACCTGTTTCATCTCTCACACAAGATCTCCTTTATCAATCCACGAGTTGTGACTAGAGCTATAACCTTTCCAACGTACCAGTAGTTTGTTTCCTCTCCTCCTCAACACTTTTTCAATCTCAAAGACAGTTGGCACATCTGTCTTAACAATTTCTTCTGAATAGAATCCTCCTTGAATAGGCTCACCTCTATAGTCTTCCAATTCATATGTTACAGGCACTGTTGGTCGCACACGTGTTACTGTAAACACTTCATTTGTCCAATTGGCTAGATATCCCTTGTCAAATGTCTTTTTATACTTGCTGATCCTCACTACATCACCTGGCTTGATATTCTGGTTTCGACCAGGATAGAACCTGTTTTGTGGTTTATTATCCAAACTATCTTTATACTCTTGTCTTTGTTTTGAAAGCCTGGAAAGCAGCATCCTCTCATGCCTCTTATTCTTTACATCAACTGGTCGCATACCTATTGTACGATGAACTCTTCCATTGTACTCTTCAAGAAGTGAGGTTAGAATGCCTGTCCAGCAATAGGTTCCCTGTTCAGTGAACTTTGTCCACATGAGATGCTTAAGTGTTCTATTGAAACGTTCTACTATTGATGCTTTCTTATCGGAAAAAGTTGAATAATGATTAATACAATACTTTCTGACAAGTTGTTGGAACTTACTATTGAACCACTCCTTACCATCATCAGTCTGCAAATGTTTCATTGGATTATTTTCAAATATAGGCTGCATTGCCTTAGTCACTTCATCAGCTGATTTACTCTTTATTGGTATAGCAAAAGCAAACTTACTAAGACAATTGATAATAGTAATAATATACTTATAACCTTTGTTCTGTCTTGCATAGGGCAACATCTCAACAAGGTCAGCCTGATAAAGATCATTGAGACCTTTCACTGTAACCATCCTTGTAGGAAAGCTCCTATGAGCTGGCTTGTGTAGCTCTCTTGCTATCACACTCTTATCCATACTGGTAACATAAATTTGTTGATTACCATTTATAAAGGCATCAATCAAGTTTTAACAAGATGACAATCATTCTGGCAAGATGCTATCTATCTTTGTTCACATAAATGTCATTATCTACTGTATGGATAGTTTTGGCCAGCTTGATCAGTTTGTTGGTGACATTGTTTATTGAGCTAGAATGATTAGTCTGTTGGTGACCTTATATGATGAGTCAGAATGATCAATTCAAACAGCAGGAGTATCACATTTATTGAATGGATGGATTGGGCAAGCTTGGTGAATTGGTTAGCAAACTTCTATTAGTTGTTGGTGACCTTGTATTATTTGTTGGTGAGCTCATATATTTTGTTGGTGACCTTGTATTATTTGTTGGTGACCATGTATTATTTGTTGGTGAGCTCATATATTTTGTTGGTGACCTTGTATTATTTGTTGGTGACCTTGTATTATTTGTTGGTGACCTTGTATTATTTGTTGGTGACCATGTATTATTTGTTGGTGACCTTGTATTATTTGTTGGTGACCACGTATTATTTGTTGGTGAGCTCATATATTTTGTTGGTGACCTTGTATTATTTGTTGGTGACCACGTATTATGCGTTGGTGAGCTCATATTTTTTGTTGGTGACCTTGTATTATTTGTTGTTGCACATGTATATTTTGTTGGTGACCTTGTATATTTTGTTGGTGACCATGTATATTCTGTTGGTGACCTTGTATATGTTGTTTTAGACCTTGTATTGCATGCTGGAATGAACAATTTAACAGTAGTAGTGTTGCTTCCACTGTACAAATGGATTTGGTTCAATAAGTACTTGTTGGTGATCTTCTGTGTTCTGTGGACCAAATGCTCATTCTTTGTTAGTCTGTGCACAAATTTCAACAGTTTTTGGACAGTAGACATCCAAGATTCCTTGTTTGAATAGCTCAATTCAGCTTGTAACAAAGGTTCATCTCAACAAAATTCTTCATGTATATAAGACAGCAGTGCTGGCTGAAAGTACTATTTTGTTGGTGACGTTGTATATTTTGTTGTTGCCTTCAAGCAAGTACTTGTTGGTGATCTTCTGTGTTCTGTGGACCAAATGTTCATTCTTTGTTAGTCTGTGCACAAATTTCAACAGTTTTTGAACAGTAGACATCCAAGATTCCTTGTTTGAATAGCTCAATTCAGCTTGTAACAAAGGTTCATCTCAACAAAATTCTTCATGTATATAAGACAGCAGTGCTGGCTGAAAGTACTATAATGATAATGATTATGAATTAACCTGAGTAGATGAGAAAAGTAAACTTGAACTTATGAGAAACAGTGAACTAACAATATTATTAATGATTATTCTGTAATCAAATAAGAAAAACTTGGTATGTATAATTATTTCAAAATTATTGTAAAATGGAGTCATATTTACTGAATGGTTAGATTTCGGTGATCATTCTGTTGGTGACCTTGTATGTTGAGCTGAACAGATAATTTATGACAATAGAAGTGTCATATTTACCAACTTTTTGTTGGTACACATATCTGGTTGATAGTTATGTCTGGCTGAAGGTTACATCTGGTTGATAGTTAATTCTGGTTGATACTCATTTTTGGTTGATACTTGCTTCTGGTAGATAGTTACTCCTGGATTGATGTCTCAGAACTGTCCTTTTTATACTACTAATAATATTCATCTAATCATTGTGGAAAACTTTCGAATTTTAACCTTATTATATATTATCAGGTAGTACCTATGATATTAATTGTCTGTAACAGGAATAATTTAGGCCTACAACACAGTTCCACATGAATAATGGAGAGCGAGCTTTACAGTAGCAAAAGTTTTGAAAACAAACTCGTTGGAACTAAATAGAATAGAGAATAGCCATACTCTCTGGATCGAGATGGTAATCTCATTCAGCTAGAGGCAAGTAAGAGTGGCTATCTGTCTGGGGTCTGAAGTTTTCTGTTCTGTTTATGTTTCGTAGTAGTTCTTGGTGTCAAGCACTCTCTCGAGTTGTGAATACTCTCGCCACGGGAGTTCAGACCCAAAGCTCGTTACATAAGGACTTCTGAAGCTGCTTATTACATTGCACTTCCACCTACATTTTCTTTATATTTCCTCTTCAGGACATTTCTTCCTCAATTTTCCTAAGTGCTTTATCAATTTTATAATCATTTGTTAGATTAGTATGACTTATTCGAAAAAAGCTGTTGGTTCTTTTGTAATTTGCTGCATTTAGTCTGAGACGCGATTAATTAATCTGTGATGCTAAGCTGTTAATCCAAAATTCTATCAATGTATCACATATTTCAAAATTCAAATATCAAGATTCTCACATTGCTTGGAAGTCATTAATTTCCTTGGGAAATTCAAAGAGAATTACTCAAAATACCAGTATTCTAAGTCTACTAATACTAACAACGCTAAATCTGCACAGTATGCTTAAATACCTATTTGAACCTGGTAACACCGTTGAAGATGTATCAATTCGTGATGTATTAAGAGGAATAAATATAAATCCTCTTTAGGAATATAAACGCGTATATTGGGTTTATTGAAAAACGTTCACGTTTACCTATACATCATTCAGAGCAATTGAAAACAAATAATGGAATAATTGAAATAAAAGATATAATGGTGTGAGTCTGTAGTGTTCAGATTAAAAAATATAGTATGGAATTCTAAAAAGTATGAATACTATAAGAGTATAAAATAGTGAACAACACATAGGCTTTGTTTTTTCGGCTCACAGTTGATTTGGCTCATACACGGTATTCAAATTATAGCCTACTTATTTATTATAGCCTACTTATTTATTATAGCCTACTTATTCATTATAGCCTGCTTATTTATAGCCAATTTATTAGCTTACTTAGTTTCATTTCATCCCAACCATCATTATTGATTCCAAGCTAGTATTCATCCTGAATAATCTATTGATAAATCTAAGATCTCTCTAGATGAAAATGAACAAAGCTTAAATAAAAATTATTTTTCTGCGAGTACAACGTAAATAATTGACAAAGACTTTTGGCGTCATCTGGTCCTTGACTGTTGACCTCGAAAACTTGGTTGCTGATGAAGTGGAAGTCAAGTAGAACTTATCAACTTGGTTTACAAGTAATTATTGTCATCTCCAAACTTCCACCGGGTGAAGTTTGATAGATTGCCACTCGTCATATCACTGAAACTTTTAAACGTCATGTTATTCTAATTACGCCATGAAATGAAATAGAGCCAGACAACGCTTACATTCACAAAGTACAGTGGTTGAGTTCACTGAAGGTTGATTACTTTTCCTTGGTTAATGAGATTTCTGTTTCTATTCTGTTCGTCAACTCGTTCAAACTTTACAGAAATAAACTTACAGTAATTATAATTGCTCTCATCGTAGGTAATGCACAAAGGTATCGTACATACGTAATACTTGACTCGTATTCAATAATTGAGGTAGATATATATCTCTTGAAAAAAGAATACTTCATGAGACTAAAATAAGAAAAAATGAGATTACTCATTCTACATGTTTGGAAAATAGCTTCGATGAAGAAATATTGCATTTATTTAGTACCGTAGCTGATCAATAATTTATGTGATAGCTCTCCATCATAATAATTTATCATAATCCTATTGATTCGCGTAGCTTTCTGAAAATTTAGTGAATTTATACGCGTTATTCTCAACTGAATATTGTGTTCAACCAGGTTCGATACCAACAATTTAAAACAGTTGACTTTGATTTCAAATTGTGATTATAAATAGAATAATTATTTTGTTCATTACAAGAAATAATTCTAATAAAATCTGTAGTTCTATAAAATAAATAGCCACTGGCGGCTCGTGCCCACGAAACAGGTGAAGTGCTGTACAGTAAAAGATACGATATTTAAAATAGCTTCTATAATATTCAAATCAATCCATATCGAACCAGATTACAATATTTGAACAACTCTAGTTCACGCTTACAAAAGAAGTAATAGCAGTGAATATAGAGTAGACTTCCTCTTTACTGGTAATGGGCTTAACAGCAGGCTAATCTTCTACACATTAATCTCTCACAATAGTCTCACACAGAGGTCTCTCACAGTAGGTAGACTCTCACAGCAGTCTCTCACTGTAGTCTCAACAGTAGTATTTTAACAGAAAAGTCTACTCACATTAAATTTCTAAAGTTTATTCAAATGAGAGGAATAGCTCATTCTATGTAACTTAGTATTATCAATTAGGTATTTTTGCACTCAAAACAGAAAAGTCCTGCCTTAATCGCCTTCTCATATACTGAAAAAATATGTAGCCTAATATAAATCGATCTAATCGTTGATTTTCTTCAAATAACAAGACAATGCCGCTCATCAGCAGAATAAGATGTTACCTAGGAACGTGTAAACATGGATAATAAACAAATCTTGGCACGTGCAGCATGAAGAAAGTAACCTTATACAAAATTTTGCTTGTGAGTATATAATAACACTGTTCTCTTATTTTCACTGTTATCAATTATATATGACGAACAATTCACACAATGCCACGTTTACACCAGAATTTGAATAAAATTTGTTAATAATTTTTGTATAATAAGTTATATAATAATACGTTATTCAGAAACGTTATTAACATTCCGGTGTAAACGTGGCATAACCTACATTACCTTTTTTTTTTGATGAGCTTTAAAAAAATCCATTACCGGTATTATCGGTAAATGTTCACTGATAAGCAATTGAAAAGTATTATTCAATAGAGAAGCTGAATGGTCATATTTTTATTGTGAAAGCTTCAGTCATCTCACTACAGAGATTGTACAGTCTCTTCGCGTCTCATTACTCTTTCATTGAGAGTTGATAATTCACTTGGACAGTTTATATTTTTTTGATCAGATTCTATTTTACTTTGAATCAATCACATTTTTTCATCGATGTTCTTCTATACTATAGCATGATTATTATTGATATTGAACTGTTTTTAGAGACCAGCAACACCACCCAGCAACGAAGAGATTATTCCACTATTCAGATCAGAAGCAAATTCAAGTGTATTGAAAGTGGCACAGACACAAACAGAAGCGCAAAAAGACTCCTGGCATTGCTTGACAAATTTTTGTAGATGCTTTCTTATCATTGCTGTGTTGCTATTCAGTTCTCTTTTATCTAGTAAGTACCTCCATTCATGGGTTAAAGTATAGGCTGTGTTATATCTAAAATACAATTTTATTAGGCTACAATAGCAGTATTCTTTATTCTTTCTTTACAATTGCGACTTGGTTTCCAAGTATTTTAAGCAAAGGATGAATGAGTGATTCATCTATGTAAGCTAAGGAGTTACCTACAGAAAGATGAAAATTACAATAAATATTGACCAGATTCCTGAGAGACGTTTATGAGACTTATTCATCTCAATACAATTATACAGCCCACTATAATTACTTTTAATTTCTATGGAAAAATCACGTACAATGATATTTTTGTTCCGAAAAACATGTTGAGATCTCACGTGAGGTCTTCTTTGATATTTTTTTATAATAACGTAATAGAGACGAAAACTTGTTTAAAATATTTTTTATTCACTTTGTTGTTGAAACGTATGCGTATAGACATAACTTGCAATCAAGTTTCTCTTCAATCAAATCAATTATACTATGCCTCTTTTCAGATATCCTACTGTATTGGCTGTTTTTGGAATCTGATCAAAAGAAAAATAGTTCGAAACATCGAAATATGTTTTTAGACTCGTAATACTCATAGTTTAAAAGCACAAAGGAGTTAAACTCCTTGTAAGACTCGAAGATTAATAAAATTTCAGCATTCATTGATACTATGATGGAATTGATTATGATTTTGGTTGAGTTCAGAACTTGATTGATTAATATTCCAATTTCATTCGATTTTTCATTTTCAGTATAGTAATAATAAATCAGTAGTAGGTAACTTCATTATTTTTATATAACTTGAAATACCTATAAGTTATTAATTTCTCATTCACTATATAAATAATTTACTGGATACAGAGGAATCAAACTAAAGGCATTGTGTAGTACTGGTAACAATACGTGATAAGTAATTTTAATCATTCTTCAAATATTATGTACCTACAATGCAATAATAGGTAACTTACTACGAAGAATGAATTCTCTTAAAAGAACTACTTAATATTGTGCAAGGTGCAGAGATACAATTATTTGTGAGGCCTACGTCCTACTATAATATATTTTCTAGATTTTTTCAAAGTTATCTATTCGGCTGCCCCAAACATAAACTCTTGTCTTTCAAAAAATCCTTACAATTACCTTGTCCTCGTACTCTCCATTCTACATAACCATCTTCTACGCATTCTTCATTTATTCCTCTTTCTACTGTATGATCAGTGATCACCACTCTTATCATCTGTATCACCTCATTCTTTAAATGTGTTTTACCCTAGATCTCTACATATAAATGAATATGTTATTTATAAGAAATGAATGGATTTAATGAGAAGACTGTATTGGAAAAATTAATTTTTTTATAATGTTGTTGCTTTTAGGCCTATTAATGTACATGAGAGTTATGATTAGAGAATAAAAACTAATAAACTGTAGTTTATTGGCAGAATTTTATTGTTACCATAATGAGATGATATTGAATGCCTGTAGGGGTGGGGCACACCACTACATCGTAATTGGAGAGGATGATCAACAACAACCACCTACGGTACTGTACGTATTATAAGTGTCTTCTCCATAATACCGAAAGCGGATTTCCTTCAAAGAAATGAGTGGGAGAGAATTGATAACAAAAACTTTACTAATCCTACCAGAACAATAAAACAAGCTATCACTACCGGATATCCTGCTATATGCCAATGCAATGTAATACGATGAATACGAGACACTTATGATTCAATACATATAACATCACAGTATACTTCTAAAACTTGCAAAATTTATAGTAGTATGGCGACAACTGCAACCTTGGATGTTCCAATAATATTATTCAAGTTGTACAGACCAGACCAAAAACTTTTTATACAATTTCAATACTCTGAAAATAAAGTTGGATCACCATACAATTATTGTAATAAAGGCAAAACTTGCAATTCGTTCTCTTAATATTTCTAAATAACAACAGTGAAAATATTATTCAGTAATACTTTCTCAATTCTAATACTATTCACCGAGTGATTAGAGCTAATTCAATTTTTTTAGGTGTAATTATTGTTGTTTCAACTCGGCTTCGATTGTGTGATTTCAACATTTTCTTCAGAGGAAAGAACTGGTCAATTTTATCTCCAAAATGATTAAAACTTTATACAAGAAAAAAGAAAAACAATATGAAGATTGAATTTACTTCAATCAATCAAGTATAGTATGGAGCTGATTGATGCTCCAAAAATGTGTTGTAGATCTACATCTATGTAGAAAGTCTTCTTCTCTATCTTCTGCACAACCTTTATACTTTAAAATATACAAATATATCCCTTCTTACGTCTCTAAATTCAGGCATTCGGATCAACAGGTGGCAACAGCGATCTCTTCCGCATCTTTGGAAGTCCCAAACGCGCTTCCAAAATCTCAGCATCACCCCTTCGCGCTCCTGCATATTCATCTTGTTCTACAAAACCTTCTCTTCTCACTCGCTCTTCCATATAACCTCCTCTCCTTCTTCTTTCTTCCTCAAATCCTCCACTTATCACTATTCCTTCCGAATCGCCTCTTCTCCCTCTAAATCCCAAAAAGGTACCTTTTTCATTTTCACGCCTTGTATTTACTGCTAAACCTTCACCAATGAATCCTTCAGTATCTCCTCGCCTTCTTGATCCCGTATAGTTTACATTATCACCAGCAAAGCGTCCACGAATCACTCTACCTTCGTCGTCATCACCTTGTCCTCTATCTCTTCCAAATCCTCCACCATTTCTTCTCAGTCCTCTGAACTCTGAATAACCTTCTCTGTCTTCTGCAAATCCTCTCCTGGCACCCCTGACCTCCTTCTGGCGGAAGGTGCGCCTGGCACCGTGATGGTGAATGATTTCGTGAACGAGCACGAACAGAGCTAGCATCATTCCGGCAGCAAGCAGCAGCAGAGCGGGGCGGAATTCGAGCAGTCCTATGCTGACGTGACTGCGATGGTTCTTGGCTAGTACGCACTCCGGCCGCCGACTGTGCCACTTGCGCCGTTCCCGCTTCACCACCCCGTACTCCAGGGCCAATCGCATGCTACAAATTGAATGGAAATATAAATTTATTGATAGTAGCAAACTGTTGAGCAATAATCAGGCTATTGATAAATTCATGATAGTTTGAACAATATTATGATGAGTTCATCAGAGATGGTTTATCTGTTGGAGAGATAAAATCGCAATGAGAAAACATTTATTATTATAGTTATTTTCTTTGAAATTTATAAACATAGATCATTTTATATTAATAAGTTCCGTAATATTCACGTAATAGATTTACGTAATAGGAACCTTCAAGTTGATTTAAAGGTTGATCAAATCGCAATTAATGTTCAAGTAAGAGATTTGTCGATGGAGATGATGATAATAATAATAATATTGAGCTTGATCAAGATATACCACTTATATCGGATAAATATAGCCCAAACTATAGAGACTAAATAGAGACTGGTTGTACAGTCTCTATAGCCTAAATTCTAATTGGATAGCTATAAATATACTTCTAAATTTCAAAAATTTATCTGACGAAAATAGTCTAATGGATAATGTTATTAGTTCTTTTACATGCTGAGTAGTGTGAAGGTGATAATATATTGTGGTAAGTTATCCATATTAAATAAAGAGAAAATTAGTTATTGTCAAAACAGGTGTATTCTCATTTATTTCTTTTAATAATTCTTCTGGTTCCAGTAAGGTAATAAAATACTCTTCGAATATACATAAATTATAGATAGGGCCTATATATATATCATTGCTATATAATCTAATTTTAAATTCGTCAAAAGTTTTATTTCGATGCATATGAATCTCAATAAATTGATTCTCTAGCAAATAAGCAAATTGCTTTGGACTCATTACAGAGATCAACAAAAAATCAATATCAGAAGCTAGAAATAACGCACCCAAAATTGAAGAGTTTTTTGTAGGGAGAGCGTTTCTGTATTGGTAGAGTGTGTACATCAGGCTCGTGCATCCAGACTTCGGTTAGGTCGCATTTCTCTTGCTCGGAAAATGTGTCTTCGATGAGTTTGTAAGCAGCAGCTGGGTCCACATAGAATGCAAAGCCACCTCGTTTCATCAGAGCCACTCCTGCACAAAAATAAATTGCAATAAGATATTTTTCAATGCATATAAATATAACTTCAAAAATACAGTAGTCTATTTTGAAACGGAGCGTTTCCTATTTTTATTTGTTTCCCAATGGAAGAAAAATTCTCATGCTTTTGGAGCTGAAGATTTTTTGAAGAAAGTATTGATCAGTCACGTCAAGATTCAGTCACTTTTCTTTCTATATTCCTACCGGTATCTTTTTTGTTTTGAGTCTTGGAATCTCCTGTGTATTCTTCAGAATAAAATCGTATAAGGAGTGTGTTCAAAAAATGATAAGTTATATGATATCATAATCTCATTTGGACTGCATTTATTTCAATTTATCAAATAAGATAAATAGTGAAAGCAAAGCCTGTTTTTTATCTCTCAAGCCATTTTTATTAATTTCAATCATATATATATGTTTCAATGAATATTCCCTTTGTCTTAGGACTACTAATCAATGTTTTTTATTCAAAATATGAATCACAGTAAGTTACCCTTTTGAAACTATTTTAATTTTAGCATTACATGTTTCAGCTCATCAGAGTCATTTCCCAATCAATAAATGAAATAATATACACTTCATTACAAAAATGAGCTGGAGATTCATCAAATTAAACGATTATTCTTGCTGTACAGTATATTTTTTGAAAGATCTTGTCGCTCAAATCCAATTTATTGAATTTTTCAATGTATTATTGAACATTATTATCCTTGATCTCACCTTCCTCAACAGTGTGGAATGCTTCCTCTTTTTTCGGTTTGATTTTGGTCAAATACATCTTACGTATTTCAGGATCAGCTTGGAATCTCTGAAATGAATAATTTTCAAGAACAAACATTATCAAAATATTCATTCAAGCCTTTAATAATCATTCATCAATGGTAGAGAATTGTCGGTTGATTATTGACAAAAAAGAATAGATATTCAATGAATCCACAAAAAATTATTTACACATTTAATTAATGCAGTTGAATTCGTAACAGTTCAGATAATTATCAAGTTGCGAAGACAACTGCATAGATATCAATTTCATTCTCTATGATCTCTCTCTATGTATCTCTATGATCAAGAAGATCATTATAATGTGAATAAAATTTTAAACTACATTAGGACACTGGTATGCCTTTTGAATGCTTGCTACCATCGGACTCGAAACTGGTTAAGCAGGAAAATTAATAAAGTTCGAATAACAGCATTTCATACTGTACTTGGGCTATGTAATCGTATATCATTATATATTATCTTAAAAATCATTTAAAATTCTAATGAAATTCTTCAAATCTCAAAACCGATTATGCAGGAAATTAAATAGTCCCTGAAAACAGCATTAAATGCTCATCATCATAATTTTAAGTTCAATGAATTTATTGACTTTTTGTTAAATTTTCAAACAAAACATAACTCACTTGTCCATAAGAATTGAATTGAATCAAGATTTTTTTGTACCTTTCACTTGCATGAAGAATAAAATTGAATAAAGATTTTTTTGTACCTTCCACTTACATAAAGTGTGTCACGGGCAGTGAGGATGTCCTCTACGCCAATAGTCATGTGTGTGCGCATGATGTCGGACAGCTGGTGGATGGTCTTGGGTGGCTCGGTGAGCAGGGTGGAAACAATGCTGCATGTGTAGAACTGGTACACGACAAATGTGAACACTAGCAGGCTCAGAAAGAAGATGCGGCCAGCCATTTGTTTTGGCACTTCAGAGGATCCTGTATATAAATTAATAGTAGCAACAGTTTTTTAGAAGCTACTAGGCACTTGGGATCTGATAATTTTCAATTGTAATGACATTACATGTATTCAAATTCATACCGATACGGTAATAATAAAAAAATCTTTGAAATATTTACAACTTCCTTGTATGATTCCAACCGTTCTAGGGAGTATTTTTGGGAATATAAACACCTAATTTACGGTCTAATTGAACAAATGAAGATAGCCCATTCATAAAAATTGGAAATTTCTCAAGTTAATGAGAGAAAACATATGTATACCTTGCTGACATATTGCGCCGACCACCAGTATAAGACAACTGCTCCAGGTGTTGTCAGAAACTTTGAGCTGGCTGAGCTTGACCTGAACCCATCCGATGAAGTGAGTGCCGGCCACGGTCACCACCACCACGCTGGCAATGCTAAACCACACGCCGGGTGACAGCGGGTGCAGGAAGATGTTCAGTGTGGAGCGCGCGGTGCGCGGGTGACGCAGAATAAACTTTGGTCTATAGTGACAGCAAATAGTTTTCAATTACTCACAGAAATTCCGAACAAAATATTCTGTACAAAATATACAAAAATACACAAAGAATACAAAAATTTTATGCAATGTGTACTTGTGTAGCCATTGGAATAATATGGATCTTGTATATGCTAAAGGGAGTATTGTATAATTACAACTAATTATATTTTGAAAGCCACTAGCATGGGATAGAATTTTGTTTGTCAGCAGGAGTATTAATATAATATTATTCAATCATATGTCACTTACAATAAGAATTAGAAATCAATTACAAGAGAATATATGATAATGATAAGCAGTGAGCTTTGGAAAAGCTTTATTTTCTCATGACGGTATCGTATAGTAGTTTTAAGAAACAACTTATATTATGTTAATCGTGTTGTCTATTACACTTTTATATGTGTTTTTCAATTACTATAATGAATCAATGCACATTTCACTTGTTCATGTTGGATAAGGAATCGATTCTAAAAGTAATAGTATATTGATATAAAAAGTATCGTTCTGAAAGTGGGTGAATTCTTGCGTGTATTGATATTTTATGTTTGTAAATTTCATGATTAGCTTATAAGATAGCAATAATTATTCTTTTTCTCAAGTTTTGTTAGATTTGAATGATTTTCCTGTTATATTTTTATGAACTATTTTAGAATGAGAATTTTTTTACTTATGATCATGTCAAAAATATTTTATTTTCTTCATCCATTCTCTATTTTTTTGTTCACCTCACCTACGAGTATGAAATTACACTTCAACATGCTTTTGTAAATGCTACTAGGCTATACTAAGCTCTACTTATCCCAATAAATGACAATGTGTAGACCTACTTACGCATTCAGCCAAGTTTGAGAGGAAATGAAGTCGATGACTGGCAGACGCACCGTTCTGATGCCGGCAGTGGTGATTCCAACATTGGCGGTTCCATTCATCAGCAAAGACACCATACCATCGAAAGTGCCATTCCATTTGTAGCCCCAAGATGGTGTTGGGAACATGTGAGCCCTAAAAAAGATGCATTAATCTAATAAAAAATCAAAATCAATACTACGGCGGTATCTAGTTATCTGTAAAATTTTCCAATTTCTGAATTCACCGAAAAAATATAATTAACAGAAATTACCTATCACTCGATAGAGTATTTTTTAAATTATCAAGATAACATAGTTTTTTATGAAGATAATAATTGTATAATAGTATATGAAGAGAATTGAAATTATGAAGCAGTATAGGAAATATTCTTCAATACCTAGGTACTAACCGAAAATTGAAAAGTTGCGTTGCATACAGGAAGACAGCATAGCTGAATTTAGTCATGGTATCATAGTAGTTGTGTTCATAGTTGGTGAGGTACTCAATGATTTCTAATTCACTAGGTCGCCAACCATTGTTTCCGTATTTTTGTATCTGAGACAGATAGAGAACAATAAAATGAACTGTATAGTATACAATAATACATCGATGGTCTCAATAATTACCATAAATTCCTGCAAAAAAAAAACAAACGAAGAAAACATTGTCCATTTGAAATAGAATACAAAAAATGTGATTAATGTACAGGAGAATGTTTCTATCACAGGCAAATCATAGAATATTCTCCTCCAAATTAGTAGGCTAGGAATTTTAATTTGTTGAACAGTAGTGGCATATTATTGAAATGTAACACTTTTTGTATTGAATCTCATACAAATTTAAAATATCGAATACCGTACTTGAATACTTATTAGATTTTCTTGATCAATATGTGTCAAAAAATTCAGGCTATACTCATGCAATTATTCACAATATTCATCAAAGATCAATGTGAATATTATATAACTTATGTCAATCAATTGAAAAAAATCATACATCAGGCTTCAGCATACTCATACAAACATTAATCTTAAAAAATAATTAATCACACTAGAACAATTTTGAGATATGGCTCATAATATTATATTTTAAAGTACAGCGCCTTGAAGGTCTATACTGCTTATTGGAAGTAATGGCCCACTTTCAATAAGCAGTATGGGCTAGTAGGGCAGTATGGGCTTAGTAGGCCTAATGACGAAATATTATTCATTATCAATCAAATATAAACACTGAACGTGAATAAGAATAAATTAATGATCAAAATAAGTTTTTTAATTAATTCTTCAGCATACTTTACTCATTAAACTCAAATTCAAACAAATAAGGTATAAACCTTTAAATTAAATGGGAAAATTTCAATTTTTGCAAATAGACGTACAACAATGGTTGCATTCAGCACCAGGCCGTGCAGATTGGTTCGGCCGTCCAGTTTCCAAGTGCGCGGATTCCAGTTGATAGGCTTGCGGTGGAGGTTCATGGACGGGGCGAAGGTGCGGCCCCAGGGGGGCGGCGCAGTCTGATAGACGTCGTACAGCAGGGGATGTCCAGAGGATGCGTTCAGGACAAGCGTCAGCTCAGTGTCCAGACCGAGCGCCAGTGACAGGTTGCTGTCAATCATGTGCTCAGGCTGTGACCCGGCATCGTCACCCATCAACAGCCAGTAGAAGCTTGTGTTGAACAAACCCAGGAACGAGCTCTGAAACATCAACAAGTGATTATCATCATATAATTCTAAATTATAGTAATGGAATAATTATTATCATGGAATAAGTTACATTAAAATATTATATCAAAATTAAAAAATTTATAGGCTATCCTACTTGATGATATTTTTATTCCTGCAGATGAAACTTTTATGCCGGGTTTTTCCACCGAGGGAACTTGAGGGATCATCAAATACAATATAACATCTGTCATTTTCTATGCTAAGGATAGAAAATTTAAACTGTTAAATGTAAACTTGAGGGTCCTTCAAGTTTGAGTGTGCTTGGAAAGACTGGGCATTATAATAGTCCAAGAGTAGGACAGATAAGACATTTTAGCGTCTTTTATATACGTTAGTCGAGTCCCTTCCAATAAATCTGCAAAAACGCATGAAAAATGCAAATGATTAATATATTTGTGTTGTGAGAAAATCTGGATCGGGCTCAATTATTTTTAGATGATTGAAAATCTTTATAGTTTGTTATTCCATTATACGTCAGATCAATAACCTGTATTAAATTTTAAATATTTTTAGTTCACTCGTTTATTCTGATAAGAAATCTGCAAAAAAATTAAAAACCGCAAATGATACATAATTATGGAAGAATCTATATCGAGCGATTTTTTTTTTTTAGATTGATTATGAATCCTTTAATTAGTTACCTCTTCTCTCCTTTAAATTACTTAACTTTCAATATCTCAGCTCAACCAATTTATGAAATTGAAATGTATAATGTCAAGTTCAGTACAGTAGTTTCTGAAAAATCTGCAACAACGGATGAAGAACGCAGAGAAAAACTTTGAAATGATTTATGTTGAAATATTTGTTCTCGCCCCACCTCTGAGAGCAAATCGTGAGCACGGGGACAATCGAGATCAACGGCAACCCCAAGGTAGGTGTGCACCCTGAGCACCGACTCCAGCCAGCCGGGGCTCTGCAGCTGCTCCACTGAGGGCAGGTCCAGCACCGCCAGTCGCACGCCCCCACCCATCACTGTGCTCAGCAAACGCAACTTTTCTACAAAACATGAAAAATATTATAATTTATAAACTGTTATGATTCTCTTTCGTTTTCATGAAATATTTTATATTAAAATTATGTGAATCCACATGCTGCATTAGTCGAATTTGGCATATTTTGATGTTGAAGTCTTCCAACTTTTTAAACAATCAATCAAACAACTGTTTAATTTTTCAATAAATTATAAGAAAGTGATCCCGCTCAAATTACACGTTTTTACAGCAGATAACTTACCTTACCCAATCTTGAATAAATGAATAGATTCCATTTCTCAGTAAACAAAAGTACAAGCTTCTGAAAAATTTGAACAAGTAGTAATACAAGAATTGTATTTACAATGACATTGTAATGCTTATATACTTTACACAGTACAGCGGTTTACTATGAAATTCAACCAAAGCCAAAGAAAATAAATATTCTATCACCTTCAAGATTTACAAGAAATGATGAATTTATATAATTTTTTGTGATGAAATTCAATTGGTAGCGCACTGAATAATAGAATAACTATAGCTACATAAAAAAATTAGATAGTTATTTGTGTAACTAGTGCCTAAAGTGGTAGATTGCTGCATCGAGTGAAACAGTTTTTTTCACGAGCCTCCGGATCGTGAAAAAAGTTTCTTGAGTGCAGCATGTACACTTTAACCTCGAGTTACACATTACATTTTTCCTACAGTTACCATCAAATGTGAAAAAAAATTAGAAGTGTGTTGATTCAGAGACCTATAACATATAAACTGGGGTCTGTGGGGTCACCAAGAAGGGTAATTATATTATATGATCTCACTCAACTGATTTTAATATACACTATACACAAATGGACTAATAGAATGGACTGATAAGATAAACTGACAGATTGGACTGATCAAATTGACTGATTGAACTAAAATGAACTAATAAGATGGACTGGAAAAATGAACTGATGGAATGGACTGACAGAATAGACTGATGGAATGAACTAACAGAATGGAATGATGAAATGAACTGATGCAATGGAATGATGGAATTAGCTGACAGGATAGACTGATGAAAGGGACTGATGAGATATGAGATGGAATGAAAAAATTAATTTAAGAAATGGACTGATGGATTGGTCTTACAGAATGGACTGAAAAAATGAACTGATGGAATGGACTGACAGAAATCAAATGATGAAAGAACTGATGCAAGATAGACTAAAACTAGTCTAGACTTAGACTGCAACTAGACTAAAACACTGATGAGATAGACTAAAATAGTGATGAGATGATGAGAAAAAATGAACTGACGGAATGGATTGATGAAAAGAACTGACAGAATTGACTGATGAGATGGACTGAAAAAAATAAACTGACAGAATTGACTTATGAAATGGACTCATGAGATGGACTGAAAAAAATGAACTTATGTAATGGACTGACAGAAATGGACTGATGAAAAGAACTGATGCAATGGAATAATGAAATGGACTGACAGAATGCACTTATGAAATGGACTGATGAAATGAACTTACAGAATGGACTGATGAGATGGACTGAAAAAAATGAACTGATGAGATGGACTGAAAAAATGAACTGATGGAATGGACTGACAGAATAGATTGATGAAATGAAGTTACAAAATGAATGGACTGATAGAATGAACTGATGAAATAGATTGACAGAATGGGCTGTTAGAGTTAACTGACAGAATGGACAACTGACAAAATGGAAAGATGAAATGGACTGAAAAAAATGGATTGCAAGAATGGACTGATAAAAAATACTGACAGAATGGACTGATTCATTGAATATTGATATTGAAAGTTACACAATCTGCTAGTTTTGGAAACACATATTCAAAAATTTCCTCTTCTGTGATTGGTTGAAAATCTGGAAAGTCCAGATTATACTTTTTACGCACTAGTGCGTCAAGTATTTTAGACACTTGTTTGAGAATGGTCCATTTCAGAAACTCTATTCAGTGTGTAAAGAAGCACTTTTATAGCTATATGTAGGAAAAAAGTATTTATCACAGTTATGGTTCCATGAGAATGAATGAAAATTGAAGGTACCAATATTCAATCAGTATGCAATGAAGATAAGAGTGTTTTTCAATTATATAAATATAATAAGATGTCAATGCATGGCCAAACTATAGAGTGTATGAAGCTCAGACATAGTCAATGAGAATGGAGGTGATGTGGCCTACTCTAATTATGAAGTAGGCCTACATGTACCGTACATATGGAATAATATCAATTATTAAGAACTTCCCTATAGGCCTACACACACAAAAATAGTCTTGTAGGAGGTTCCTTGAATATGTACCTCCATAACTGAAATTACCGGTATCGTTTTATGAATGATTGATGACGTTTGAATGATTGATTGAACGTTTTATGATTGATATGTTATGTTGGAAAATAAATTTATTTAATTTGAAGAAGAGTTTCTATCTTGATAGAAACATACCCCACTCTACATATGGAAGAATGAAAAATCTATAAGTTATGGGTACAGTAATGGAGTTTATGGAGAGCAAATTACTTCATCCTATATTCTATTGACAATTCAAGATGTACAATTCATGATGATTTATAAATATTTATTAATACGATAATTTTTTTAATTCTCAACCTAATTTTATCATAATTATTTCTTGTAACACAACCACAATGATGACATATAGAACATATAGAATCAAATATTTTTAAAAATTTGGTGGAATCAAGTAAGTAGGAGTAGCCTATATATAATATACTAAAACCCTTAATGCTTAATTATACCTATAATTATAGAATAAAAATAAATAACGAATAATGTAGGTAGTTATTTAAATTTATATGTTGGCCCAAGTCGGTATAGTGCTGAAGATATTATGATAATATTATTTAATCAACTGCAACAATAATGAAGGCTACCTATATCAATCAAACTCCAAGCCAACTCGATTTTGTATCTATTGTGAAAATGTGTTATATGCTCGTGGAGTACAAGTATTACCACATTATGGAAGCACTTACAATACCGGTACATATCGCACAGTAATGATTTCAGAAAAATGGGTGTGAGCAAATCACATCATGACTTCAATTAGTTCAAACCTTGAACGCCCCAGCAGATGAAAGATACACCAATACGCAGGTCCTTATTTCTATAAAAGTCAGTGATAAGATTGAATTTATCCTTTTTGACTGTGAATGCTGTTGAGCACAAAAAGCTCATTGTACAGAGTAAAATTATTATGCCAAAACCATTCACGTGCATGGTGATACGGTGAATGCATACCGTACAGTATAGGCTACTGTATGCGGTTTTCTGAGGCCAGTGCATGCTACCGGTACCGTACCGTACCTTTGTTTCACTCACTTGACAGACAGCTACTAGGGCAACTGATCGCTTTGATCAGCTTGACACGTTGGAGCTACAATCGCTATATTTTATCAAGGGATTAATGTATTTGAAAGGAAGACAAATATGTCAACATGAAAGACATTTGAAAGGATTTTTTAACTTGACGAAGCATAGCTTATGTGACAGGAATGTCGCAGAAAATGACATGGAAATCATGTATTGGGCTATAAATAATTTCAGAGTAAGTAGTAGCTTAAACTACAGTAGGCCTAGGATACGGTACAGCAGTACCATAGCCTAATAATGATTCTGAATAGGCTTATTAGGCTATACCTATGTTTTTCAATGTAGATGACATTATATTTTGTGAGCATTAAATCAGAATTATCCTAATAGATTTTTTTCTTGGCAAAAAAATGAAGGTCATCTATAATAGTCACGCTACTTTGTCTTTTGTCCCTGCAGAAATTGAAATTTTCTGAAATCATGGAATATTAGGTTTTATATTCGTAATAAAAATTTGAAATCTTTAGATTACCAAAACATGACATGTTTGACACATGTGACCTATAGGCCTACCTATCACAATGTGATGTGACACATCACATTGTGATAGGTATAAAATATAGGCTACACTCTGTTTTTAAAATTGTTGTTTTAAATACAATTATTTGAATGTTACAAGAATTTGCCTACACTTAACTTCTTCAGGCCTGATGCTGAAAAAAATGAATTAACCAATCAACCATTTATAGGGCAGAAGTAAAGGGCATTAGATTTTTCCATTTTTGCACAGAATCATTCAAAAGTACTTTATTAACATCCTAAAACCTTTTTTACATTTCAAATATGGTAACTTACTCTCTTATCATAGATTTTTTGGGTGGGAAATTATTATTCCACTGCCCTAAATTATTTTTATCCCACTGCCCTGTCTCACACAGGACGACAGGACATTATTATAATGTTGGTTTGGTACCGTACCAGCACTCATAGGGCAGAGGGAAAGTGTAGTATATTATTCGTAAGCGACGGTTCGAGCTGCGCAGCTCTAGCTGCACGTTTATAGCTTGGCAGATTATGTAGTACCGTATAATTATTATTTATCACCAAGCAATGAGTATTATATCAAACTTCAATAAGGCCGGGCTGGTACTTCAAACTTCAATAATGCTGGGACGCACTTGAAACAGCCCACGCAAACTAGCCTATCACAGCTCATATTGATGACAAGAAAAGAGCTGTGATTAACTAATTTGCGTGGAATGTGTTACGTGCATCCCATTATATGCTGGGACGCATTCATGCACACGCACACAAGCCAGCCAATCACAGCTCTTGGCTTGTCCTTAATAAGAGCTGTGATTGGCTGGCTTGCGTGCGTGTGCATTAATACGTCCCAGCATACGCCTGGCCTAATAAGCCTAGGTGTATCGAAACAGGGGGTACATGTATCGATATGGCCGTATCGATATGGTGTATCGATACACCCGCTTGTATCGATACAAAACTTCCAGCTGTATCGACCTTCGCATCGATATGCACATCAAGGTTTTTCCTAGACCAAACGATCTATACCCCAAAATATCCTAAAACGCTCACTACCCCAAACGCTCTGCACTGCAGTTGTTGATAGCAAATTTCTTTTTCAAGAAATCGATTTTTCAAGAATCGATTAATCAAAGCAAAGGAATTGATCTCATAAAAAATCTAGCCCTAAAAATTCCAATTTTCCACCAATTTTTAGGCCAGGCGTATGCTGGGACGCACGTGTGCACACGCACGCAAACCAGCCAATCACAGCTCTTGTCTTGTTCTCAACAAGAGCTGTGATTGACTGGCATGTGTGCGTGTGCACACGTGTGTCCCAGCATACGCCAGGCCTAAATTGCAAAAGAACAGATTTTACTTGTATTATAATAATTTATGTTAACAACTTCAAAAAATGGTTTATCAAGAAATCGAATTTTTAAAAGATGAAATTGATTCCTACAAATTGATTTTTCAACTGGTAAATATCGATTTTTTGAAAAATCCATCATTTGCCAGAATCCATCATACACATAATCAGTCAGTCAGTCTCAGTCTGTCTAATACACATCACAACATCAGTCTCAGTCTAAGGCCGTTATTACACAATAATAGTTCCAATTCAAATTCAAATTCTTTATTTGCAATTTAATTTTTTACAAAGTTTTCTTAACCAGTAAAAAATTTCTGCATCGTCAGATATTACATACATAAAATTTAATACAAAATACTAAAATATACATAGTCGCAGAATAAATAAATCATAAAAATTAAAATACATAAGGCAATAAAGAAAATGTTTAGTAACTATTTTAAAGCTACAGGTTTTTGAATTTGATTCAGCTTGATCTTCTACTGTGAAAAATGATACCCTGTGTCAAAATGTTTGTATCCAAAGAAGGGGAAAGTCAAAAAACGTCAACTATCTAAAAACTCTCTAACCGAATAATATGCTTTGTCTGTCAAATATTTCAAAATTTTCTTTTTGAACTGAGGTTTGGATTTTAATGTTCTAGTTTCGTTTGGGAGTTTATTGAATAATTTAATTGCTCTATATAAAGCTCCTTTTTCAAATTTTGAAGTTCTATGTATCGGGTAAAATAGTAAGTTTTGAGTTTTTCTCTCTCTTTGATTTTCATTTCTTTTTTGCAGGATATTTAAATTATTGAATGCTAGCATGAGGGTTGAATAAATATGAATCGAGGGGACGGTGAGAACCCTGTAATTCCTGAAAGTGTCTCTACATGGGTGTCTCCATCTCAAGTTGAAAATTCTTCTAATAATATTTTTTTGGGCTTTGAAAATTCTATCTAATTGAGAAGAGGTACCCCAGAATATTATCCCATATTTGGCTAAACTTTCAAAGTATCCTCTGTAGACATCCAATAAAACACTGAGACTGCATGTATCTTTTAGGACATTTATCGCATATGATAAAGTTGCTTTATATGTGTGTTCCATGTTAAGGACTCGGCTATCATGATGCCAAGGAATCTTGTATCGGAGCTGAATGAAATATTGGAATTTGTTGCATTCAGATTAGAATCTCTTAATGGTCTTATATTCCGTGAAGATAGAAGGAAATTCAAAGTGGCTGTTTTTGTATTATTTAATATAACAGGCCATTTGCCTTGAACCAGGAGTTACAGTTATCCAGTTCCTTTTCCAAATTGGAGATGAGGGAATTCTCATTATTGCCTCGTATCAGCAATGAAACATCATCAGCGTACATACATAGCTGAGCTTGGTCACTCTCACATTTCAGGTCGTTTATGTACAGCAGAAATAAAACAGGGGATATTATATTATACAGCCTTGTGGTACCCCTTTCTTCATGCTGAGCCATGATGAGGCAGAAGAAGGGCCATAGCAATTATTTGAAATGTTAACTGTTTGCTTTCGTTCAGTGATAAAAGACTCAGCCCATTTTGCGGCCACTCCTCTTATTCCGTAATGGTCGAGCTTACTTATCAAGAGTTTTGTGATCTACGCAGTCGAATGCTCTGGAGAGGTCGCAGAAGACTCCTAATGCCCTCTGCGACCTATCCAGAGCCTCCAGAACCGCGGTTGTGAACTCAAAAATGGCCGACTCCGTAGATTTACCCTGTACAAAGCCATGTTGAGAGATGTTGAGTACCTCTGATTTGTTGAGAAAATAAGTAAGTCTACACAGGAATATTTTTTCAAATATTTTTGACAGTACCGGAACTAATGAAATTGGTCTGTAGTTTTTCAACAGTAAATGCTCATCTTTTTTAAACAATGGTTTATATTTTATTTTTTATATTTTGGTTTTTCTGGGAATTCACCTGTTGAAAAAGAGAGGTTTATAAGGAAAGATTCTATGAGCATATCTGATCATATGGAAAGAGATAAAAATACCAAATCATATTTTCATCTTTTTCCATATGATCAGGTATGATCATAGAACTATTATCGTGTAATACCGGCCTAATACACAGTCAGTCAGAGAGTCAGGTGTCAGGTCAGTCTCAGCGTTGCCAATTTCCGGGTAATCACCCGGAATCCAGGGAATTGGAGATGATTCCGTTATTTTTCTGGTATTTAAAATTTTCCGGGGATTTTCCATGTATTTTCTATAATAAATTTCATTTTTATTGCTAATGATATTTCATAGTATTCCACTCTTACAAGAAGAGTTTTTCAGTAATATTATTATTTTGTGTGGTGATTCTAGTAGGTACTTTATTGTATCCTTACAATAATTATAATGGATGTTGAAGAGTATTCTGTCTTACATTTGTTTTGCTTAATCAGAGATAATTGAGAGTAATTCTATCCCTTGTCTATTCTGTATGGAAGATTCTTCTACTATTCTCTTGATTACCGTATCTTTGGCTTATGCATGGTGAAAAAATAACTATGTAGGCTACTGTTACCAAGTACAGTTGGGCCAGAATTTCTTGGCACTAGACAGTTGTGTTATTAACTTCATTAAAAACATTGACTGCTGCTCTAATCCACTGTCTAATCCTATTATATCAAGCAAGTAATTTCTGTATGTATGTATGTATGTATGTATGTATGTATTTGGAATCACGGATCTAGAAAATGGCTCTAACGATTTCCTTGAAATTTGAAATGTAATATAACCGTGATGGGAAAATAAGATTGCACCAGGTCTCATGTCTGGGAAAACTCTCTGGCAGGATTAATAAAAGAATAAAATACTCCTTCTTCAGGCATAATCCCAAGTACTGTGTATAATGGCTGTTATCGCGTTAGCTGACAAACGCTATCCAGCTGGAGTGAATGGAGCTACATTCATGTCTATAACACATGTTCATGACTGTCAAAAAATTGTGAGAGGTAATCATATTCATTTTTACTCTCCTTGCCCTACCTACTACCATAGGTAAGGAAAGTATTGCTTTCCAAAAAAATTTAAGGTACCCTAAATTTAGGTTTGCTATCCGTTTCAAGGTCCCCTGTCCAAAAAAGTGGTTTTTGGGTATTGGTCTGTGTGTGTGTGTGTGTGTGTGTGTGTGTGTGTGTGTGTGTGTGTGTGTGTGTGTGTGTGTGTGTGTGTGTGTGTGTGTGTGTGTGTGTGTGTGTGTGTGTGTGTGTGTGTGTGTGTGTGTGTGTGTGTGTGTGTGTGTGTGTGTGTGTGTGTGTGTGTGTGTGTGTGTGTGTATGTGTATGTATGTGTGTGTATGTATGTATACACTATATCTCGATCCCTAATTGACCGATTGACTTGAAATTTTGAACTTAAGATTCTTATACCATGAGGACCCAACTCAAAGAAATTCAAAAAAAATCATCGAAAAATGGCGGTAAAATGACGGATAATATTCCAAAAATGGTGTTTTTCACGATTTTCTCGAAAACGGCTCTAACGATTTTTTTTTAAAAGCTCTAACTCATACCCGGAATAGTCCAATATAAGCCCTATCGACTGCCATGAGTCTCGTTCCTGGCAAAATTGCAGAAGATCCGCAGCATTGTTGAGAATAATGGATTCAAATCAAATCAAATTTTATTTTTCAATTTCAAAAACAATTGAGGGTCCTGCCATACCCGTAGGTTTTTCGGTGGATGCCCAATCACAAAAACAATATTCAGAACATGATTAGGTAAGTTACTAGGAATTTTTTATGACATTTCGAAGTTCGAAAATAATAATAAGATAAAAGACAATATATAATATAAATAATATAAAGAGATAAACGAAGAAAAGTATAAACTATAAAAAAAATTTACAAAATTTGTTGATTATAATAAGAAAAATGAATTGTGAAAACTATGAAAAAGAATTAAGAAAAAGAAAATTAGGAAGAAGAATTGTTTCACAGTATCTTGATAAACTTTTCATCGCTGAGGCAGGCGGCAGTGTCAACAATGAGAAAAATAGAATTTCAGCCAGCCAAAAACTTAAAAATAATATAACAACTAGCTGGTTATTGTGTCGCCAATAATAATAGTAATAATAATGATATAGATAATCTGAGTATGTGATAAATTATAAGTTTAGTGTGTTTACATTAATATTAAGATACATTATTATGTCATTCTTATTATAGTCTTGAATATTTTGGGGAAGTCTATTGAATAAGTAGGGAAGAACATAGTGGAGGGATCTTTTGCCATATAAATTATTAAATCTGGGGACTAGGAATATTAATGGAAATCTTAAATTGTATGGTGCGGCAGGAGCAAGAAATCTATACTGAAAATTACATTTAAAAAGTGTTATAAGTTTGTAGAAGTAAAAATTTTTGGGTGATAGGGTATGGTAAAATATATATATATATTTTGTGGGTTGTTTGGATCAATATTGGAAACAGGAATTCTGCTTGTTATACAGTTTAATGTTCTCAGTTGGATTCGCTCTACTCTGTTTAAAAGATAATTTGCTGCACTTCCCCATGTCTTAATTCCATATCTATAATAATAGGTTCCATCAGTGACTTATAAATTAGATACAAGCAGTCGGGAGTGATGTTTCTATGCAGATAGAAAATTTTTGCATTTAGTGCTTGAAGTCTTTTTGAAATGTGATCGATGTGAGGATTCCATCTCAGGCTACAATCAATTATAATGCCAAGATAAGGCATTATAATTGTTAAGGCATTATAATGTCCGTCCTTTAGAGGCGGACATTTGCAAGTTAGGAAAGCATTTGAATAAAGGCAATGGCAGTCATGACTTAAAACTGTTGGTATTCCATTGCATCTCAGATGGGGAGACTTGAAGTGCATTAATACAGTTTTTTTCCTATTAACAATTAGATTTCTGTCATGGGACCATCTTAGGATACTGTTATAATCCAGTTGGATCAACTGCAGAGCTACGGTACTTTCAAATCTCTATGTCCAACTATAAGACACTGTATCATCTGCATACATTAATACTTCTCCATGTCTAACTACACTGGAAATTGAGTTGACATAGATGTTATATAAAATGTGGCCTAGAATACTGCCTTGTGGTACACCAAAATCATCATTTTTGTGTAATTCGCTGCGATTGCCACCTAGGTTGACCATGAAATATCTATCAGTCAGATAGCTCTTGAATAACTTCAATACATTGCCTGTGATTCCTATATTTGATAATTCTTGCAGTAATATCTTGTGATCAAGGGTATCAAAAGCTTTAGAATAATCGATAAACAGTGCAAGCAACATGATATCTGTCGTTTAATAGATTGTTTATTCTATTAGTAAAATTTACCAGTAGGGACTCAGTGCTTTACCCTTTTTGGAACCCATATTGAGAGTTGGAAAGAATATTATTTTGAAGAAGGTCTTTATTTAAGTGTGTGAATAAATATTTTTCAAAAATTTTCTCGGGTACTGATAACTTAGAGATAGGTCTGTAATTGTTAAAGTTATCACGTGCGCCAGATTTATAAATTGGTTTAACTATAGAAATTTTCATTGAGTCAGGAAAAATTCCTTTTGAGATAGATAAGTTAATTAAGTGACAGAGAGAAATATAGAGACAGTCGTCGAGGATATGAAAATCTGAAACTCCCACACCATCAAAACCAGGTGATTTATTTTTATCCATATTATTCACTATTTGTTTAATATATTGAAAAGTAGCTTTTCTGAGATAGAAATTAACATTAGGCGGGACCGATACAGAGTCATCGAGAATTATTGAACATGAATGAGAAGTATTCCTGATATTTTTTATGAAGGAATCGGCAAAAGCAGAACAAATTTTATCTGGACTTGAGAATTTATTAGAAAAAGTTTTTAGTAATCCATCATCAGACATATCGGATGATTTCCCCAGAATTCCATTTATACACTTCCATTTCTTTCTTATATCGTTTTTAGAGTCATTAAAATTTTTAATTATATAATTTCTCTTAGCATGTGTTATTTCTTTATTTAGTTTGTTTCTGTAAGATTGATATTCATTTTTATATTCTGAACTCGAAGGATTACTTTTGGTGCGTCTGAATAATGTATCTCGCATTTTAAGTTTATTATAAAGTTCATCTGTCATCCAATTATTCTTGAAGTTATTGGATTTCTTGTTTTTGATACGAATTATTTTCTTAGATTGGTTTAATGCTCTGTCGAAATTTAATTTAATCTTGTCGTATACTAAATTGGGTGAGGAGAGTAAGAGACAACTTTTCCATTCACTCTGTTTTAAAATGGATAAACGTTTTTTCTTATCAATGATTGTCTTAAATTCCTCCTTATCTTGATTGGATTTTATTTGTGGGTTGTATTGAATTTTGCAACTTATGATATAGTGATCAGAGATCTTTACATTAATTACTCCGATGTTTGAAGTGAAATTACTACTAGGTAGACGTAAGAATAAATGATCAATACAAGTTTGAGTAAGCAAGTTTTGTCTGAGCTCTTCTCTCTTGACTATTGATATACTACTCATCTATTTTGTTTTCCATTACGAACTGCTGGTAAATATTTCACTCTGAACTATTTTACACGACAATGCAGTCATAAATTTGAATATTAGTTTAAATATAAACTACTACTCACTACTGTGAGTAGCATTTATATTTCAAATAGAACTACTACTGTGAGTAGTAGTTTATATTTAAACTAATATTCAAATTTATGACTGCATTGTCGTGTAAAATAGTTCAGAGTGAAATATTGATATACCTTTTTTACAACCATAAGATAATAACATCGATTCATATAATTGTACAGATTGATCATTTTGTTTGAAAAGGTCTAGGTTTGTATCACCTAAAATGATAAGATTCGCTTTATTATCAACTTCTAGTATTAGTTCCTCGAGATCAGAAATGAAATTATCTTTTTGAAAACTGTGGGGCCTATATAAACTGATTATATTAAAAGATACGTTTTCAAATTCAATATCCAACATAATATACTCTAAATTTAATACATTGGAATTGACAGAGATTTCCTTAAATTTTATTTTATTCTTCATGAAAGCTGCAAGGCCATAATATAATCTATTAGGGGCACATTTGTATAAAGATCTATACCTATTAATTTGAAAAAGACTACTTAAATCAGAATCAATGTTGATTTCTGACAAAAAAATAACATCGATATCAGCATTACAGATAGCTAAGGAAAGTTCGTTGAAATTCTGTCTCAGTGACCTAATATTAAGATAGATAATTTTAAACGGAGCAACAATCTCTTGCAATAAAGAGGAAGGAATGCTCTTATCAGCAAGCCAGCTATCTATAGTTGGAAACTCTTTGCAAGGCAAAACCGTTTCCTCAATTTGAAAATCATAATCTATCATGACTGTATGGTTGATAAGTTAACAATGAATAAATAATAATTCCAGATTTTCAAAATAAGATTGGTATAAGTACTTGAATTACAAATAATAGAAAATAATATAGATAATTTAATATAATAGAAGTATAGGTATAATCTTTTCAGATGATTTTATCGAGATCTGATTCAACTTTAATACGGATCACTTGTGCTTGGGGCTCTTTTCTTACAAGTATTCTACCCTGAGAAGTCCACACATACTTGTAGCCAAGTGGTTTCGCTCGTAACTTAGCTTGCATGAATAATCTTTTATTAAACGCTGTGAGATTTTCATCAAAGTAAATTGACCTATCAGACGAGTTTTCCAGATCTTTATTACAGTAGTTAGTTTTGCTGCTCGGCCGTTGGTGAGCCATTCAGCTTGCACAATTTTTGAGACAAATTGCACAATCAGCACAGGTGGAGAATTCACTGTTGAGTTTCCGGTGGATTTCCTGATTGGCAATCATGTGCGCAGCACTCACATCACTTTCATTAAATTTCAAGTTTATCTTATCAGCTATGTGTTTTAGATCATCGAGAGGAGACTTATCAGTTACATCTAGACAGTGAATCTCTAAATTATTTATTCTACCGTATTGTTCAAGATCATTAATTTGTATGCTGAGATCGTTGATGCGATTATCCTTTTCCCGTATTTGTGTGTTCATTTTGGCTATTTCACTAGTCAGTTTTTTATTTTCTGCACGTAGCTCTTTTATTTCTTTAAGATGTTCATCATACGGCTTGGATTTAGAAATATTCCGATTCCTAATTGACCGATTGACTTGAAACTTCGAACTTAAGGTTCTTATACCATGAGGACCCTACTTGAATAGATTCAAAAAAATGCATTGAAAAATGGCGGAAAAAATGGCAGATAATATGACAAAAATGGTGTTTTTCACGATTTTCGCGAAAACGGCTCTAACGATTTTTCTTAAACATACCCGAAATAGTCCTATATAAGCCCTATCGACTCTCAAGAGTCTCATTCCTGGTGAATTAGCAGAAGATCAACAGCATTGTTGAGGAAAATTGATTTCTATCTCGATTTTCTCAAAAATGTCTCAAATGATTTTTTTTTCAAATTGGCACCCTATATAGTCATTTAAGCTCTATTAACTGGCATATGTCCCCTCTGAGTAAGATTATCAGGGGCACCACCCCATACTGGAAAAGTTAGAAAAGTCTGTAGATAGGCAACCCGCACTACATGGCTCGGTAAGTGGAGTTCGAGCAACGCGGGCAGCGCGCTTGACGCTCGTGTACAAAAAGTGTATCAATGTCATTCCGTCATTCTCGCTATCAAGGCAATCCGCATCAGGGTTTAAGAAGACAAAAATCACATTTGAAAGAAGTATTAGTGTTTCATAAAATTATTAGTAAAATACCAGAGTTATGGAATCGAATGATCCATTATCGATTCCACCTGTTTGATCCGATATATTGGAGTACTACAGACCAAAAAATCTAATTTCATTCAAAATCCAAGTCAATTCGGTAGCCGAAGCGCCGACAGGTGCGAGGCATCATGCTGGGCTTGTGAAAATTTCAAATCACACAAAAGATGAGCCGAAGCGCCGGTAGGCGCGAGGCGTTAACAGCGAGTGCAAATTTCACTATAGAAATATCTATAATAGTCTAATTTCAATTTATAGTCTATTGCATATATGAAATATATCAGTAATAAATGACTATAATACCGTATCCACTTTCACTATTGTTGACAATAGTTTTCTTTCCTCAGTTCCTTATTCACAAATGTTCCCTTATGACTGACTGACTCTTGATCGACAATAGATTTTTCCCTTTGTATTGTACTCATAAATTTCTCCCAATCTCCAGCTTCTAGTATATGTTGACTTATATGAATTTTCGTCTCCTTACTCTGCTCTCACTCCACACCATGATTCAATTTTTTATATCTCAACTCGAGACTACGCACAGGCCATAATGCTCATGTAGGCTCATTCTATTACACAATTGTAAATAAAAGTTTAATCTAGTACTGTATTATTTATGATATTGCAATCATTAGAAACAAAAATTTAGTCTAGTACTTTAATTATCTATAAGATTGTATTATTAGTTGATAAAATATTATTTCATGTACTGTATATTGATTGTGGAATAAACGAGATTTTGATTTGATTTGATTTGATATTTGCACTCGCTGGTGACTAGGTATAGATACAAGATACTTGTAGGCCTATGAGGCCTACGCAAATATGAATGGCAAGGAAAGTTGTGTGAGTGTACCAAACCAGATTTTTAATCTATTTTTTACAAGGAGGTTCCTTGATTTATTACAATAACATATTCATGTAATTCAACAGTTCGGCTGCAGCTTCAGAGCGAAGCTTGGTACCAGATATTTTGACATTATAATATCCACAGATCATTATTCTGTGACCTTGATCATTCCAATGATCTGTGGTCCACTATAGTTCCCAACTTCCCACACTATGCTCCTTGCCTGGGTCAGCTTTAAGGCCCCTTCTACACGGGCGTAGGAAACGCCCGTGTAGACAAGCCCATTTAACACAATGTGTTCTGTCGAGCATGCGTTGCCGACGCGACGTTAACGCCGCGTTTCCTACGCCCGTGTAGAATGGGCCTAATTCTGCAGCTGATTTTACATAGGATTTGATAATTTTAGAACCTAAATAGAGCCTCAAAAATAAGAAAAATTAATATTTATTTAAATATATCAATTTTCTGCCATTGTTATCTCTGTAACAGAGCGTTCTTAGGGGTGAGTCCCATGGAACTTTTTTCTTTAATTGGTGTAAGGAATGAGCCCGAGAAGTATTGCACATTCCTCTTTAAAAACCCAGAATTATATATAAAGTTCTCTTCTGTGTGACCATTGGCACTCGTTTTTAGAAATTAATACACAATTATTTGTCCTCAGATTCTCGTGGGGGGGCAACTGCCCCCCTTGGATCCACCACTGACTCATAGCACTACAATTGCCAAATATTATTCAAGTCTACTTGTCTGTAGGAGTAACATTAAATAATCATGTTCCTTTCTTTAACAAAAAAAGACATAATGTTTCCGGGGATTTTGACTGATTATTCCGGGTAATTGCGGGAAATTCCGTGAATCTTTACGGGTAATTTCGGCCATACATATTGGCAACACTGGTCAGTCTGCGTCTGCGCACGTACTAGAGTCAGAGTCTAGCTAGATTGCTAGATTCAGTGAATCTAGCAATCTAGCTAGACTCTGACTATGTTGATGGTAAACAACATTAAATATAATTATGAAGCAATATTATCAGCAAACAAAGCCAGTCTGTACGGTACATGTAGCCAAGAGAGGCAGTAGCAGTAAACGGTTGCTTGTGGATTAAAGTCTCTGGTTGATTCTCTGATTTGGCCTATTGCCTATCATTACTAATTTCAAACTGTAGATTCTAGATTCTGACGAAAATGGTATTACAGGAGTGTTTTTTTTTAAATCCTGAGACACATGAGAGTGAGTTGAGCTGATGGAGTTTTGTAAGACAATATTCAGTTTAAAAAATGAAGCCAACAAAATAGCTTAATAAGTTACCACTCATGACAATAAAATTTATAAAAACTATATGTTTTGCCCACCTCATTCGTCAGCTACTATAACTGAGAGGGTATTTTAATCCATTAATATGAATAAAATAAAATTGAGAAATTATCTCACAATCCTGAAAATTAATAGACTTTTACTACCTATCTAAAGAAAAACTGAAATATTCATCTTCTGCAAACTATAATAATTTCTTTAGAGTTTCTCCATTTAGCTTAAAAAGCTTCTAAAGGAGAAAAATAATTCAAATAAATAAACTACCTATGTAGTGAAAATCAAAAATAATAGTTATTTATTAAAAATAGGCTAGCTAGTGTGATAATAAAAAAGTACCGGTAAATAAAATGAATTAATAATATCAAAAAATATATAATAAAATAATGGAATTGAAAAAAAGTTTTAAGATACGTAAATCGGCGGTATATCAAACAGTGATCATTGTAGAGATATTATTTCGATGGAATTGAAGTGCTTCATTTAGATACGCCCACCTTGAAGCATTTTGATTAGTTTTATCCATTTTCAATGTAATTATACAATACCCATGATTTTTTTTACCATCTAGTACATTTTTCAAAAATCTAGTACATTTTTTAGGGGAAATTTAGTACATAATTTTTCCCCGTGCTGGACACACTGAGATTCACCCAGTTCATGCCAGTTCAGTTGTCATGTCAATGTGTAGTCTATTCTGCATGTAATTTTTTATTATTAAATATTGTAATTTTGAAAAAACTTGACTAAAAATGTCTATACATTCCTTAGAACAAGATCCAGCATTTACTCCAAGCAGTTCTCATAGGCTTGCTACACCATTTGCACTAAGGTAATATTTTATTCACTGTTTCTTGTTAGACATAACCTATCATTATTATTATCATCTATGTTTTTGTTCCCGTTAAACAATTTGAAGCTCTCTTGAAATAAATAAATAAAATGTAATCCATATTCACCTGAATTTTGCGATAGTTAACCTATCCCCCAACTTAAAATGGTAAAAAAATTATCATTTATAAAACCACCTGGCTGTAGTCCTTCTGGAGAGGTCTGCGCAATTTACCTCAATCTAGCGGTACCCCCAGACCAATTTACCTCAATCTAGCGGTACCCCCAGACATTCCAAGTTGATAACGAAAAACCAAGACCTCCTAACTACTTAATGAGTATTCAGAAGGTCCAGATTGAAGCCAAGCTTATTTATATTGGCAATTGCGCGCATGGTTGCATGGATATTGCGCGCCATTCACTGATGCCAAACCAAAACATCCAACGACAAAATATAATCTGTCCAAGGAAAGAAGGCCCTCTGGCACTTTTTACTTCTGATGTCTTCCTCACAGTCCGAAGATTGGGGAATCGTCAATGGTCTAAAATATATCCCCTGCTAGGGTCGTCAAGGTGTGGTAGATAGAGTAGGCCTATCCCATAGCCTACTCTAATAATAATAATATTCGTGTAACCTGGCTGGCTCAGGTCTGGTGTCAGAGTTTTCAGGTCGCTCCTGAACAATTTCAGGGCCTCTGACATGACTTAACGACTGTTTTTAGGCAGCCGGGACCGACGGCTTAACGTGTCCATCCGAAACACGGGGAAGTGGCTTGAGAAAAATTTCTGGTCTGACCTGGGTTTGAACCAGGGACCTTTGAGTTGCAAAGCCAGTACTCAACCCACTCAGCTACGCCACCCCCATAGCCTACTCTGAGATGTTGAAATGTATATCCCTCAATATCCTCCTTTGTTGTGTAGTATGGTCTTTTCATCAGGTATCTTTTAACTTTCTGTGCAAAAATTCTGTGGTCCTGTGTTTCTCTTTCGGTAACAGGTTGAAGAGGCGGGCTTCTGAGTATGCAGGCGAGTCACTATAGTTATTGAGCCTATGGTGCTGGAGGTCCATGTCTTTGACATTTCATATGTTGTATTTATGTCGGTTGCCTCTCAAGATCGGGTTTTTCTTCTTTGCTAGGGTCACTGCTTCAAGGATGTAAAGTGAGATTATCGTTAGGATACCATGTTGGGTGAAAAGTGCCCTGCAGTGCTCCATTGGATCCTTTCTGAGAATAGTTCTCAGCGATTTCTTTTGGATCTGCAGGACTCTGTCCAAACTAGTTTGTGAAGCAGATCCCCAAAAAACTATGCCGTATTTGAGTTGTGTAGCAAATAAAGAGTGGTAGGCTGTGAAAGCAGTTTTTTTTCATCGATGTATCTAATTATTCTTATGACAAATATAGCTGAATAGAGCCTCTCACAAAGTTGGTCAATGTGGCTTTGCCAGGTTAAATGGTTGTCAATATGAATGCCCAGGAATTTGGTACATTCCACTGTAGATGTATCGGTGTTGGACTGCTTCTCTGAGCCATTCTTCTTAGGTTTAAATTGAATATGGATAGTTTTGTTTTTATTCATCACTAGATTCAGTCCTTTGCATATCTGGGTTGCCTCTTCAATTGTTGTCTCAATGCCCTCATCAGTATTTTCACATTTATTGGTGGGTATCAAGATTGTAGTGTCATCGGCAAATAGAATACAGCTTTTTCTATGGTCTATTTCTTTGGGAAAATTGTTAATATAAACTAGAAAAAGCAGTGGCCCAGTATTGGCCCCTGTGGTATCCCTTAATATACTGGTCTTAGTAGTGAAGATTTAGCTTACAGGCTATAATTCTATTTTCTTTCTGATAGTCTAATTCAACATATTGCTTTCTCTTTGTAAGGTAATCATCGAGCCATTGAAATGCTTTTCCTTCTATTTTCAGAGCCTTGAGTTTACGTTTGAGAAGATTGAGGTCAAGTGTGTTGAATGCTTTTTGCATAAGTCTGATATTGTTGTTGTTGTTGTGGTGCCAAGACCCTTTTTATTGTATTGAGAATAAGTTGTTGTCTTCAAGATATTCTGCTAGTTGTTCATATACTGACTGCTCTTTCAATCAATATCGATGTTTTTGGCAGGTCAGCTATTGGCCTGTAATTCTTTTGCATCAGTTTTATCACCTCCATTAAACTTCAGAAAGATCTTGGATAATTCCTCATAGATCCTTCATGCTATGAGGAAAATCTGCTTGTTTAATGGATGCATTGACTATGTCAAGAAGTGGTTGCTTTAATTATTGTTCACATTGTTTGAGTATTTGACTTGATGTTACTGAGGAGCTGTTAATTTGGCTAGTGAGATAGTTTTGAACGCGTGAAGTACCTGCTTGTCACTTGCGTGATTTATGGAGCTGGAGGCATCATCTGGTGTCACGTCTGAGGGTGGCTGTGTGAAGGCTGCATTTAGGTGGTTGATTATGTTGGGGGGTGGGGGGGTTATCAATAATTTTGTTGTCTATGCACCGTCTAAGATTTTCTAGTTTTCCAAATTTGTCCTTGTTTCTCTCCTTGTTTATCATTCTCCACAGTACTCAAGTTTTATTGTCTGTCTGTAGAATTTTATTATTTATAGGAGCCTTTTTCTTTCTTTGAATGTCTTGTTCAGAATATGTTTTCCTGATTTTTATATAGTTCTGCTTATCCTCTTTAGTTCCTGTAGATATGTATTCTATTTGCTAGATGAAGCTGTTCCTTAAGTGCTATAGTGTCTGAAAACATTTTTAGTTGTAGTCAGTTTCTTAGGTTCTCATGGCATTGCTTCACCAATGCTGAGGCGCTTTATTCTTATAAAGTTGCTATATTTATCATTTACTGATTCTTGTTTGGTTACCATTTCCCAGTCAATTTCACTCAATCTATATTTCAGTCGGTATGTTACTCTTAGACTAATTTCTGGTATACTTGTACATTACTTTCTTGTGACCATCTTTAGATAGAATTTGGTAGAGGATTTCATTATGGTCGGAAATCTGATTTGGACAGACATTGGGCCTGGTGAATAAAAACAAGTAAAGACTTTACTAAGGGTTTTTCGAGTATTTACTAGCTTCGGAGTGAAAAAAAACCTGTCTAGTAGAGGCTTGACTCGAGCGTTTACTAAGGGGCCTAGTAAGCTCTAGTCGACCTTGAATTTTCCTAGTGTTTACTAGCTTTTGTGTGAATCAAAGCTAGTAAAGACTTTACTAGGCTAGTATTTACTAGCCTTTTTGCAAGGTAGGGTCGGAGCAGACTTGCAAGAGAATACTAAGGCAGTTCCCCTCTAACATATTCAAGTTTATCAATGAAAATTGATTATTTAGCCTATTCTATGGAGCTATTTTACTATCTATTGAAATTATTTAATTATACAAATATTTAGGAACTTACAAAAATTATTTTCCAATGGGCTAATGCCTGTCAGGCTGGTCTTAAACGGTAATATTTCTATTATTAAGTGAAATCATATAAAAAGAGAGAAAAAACGAAATTATAATTTCAATCTCTTTTCATTATAATACTATAGGAATATTAACATTTAATTCTGGCTTAACCGGACTGACGACATTTCTTGTTTATTTTTAGGCCAAATTATTGTCATCAATATATCTATACTACGATATGGTACAGTATAACACTCATATAGATGAAACTGATGTAACAATTTAACTAGCTAGTATACAAATGTAATTGTTGACACATATAGAACAAGATATAGTTATATATGGTACTATGATATTATAGATAGTCATACAATGTTTTCGTGTCGGTTTGGTACGAAATAGAATGGAATGTTATATTTTGGTATTCGACCAGGACTTCCCAATAATTCTTTTTATCTATGGCCTCGACTTTGATACCGTAATTCTATAATTAGTAGGATGGCAGGTAGTGAATTGCTCATAGCAGATGTCTTCTATATGAGCATTGAAGAAAGTCAAAGGCTATAGAAAAAAAACTGCATGAGAATTGTGTTTGTCCCTCTTCTAGGAATCAATGAAAGCAGTACCGTAATTGGGTTGATAGCAGGTAACAAATAACTTGTACCTATCTTGTGCAGCTCTCCACAGCTATCTTGTGATTAGAATCCACAGCTATTCTTAATTTCATTTTCTGAGAAGAATAGGCCCACACCTGAAGAATACCAAAATGGTCAAACCGAGTACAAAAATAGATTTGTTGGCCTACTCGTTGCACGGTACCTATTCTAATTTTGCTTTGTTGTCCAGCCTTCATTCAATGCATTCAATGCGGTGGTTGGATTCCACCATGAAAGGATCTGGAAATTAAAAAATAAAATTCCAATATCCAAAAGCAAAATAGTGCTAGTTTTCAATGGCATGTATTTTTAGGAATAGAATAAGTTTTGGGCGGTGGTTGGATTCCACCATGAAAGGATTTGGAAATCAAAAAATAAAATTCTAATATCCAAAAGCAAAATAGTGCTAGTTTTCAATGGCCTGTATTTTTAGGAATAGAATAAGTTTTGGGCGATTGATTGTTTTTTCCCTTTTCATGTTGTATATTAGTACTCAAATGAATAAATCAATCAATAAATAGATATAAATTTCAAGAAAATTACTATTATTGAAATGGATTGCGTAATTAATTCTATATGAGAATAGATTAGCTGCGGGAAATAAGTAATTGTAATAAAGAAGTAATTGAAACTGGTAACTCTTAATCTGAAACTTATTTCATTTTTAAACTGATGGTCCCACTTTAAAACAGAACAGATATCCTCGAAACTTTCTTCTATTCTTTAAAAAATTTCTGGTGTGTGAAGCCTGCTTATTCAATAAAACATTTCATCTGAAAATCAAAATAATTTAATCTTAAAATTCTTTAAATTTTTTTTTCGTTTTCAGATATCCACGAACAAATTTAACATCTTCAAGAGTATCAAAGTTTTCACTATTTTAGAGAGATTTGAAATAATTTCATGTGTAGAACCTGATCCAATCAATAATTTTATTCATTCAAATAGGACTAAAAATAAGAAGAAAATATTCAGGTAGACTTGAACTTTTTGTATTCGGTTGCGAATACATCTATAAATAGCTGCTTAGTAAGAACTAGGGAGATTCTATGTGAATAAAAGCGCTGGAGAGTATACTCTATAGTAAAGACTCGGGTTTTTCCTAGTAAACACTAGAAGAGAGCATACTAGGGTTTCACTTCAAATGGCGATTCACTTCGAAGCAAGTGATTACTAACCGGGCGAGCGTTTACTAGGTAGTAAAGACTTTACTAGGCAGACCGTACTACAAAGTATTTACTCGTTTTTATTCACTTGGCCCATTGGCTTTGATATTACTAGGTGGCAAGTTGTGTTAACATCCATCAAGACTTGTGGCAGTACTGGGTGTTATCCTTGTTGCTGGCAGGTTATATATTATAGAGGATCCATATTGGGTGAGTGTGTTTTTCAAGTCCTTGTAAGTCTGGTTTTCAGGATGTCTACATTAACTTAATGTCTCCCAGTATTACAATCTTGCGGTTTCTTGAAAAGTATGATGAGTAGCCTAATATGGGAAAATGACTCCAGCTTGGTCAATATTGGTTCAAGAATTATAAATGTGGTCTTGATGTTGATCAAATTGTTCCCTACAATTTGAGATCAAATTGATAATTTTTGACCAATATTGACCGAGCTTGAATCATTTTCCCATCTTGCCGGAGGGTCTTCTTTGCTTGGACAGACTAGGCCTACCGGTATACCAAGTCGGTTGGATGAGTTGATTGCAAGGTTTTTGTGGCTTGATGGAAATTCAGTCGGCTGCATTTATGAACGATGAATCGTTGATTCTTTTCTGGAAGTTTTTTGTGTTTGCATTCTGTTTCAATTCAATACAAATGTAAATGACTAAAACTGCTGAAACGAGGAGAAATGCTATTAATTCAACTGATTAACTGACATTCTTCCATTTATGGACAATACTATGACAATAGGTATTGTCAAACCACAGAAATTTGTAAACCAAAATGAACCTACCAAAACCACCAAATTGAATATTACCTACCTTCACAACTCAGAAAGTACAACCTTTCTCATGTTAAACGTAACGTCGTAACTTATGCAGTTGTAAGATGATATAATACCGGTGCCGGTACATGTTTCAGGGAGCTTATACAGGGAAGGGAATTCGAGATAAATGATGGCGACTATTGTGAAGACGATTACAATCTTTGCAATGATGATTTCGACCAGGACGAAATCGCAAAATACATCAATATTGATGCCTTAGATCTGGATGTGGATGAGAACAATAAGGTGGTCTGCTTTGCTGATTTGAGAAAGATAATGACTCCAGTAACAGCTGATGGGAGAGTAATGAAGAAAGTAAGTGAAACATTCGATAGATACAATCAATCACTAAAAATTCAATAAATTCCAATCTATTAGAATTCATGAGTGCATTGTAGTTGTAGGCTCTTTCAAGTGATATGATATATTCCATGAATACCTTGTATAATTTATTTTTATATTTATTATTCAAGTTATAGATACCGGTAGGCTACATAGTATCAATAAAAGAATAAAATGTCAATAATCAAGTTCAAAGATCTAAATTTCAAATAAATTAAGTTATCTTTATAGATTAACTTTTAACATTGACGGTTGAATTGAAGAAATTTTACCAGCAAAAAATATTATTGAATTAATAATAATTAAGAATAAATAAAGAATTTTTGGATTAGAAAAGTATTATAAAAATTTAGAATGTAGAGTAATAGGATGAGAAGTAAGCTCAATAAATCAATGCACCAATTTTATCACACAATTTTCTTTGAAAATATTCAATAAACTTGAAATTTTAGGCTAAAATTGAAACACTAACTACAGAAATGTTTTTATCTACAAAACTATTTTTGTGTTATCAGATGAAGAAGCAGGGGCTAGGGGATATAATACCAAACACAGGTGTAGTGTACTACCACTACACCGCCCATGCCAACCTGCAAGAAGAGCCATTCGACAACTCGTATCTTCGTGGAAGCCAAAAACCTCACAGGCTGGTTTTGGACAGGGGAGCAGCTATTATTGGTGTCGAATTGGCAATAAAAACAATGAAAAAAGGAGAGGTGTCTCAATTCCTAATCGAGCCAGAATATGCATACGGAAAGCTGGGATGTCCACCAAGAGTACCCCCAGGTAACACTTTTGGGGTCTGTTTCATCAAACTTTGAAGTCTAGGGCTCGTATTATCAATAGTAGTTCAACTATGATTTTAGTTGTTGTTCTAATAAGTAGTTCAAACTATCTGTTGACTCAGATAAAACACATTGAAAAATTAGACCGTAGCTTGATTTAATCTTGGATTAAATAATAATACATGGTAATGATGATTCATACATGGTTTAAACTGCTATTTATAGTACAGGACCAGATTGACAAATGAAATGGCAAATTTACACTACAAAAATATTTCTGTTATAAGCTAGTACATTCACAAAAACATTTTGCAAGTATCATTTTTGAAATTTTCTATCGTTCATTTCAATTTTGAAATCGATAATCTACTTGTTGGCTTGAGTGTACAGTACCTAGGTATTAATATTTTTACAATGTTCCATTATATTCAATATTTGAACATTGCAACCAGTATATCAGCTGTATTGAGCCATTAATAATTTTTCTCACCTTCTACTCACTAGGTAATCATCAAGCAGTGCTGTTTCAGCCTCATAGCGTAGCTCGGTCTTCAGATATTAACATACAATAATTGACTATAGATCTAAAGGGAGAATTGTGAAGTATTTTCTTCCCATGTAGTGCGTCCTTTTCTTAGTAAATTCTAATCTGTGTCTTTGTGTTATTCTCTCAAATCTAGTATCATAGCCATGTGTCTCATTCCTCAGTTCTTCCACAGGGTAATTCCTAATATACATGATTACATCGAATAAATACTGCCCGTAAATTGAGAGGATGCCCAACTGAGAGAAAAATAATTGAACAGTGTCCATTCTTTTTTGATTCAGCGTAATTCTAATAATTTTTTTTTTTTTAATTGTATCGAGATTTCTCTTTGTTGTGCTACCGTAAATACATGGACCATGTATTGGAGTGGGAGTGTATTAATGAGTGGTATAGTTTTATCATTGTTTTAAGACTGCATTTATTAGACATTTGTCTCAGAGCGTACAAAGCAGGGGAGATTTTTTTCACCACCTTACAGATATGACTATTCCATGATAAATTACAGTCAATCTCTAAACCAAGGAATCTTGTACTATTTACAACTTCTAACGTTTCATTATCAATAAAGGCATTTCGACATGGTTCATTTTTCCTTTGATTTGTCGAAAATGCAATTACGACTGACTTTCCACCATTCAAAAGAAGGTTCCTGTCATTAAGAAAGTCATTCATAAGGGAGAAGCCAGACGCAGACGTTTGTTCCACACTTTGTATTGTATCTCCTGAGAAGGTGACAGTTGTGTCGTCAGCATAGAGACGTACAGCTGTTCAGCAGCAGACAGCAGCTCTTGGAAAATTCTGGGCAACCCCTTGATGTAGCAGATGAATAACAGCGGGCCCAATATTGTACCCTGGGGCACACCGTAACTCAAATGTCTAATGTTGGACCGATATTGATTTTTATAGCGCAACGTTTCAGTTTCATCTATATGTTGAATTTCTAAGAATTGCTGTCTGTCTCTCAAATATGAGGAGAACCATGCACGTTCCTTTCCGTTCACACCCAGGGCGCTTAATGAGTCTATCAACATATCATGCCTCACACTGTCGAAAGCGCGGCTCATATCTAAAAATGTCCCTATAATTTTATCTCCCTTGTCTATGGCATTGATGATAGAATTGATGGAATCTTCTTATTCAAGAACTTCCCAAGCATATAAGTCGAGCCAACCTGCGTTCTCCCAAGCCTGCAGTTTGGGTGATCAAGTCTCCCCTTATTTCGGGTATTATGCCCATGCACATCCCCCCTGGTAGGCAGGACACCCAACTCTCCAACCGCCTTAATCACCATCCTGAAAATGATGAGGCCAAACACAGTTAAAATTCGCTGCTCAACAAAGAGTGGTCGACAAGGGGCCAGGTACCCAGCACCACAAAGAATTCTTACGGCATTTTTTGTAGCAGCAAGGCGGCCTTCACCTCAGCAGCTCCACCCCAGAGTGTGATGCCATATGACATCACACTGTGGAAGAACGCATGGTAGCTCATACGAAGATATGCCCCAGGAACACAGCTCTTCAGGCTTGCTCTTTCAGGAACAGGACTCGGTTCAACCTGTAGCAAACACTCTATGCTCCCCCCAAGCAAGCTTTCTATTCAGATGAAAGCCCAATAGCTTCACCGGAGGGAACTCGTACTGCAGGCCATTCCTCAGGCTGAAAACAATGCCCTGAGTCTTTCCACTGTTCAAAGCAAACCTGTTTGCAGTAAACCAGTCTGCGGCTGCCACTCTAGAGGCACTCTTCAATGCCTGGACTTCACCCATATCCTTGCCAACATCTAGGAGAGGGGTGTCGTCGGCATAGCATACAGTTGTCCTATGATCTGAAAGAGCATCATCAATGTAATGACTGTGGATTACCCTCTGTTCCACAAACTGCTCCAAATTCTCCTTAACATAAATTTTTGAAGATATCGTCTTCAAATTATTATTATTTTTTTTAATAACCTATGCAATGCAAATGAACTTGACATTTAATGTCTGATTTTAGTTCTATAAAACCACTTTCCTTCAAAATGAACGAAAAGAGTCATTCAGTTAGCTTCCACTCAGTAGGTTGATTATTTGTATGCTGTGCGCCTTTGTGCGGCGTAGTTTTGGAAAGCACGCCTGTATAGCTGACGCAAGAACGTTAGGCGGTTTCGTTTGCTCCTTTTGCGCTCCAACAGCTGATGTTGTCAGAGTTGTCAGTTAGCCACGCCTGTGTGATGTTTTTGAAATCAAAAGAGATAAGTTAATAGATGCATTACATCAGTTGTTAGTAGGTCACATCACGTACAAGAGACACACGAAACGTTTATGGCGTCAGTGATATTAAAGCCGCGTATCGACAGTCCGAGGCATGTGCTACGTATGCCTCGCTGTACAGTCTGTTGACACAAAAAAGAGTACTACTACTAGTCTACTATCTACCGCGTATCGACAGTCCGAGGCATGTGCCACACATGCCTCGGACTGTCGATACCGGGTTTGCTAGCAGCGAGGCAAACGCTGCACACAATTCGCAGCGAGCAGTGCCTGTTGCCTCGCAACGCACAACGAACAATTCTACAAACTAACCTCAAAATTGTACCCCATTCCTATGCATTTTTGTGATTGAGAATTCTATTTGGGTGCAGAAGGTTCTAATAGGCAATAATAAGCATTGCCTTGAATTTTTATCTACTAATTGAGCACAAACTAACCTCCAAAGTCCAAATTATCAATTGTCATAGCTTAGTTGCTTTGTCTCCCGCTTGATGGCGCTAGTCAATTTGTTCGCATGCTCGCATTTTTTGTTACAAAAAAAACAGATTTTTTATTATAATCATTTTTATTATAATTATAATCATATACTATATTTTATACTATAATTATAATTATTTTTGATTATTGCAGATTATATTCACACATATGCCTCAGCCATGAGTTTATACTTTTTTGTGTCACCAGACTGTACTGCGAGGCATTCGTGGCACATGCCTCGGACTGTCGATACGCGGCTTAATGCTCAGTTCTGTCGATACCGCTCACCGCCTGTCCTTGACTCAGCTGAGAATTAATAGTATTTATCAGCCAAGAATTAAGATTATTTTTAGGCATCTGCTATACCATGCACAATTTTTCACATGACCATGTTAATTGCTTTGTATTATTGTGTGTATAGAGAGCCTACTTGTTGCGAATGATACGTTCCGCATCACTCTTAATTATTTTGAATTAATTCATGCAATATTATTATATCATTGCATATTTTATGTTTTTGTTACAGAAGCTACAGTCGTGTTTACAATTGAGTTGATCGATTACGTGGAAGTATCAGATACCTCAGAAACTGCATTGATAGAGCACGAAGAATCACCAGCAGAAAAGTACCAACGCTTGTATAAAGCAGCGAAGGATAATCATGTCTTAGGAAACGATTTTTTCCAAAGATCCAACTACAAAGTGGCTGCAACACGGTAATTCCATTCCCAAAGCAATAATTTTGTTAGAAGAAATGAATGTTTCTATTCATAAATTAGCTTAGTGGAAACGCCAATTAATTATTGGGGTGTTTTTCTTAAGAAATATCATTCACTACTTATCTGTAATTATTGTATTTGACATTAACCGATGGATGAGAAAGAATTAGATTCAATTGTTTTATTTTTCAATTCATTTGACAAAATAAATAATTGACTAGCTGAAAATTGAACTTTAAACTTAGGGTTAGGGCTATTTAAAATAATTGATAAATAAAATGAAAATCAGATACCCTTTTTAAAAACCTTTAGAAGTATTATTTTACAGACATGTTTCGGGACTCAGCCCATTTTCAATATGATTAAAATAACACTCATTAAAAGTATTAATTTAATCACATTGAAAATGGGCTGAGTCCCGAAGCATGCCTGTAAAATAATACTTCTAAAGTTTTTTTTAAAAAGGGTATCTGATTTTCATTTTATTCATCAATTCACTAGCTTTCTATTATCATCCAACTTTTTCATTTGAACGCGAAATACTGGGGAATTATACTTCCCATGACCCCGATAATATTCATGGAAGAAAATAGAATCATAGACTAATACATATTTTTCCAAAAACAGGAGTGGCACATCGGTGTTTTAGTCAAAATTCATGTTGACACTCCAAGATCCATTAACAATCAATCAGACCAAATCATCAGCCTTTTCCTCTTCCAATCACTCCAAATAAGCTTGGAATTGAAATAACCATACAAAGGATCTTTATTTACTATTGAAATTGTTAATCTTCTCTATTTATATGCAAAATTAATTAACTTACATTAATGTTCATCTTTAGTTCCATTTTGACTAAATAGTTTTCATTTTGGCTATTCTAGCAGTCAATTCATCTACTTGATCAAGTCTACTTGACTGCTAATTTTGAAGCATTTTGTACCTTAGGCATTATTACACACTAACCATAATAATTCTAGTGGACTTTTTAGGCTAATTTGTCGCCAGTTTTCTATTCTTTTTTATACTTTTCATTCTTAATTATGTATCGTGAGGTTACTATTTGTGTACAAGTCTGCTTAAATAGATTTACTCCAATTTTCTGTGGCTATGGAGTAGGTCTATTTTATTACGGAATTTTAAATACTGTGCCAATTTCTCAGGAATGCGAATCATTTCATTTTCATACGATTACAGTCGACTATACATTCTAAATTTTGTGCCTCAATCACTCTCGCTTGTAAAAAATGAAGAATGCCATTATATTTGTAAATAAGAATTGTAATCAAAATTCACAGTACCCTTTTCAGTAGTTTTTCATTCCCAAACAACGTGTATTTTTCAATAACCAAATTGCCTCTAATGATTGCGAAACAAGTGTTGAAATGGAAAACTAATAAAAAGGGTACTGTGATTGTAATTTTTATGTACCAACATACACTGATAGTAGCCCTAGACAAAAAGGAGTCATTATATTCTATTATTTTGTTACTCTAGTAGATAATTTTGAAGTAAATATTTTTCTTCTTGCTCATCACATCAGCAACCCAAGCTATTCTCAAATTAATTATTTAATGGTTCCGTTCTTTAAATTTAAATTTTCTGTTTTCCATGAGGGTGGCTAGTCAACGAGTTAGTCTGGAGAAGTTTACTCATAGTTCAACTGATGTTAACAATGATCATGATTTTGAATGTTACAGGTACAGAAGGGCAAGAGATATTCTGACGGATGCTATTTGCGAAGGTGAGGAAGATGAAAAAGCCAAACACCACCTGTTGTTGAAAGTGTTATCAAATTTGGCACTCTGCTACAATAAGATGAAAAATCCCAGACAAGTGTGCAATACGTGTAAGGATGCCTTTTACTTCAATGAAGAAGAAGCGAAAAAAAATCCTAAGCTCTACTACAAGTAAGTCAGCAGCCATCCTATACTCACAAATTCATATTATTTACCTTCAAAATCATTTTTACTTTTCAAATTAATCGCATTTTTCACTTTTATTCTCAACACCAATACTTAATTATTAGCATTACGTTTTAAACAAGTGAGTAGCTAATATTTCGACACTAAACATGCCTATTAAGCAAAATAGTGGCTTTCCTGCTTATAATAATTATTAATTTGTTATACTTATAGTTATATTTTCAACTGTTCATTACAAGTATTCAGTTACAATAATTTATATTAGCTAATTAATAATCATATCATTCGTCTATACAGGATGGGCGAAAATTTTGGTATCTTCAATATTTCTTGTACAAAGGTAATTTGACGGCCGGTGTCAATCTTACTAAAATTGAACTGCTTTACATTAGAAATTTGGTCTGCCATATTGGACGAGTCATATTAAATACTAGCCGGTAGGCTCGCTTCGCTTGCCTTCTCCGCCCCCTGGACCCCCGACAGTATCAGCAGTGTCAGTGAGTCAAACAGGCTCGCTTCGCTCGCCTGCATAACCTCTGTCAGTGTAAGATGAGGTAAAGAGGCTCGCTTCGCTCGCCTACAAATTCCGTTCAGAAGGGATTCAAAACTTATTGAACACAGCATTTCTAGACTTAATCTGGACCTGTTCACCAAATTTCGACATTTTCTACCAATTTATTCTCGAAAAATCCATGAAAAACTCAGAAAACTCCGAAAAATAGTAAATCGCTAATATTGAGCGTAACCTTGGGAACTATATCGGACATAGTTTGAAACTTGATTCAATATCTTCCAAATTAGTTTATCTATATTCTCGCTGAACCATTGAATTTACAGTAAGGATTGGTCGTATCAAGGCGGAAGATATGCAACCCGCATTACATCTTCAATTTTGAAAAATCTGATTGCTGGCGTAATCTTGAACGGAATTCAAAAATATCTTAACACAACCTTTCTAGACCTTATCTGAACCTACCTACCAAATATAAACATTTTCTACCGATTGGTTCTCGAAAAAATTGAGAAAACTCCGAAAAACTATAGAAAAACTTAAATATTTGGCGTATCCTTGAAAAGTTTTTAAAATCCTTTCTTAGCGCGCGTCTAAACGTCCAACCGAACATGCCTGCCAAATTTGAACGCATTCGGTTCAGTGGATTTTCAGTTCTGGTGATGAATGAATGAATGAATAAATCAGTCAGTCAGTCAGTGCCATTTCGCTTTTATAGATATAGATGTAACAAGTACGTGAAGAGTTCGGTGGTTTAAAGCGTTTTGTATCAAGCAAAACTGATTTCTGCGTTTTCTCTAACAGAGTTTTGAGTTATCAATATATCTTAGATATCAATATCTGACAGATGTGAATCTCATCTTATATTTTAAAGTTTAAGCTTCAAAAATAGAATTAGTTCTAGACGAATTTTACATGTTAATGATTGTTCTTATCTAATTATGGATATTTTTCTAATAATTGCAGTTGGGGCACGGCGTTAATGGAGTTCGGTGAGTTTGATGGAGCGAGAAGCAAATTGAGAGCAGCGTTGAGACTTAAACCAAATTGTCCGGATATCAAGGAAGCTCTGAGAAAAGTATATAGTTTTCTACTGTGTTACTAGATGCTAGTGTTACTGGAATGTGTGTTTGATCTATAACTTTCAGAGTTTCATCAAAATACTGTATTTAAAACTACAGCTGAAGTATAACGTTATTCATGGAACGCTAAAGAAGTACAGGGCTATTATAAAATATCCATCGGAATTAAGAAGACTGTATTTAAAAAATTACACATGCATGAAAACTGTAAAAAAATTTGCGAGTTCAGGTTAGCTGATGTACTTGAACGTTGTTGCCGATAGGTAGCAGCAACAGCTCAAATTAAAAAAAGTTTTCTCATTGGATGAGCCAATAACTTGTAGCTTATCGATGAGTGTTTCATTTATGCACTATTGCACAATATTGTAGATGATGCAATTGTGGTTGTTTCCACAAATTAAAGAAGACTCCAATAACTTTTTATTCCAACAAGACGGAGCTTCACCTCACTGTCATGCTGAAGTACGAAGTTTGGGCGACGATGGATTGGACTGTGCAGATGAAGACTTATGCCGGGTTTTTCCAAGCACACTTATATTGAGGAACTCTCAAATTTTGATAGAACAGCTGACAATTTCTAAGTATAGGTAATGTAAACTTCAGGGTCCCTCAAATTTGAGTGTGCTTGGAAAAATCGGGCATAAGAGCTCTATGCATAGCCTCCAACAATTCCTCCAACGATTACCGAAATATATCCGTAGCACGGATGTGTGTCGTGCTACAAAATAAGGGGCTCTTATTGAACATTTGTGGAGGTCAACTATAACTTTGATATTTTCTTATTATTTCCATGTATTCAGCCCAGGCAAATTATACTTCTAGCACCTAAAAAATTATATGTGGCTGGGAATATTGGCTTCCCAAATGGGTTTAATATACGTTTGTGGCGCTATCTGAGTGCCGTGTTACACAGAAAGTAAAAAAACACGATAATTTTGTTCAGTTTCCAGAGTTTTGCAATTCACTTTAAAATTAAGTGTCAGTCAAAAAAGCATTCGTACCTTTCTCCTTGTAAATAAAATTCTAAAGCGATTGGTATTCAACCTTCTGTGCTAAGCAAGAACCGAGTTGAGATTTTCATAGAAAAAATTAAATTTTACCATTCTCAGTCTCTGATTGTTGATAGGCTATATTCCGTCTGATTTATCAGAAATGTATAATATTGAATATTCCACTGAGGATAATTTAGTTCTACACAATTTAAGACTAAGTAGGCCTTTCTATCTTGTACATTTTTCATCCTAAAGCTTTCTACATATGAGAAAATTTACAAACTTTTCAAATTTCGACTGAAATAATCATTTTCACTTTTCTTTCTCCAACTTGATATAGTTTGACCAAGAAGACCCTCTGGCAAGATGGGAAATGACTCCAGCTTGGTCAATATTTGTTCTGGAATTATAAAAATGTGGTCTTAATTGTTTCCTACAATTTGAGATCAAATTGATGATTTTTGAACCAAAATTGACCGAGTTTGAGTCATTTTCCCATCTTGCCAGAGGGTCTTCTTTGCTTGGACAGACTATATTATTGTTGTTGTCATCATCATTACTTTATCATTCTGATCTATCATAATCAATCTATTTCCATTTAGCTGCCTCCTAAGATAGATCAGATATTTGTCTATTTGTACCCTAGGCACCAATTATTGACACTTTAAGGAAAATTTTGCAGTATTTTCCTTATAGTTTCTCACTCCATGGACCAATTTTCACTTTCTAAAGTTTAAACTATTGGCCAATATCTGTGCTACAACTCCTAATTAAAGTTTCAAGTCGAATACTTCACTATTTTTTTCTATTATCTAAAATATAGGAGCATGTTTCCTCCCATATTATTGACACCCATGAACCAATTATTGACATGTAAAAGTACCAATTATTCACACCTATGAACCATTTATTGACATCTGAAAGTACCAATTATTGACAATCTACAACCAGATATTGACAGGATAGACACCAATTAATGACACAATTTGAGATCAAAATCGATTTATCTACAATTCATGAAAATAAGTAATAAGTAGGCCTGATAAGATTTTAAATAGATTTTTAATCAATCAAAAAATACAATAATAGAATTGAATCAATCAATATCTAGGTCTGATTGTTCTGAAAATAACATTCTTTAGGTTTTGAGTGAAAACCAGAGGTTCTGGTAGTTTTGTCATGATGTCTTTTAACTCAATCGCTACCTCCTCATCTTCTCCCAATGTAAATACATTCCTCATTCGGTCATCTATTATTTTCGAAATTTTAAGAGCAGATCGCATCCTCCTCTTCTCTCCTTAATAGTTTGATCTTCACCAACTGCTAACTCTACTCCATACTCTTACTCTAATTCAATGTTCTCTTGAAATTGAAGATGTTAATTCAATCTGTCCTGCGTAATCTCTTCATTCCTAACCTCATCTCTCCCATGCTACAGCCTTCAGCATCAATCACCACCTCATTCCCTCCTTCTTCCATTTCTCCACTTTTCAACTCTTTTTCCATCTCTTCAAATTCTCCCTCAGCTCCTTCCAAAATGTTTTTATCCAATAGGATCGTGTCAACAATACCTGGAGAATTCTTTTGATCGAAAATAATAAATTTATCTTGTTCAACAGGTTGTTGATTAGATGTTTTAAAGATGGAGCTCTGAATTGGATTTTGAGTCTCCGGTTGATATGTTGTTTTTTCCTCTTTCTTTGAATTTCTCCCTCTCTATTCTGATCTGAATAGAGTTTATCTCCCTTTCTATTCTCATGGAATCATGGTTTCGGGGTGAAACTCACCCCATCCTCAGCAAAACTATCTTGCTGTATCCATAAAACCATGGTTCTGTTGTAAAAAGTTCCAAATGCAAGTTGTTTTTGACAACTTCCTTTTCTTTATATTTTCTCCAAACAATAGTTTAAAAAAATATTTGAATAAAGTTTTTTGTGATCTGTGATCTATTATCCTAGTCCAAATAGACTCATCCTGATTTTATAATCAATTCAATAATAGGGCATTCTTACTGTCAATAATGGGTGTAGAATGAATCAAATTATTGACATGCACTTCGACCTATTATTGACACCCCCTGTCAAGAATTGGATCCTCTTGCTTTTTTTTATTTTCAATAGTATCAATGTGTCACAAATCATTTAAAGTATCTTAATATGTATCAGGTCAGTTTTTTATAGAATCTCCTATTATTGACAAATGTGTCAATAATAATTGGGAAAAATATGTTTTTTTGCAATCCAATTATTGACACTGCAAAAATAAATTTACTGATAAGAATTCATCTCTAAAAACTCATCACTTATCAAGTATTCATTAATATCAATCGGGAAAACAAACATGAATAACAGAAAAAAATCATAAGTATCAAGAAAAAACATTTTAAAAGCTCACCTCCTTAGCAAAATGGATAAGGATCCAACTGCTGCGATGGTCACCTGAAGAATGATTTTTTTCTGGTCTTTAAGGTAATAGTGGTGACTTGAATGGGGTGGTGAAATAGGGATAACGAGTGTTGCATTTGCCTGGCACCAATTTGAGAAACATATATGGTATAGGTAGCTTATTATTGAATGTTGAAGACGTTTGTGTCAATAATTGGGGTGGTGTCAACAATTGGTGCCTCTACCCTAAATCTCTAAGATTGCTTCTTGATTGAATGCTGTTAAAAATGTTGTTCTTACTCATGAATAAATCAATGTAAACCAATACAATTATCTGTAACTAACACTTATCAACCATGCAATTTAATAATTTTCATGATTTTATTTTGCAGCTTGAAGATAAGCGGAGAATGTACGATGATCAATCACGATCATTTTCCAGGAACGCGTTCAACTTCAAAGATGCAGCCAAAAACACTGATAAAACCGATGAAGAGGCGAGTAAATTTGTTACATATTAGTCATTAAACCCATTAATTATATCACAATAATCAAATCATCACACAACATATCACTGTGCAATTGTAGTATAAAATGAACAATATTGAGTTCAGCTGAACCGGTTTCGCAGATTCTAGCATATTTTATTCCTATCGAAGTGTGTAGAGGAGAGTGGTGTACCTTTGAACATGTTGCACCTTTAATCACTGAGCTTATCGGGGAATCTATAAGTGGCTATTTTTCATAAATCTGATAGTTATAGTTCATAGAATCTCCACCAAAGAATCCTACCATTCTATCTTGGAGATTGCAGTTTAATAAGTTTGAACGATAAAATTCTGAAACTATTTTCACCAGTGGAAAGGTTGTAAATACTTTGTAAATTCAAAAATTGATTCAGTAGCCTATAATTAGGAGCTGAGAAAGACAACTTATATACGGTAGCCAAATGTATCAGCGAATCGAATATTATCAACAAACTGAAAAAACCCAAACAAAAGTTGTTGAAGGAGCTTTTTATTGGATTTAGTGAATTTTCTGAGGAATATTCTGAAAGCAATATTTCATCTGGTTACTAACATCCTAATCCAATCGAACCTCTAGTCGATGGTCTGTCGATGTACTGGTCAAAAGTACAATACCATGTTGTTCCTTCGACCACTTGATAGTGGGTTTTCTAAAAAAGGTACTTTCAATAAATGAAGCGAAATAATATTTTGGTAGAAGCTACGTAGTTAACTTATTGAAGTTTAGATTTAAATAATTATAAATATGCTACTTCAAATATGTTAGCCAAAACAACATTTTTAAAAAATCTTGGAAGCAAAACTGGTCAAAGGTTAAACAAAACACTCCCCTACTTCAATATTTTTCATACAATTGATATCTAATAGATAAAATAAAAATCAAATACTCTTTTAAACTTCAACAATATTATTTTCAAATATATTATAAAGTTTAAAAGGGTATTTTTATTTTGATTTTATCTATCAATTTTGAAATAAGTGTGAAGTTTATTTTCAATTGATATCTGACTTGAAAAATAGTTTACTTTTTGACTTATATGCACTGATATACTACATGGATGATATAATTTCTTGGTGTATCTTTTCTCCTTGCTTGATAGATAAGCTTAGGAGTTGATTCATGTGGTGGTATCGGTTGGAACATTCTTCAACAATCCTTAACAATAATTATATTTATATCCATTTACTCTCTTACTTTAATTTTTAAAGTAAGATTATTTTGATTTTACTTTAAATTTCTGTATTTTTTAGTCAAACATTAATCATGAGTACAGCAGGTAACAGGGTGTCTAGCAGTCGGGAAAGTCGGGAATTAGTCTGGAAATGAAATAAGGTCGGGAAAAGTCGGGAATTATCCTTGAATTTGAAGTTAAGTCGGGAAATCCATAGATTATAAAGTTGTTATTTTTTTCTTATTAGTTGAGTTATTTTCATATTGGGCGGGCCCGGGCCTGAACAAGTATTAAATAGGTTATCAAAAATCGATATTTTTGAACAGATATCCGATATTTTTGACATTCATGGCCAGATACTAGAGCAAGCTTAGTGAGGAGACTGTACAGTGTTTCAACTTCGCTTCTTCAATATTTCCCTAGCTAGTGCTAAAGCATATTAATTAGTACGGTGAAATTAGTTAAAAAACAGGCCCAACCTCAACATTCAAAGAGAAAGGACGATTCCTACGCCAAATTGTTCTGTACAACCCCTTTATTGTTTGGTAAATAGTTACACCCTTTTGAGCGTCGGGTTTTGAGGGAGGGGCTTGAAAGGTGCAAAATTTCAGTTTTTCGTGAATTGGTGCTGAACCAAGCGTCGGACGAAATAATTTCATGAATGTTTTTTTTTAGAGAATAAAATTTGGAAGAATTTGCAAAAATTGCAAATATGAGTGAATTTATCACAAAAAGGATTATAAAAACCGGTTGTTAACCTTCTTATGTGAAAGTTCTTGCGCTTCTTATAGTAACCATCTGAAAGAGGACGATTTTTCTACATTTCTTGATAAGTTTCAGATTTATCGATCACAACTTCTGGATTGGGATCATTAGAATGTGAAAAATTGCAATTTCCAATGCGCAGGTATTATTATTATTATTATTCAAGAGTATCATTCAAATCTGAATTTTGGAGGTTTTCACCGAATTTGGATTATAATATATGAATTTATACTGCCGTAATAAGTAGAAAATGATGAGCCATTGAACGATATAATCCGACGTACCGTTCAAAAGTTATGAGGGAATATAAATGATTGTAAATAAAAGGATGCTTTTGACCAATCCCCATGAATTATATGATATTATTGGTCGTGCGAACAATATTTATGAGAAGAAATCTAGAAATATGAGCCAATCTAAATATTTTTATTATGTTTTTAATTGTAATTTTATTGGTTTTTGAGGGTGAAAGAGCTTTCTAAAATCACTGTAGCACATGAACCACCGAACATAGAAGAGTGAATTTGGTCTCAAATTGAAGAGAAATGAAATTCGCCGAGAGGGATTTTGAAATACGGATGCAAGTGTTATCAATTCAAAGTTACAAACTTTTAAAGAAATGGAATGATTTCTGTAAAAAAATATGGAATTTTCAAGAAATAGTTATTTGAAAACGGTTGATGATAAATTACAGAGTTGTAATTGGTCTCAATCTCTTCCAAATTTTATTCTCTAGAAAAAACAGCCATGAAATTTTTTCGTCCGACGCTTGGTTTGACATCAACTCACGAAAAACTGAAATTTCGCACCTTTCAATCCCCCTTCCCCAAAACCCGACGCTCAAAAGGGTGTAACTTTTTACCAAACCATAAAGGGGTTGTATAGAACAAGTTGACGTATGAATCGTCCTTTCTCTAGTTGTAAAGTTGAATTACATAGAGGTTCGAGTCTAATTGCACCGTACTTTACATAGACATGAAATAATTTTAATAGGATGTTTCAGAATACACCCTATTTTAATACATAGGGTGGTATTTTTTAGACAAATCATATCATATCACGTTAAAAAACGCATAGAGAATTCCAACTTTGTCTTGAAAAAAGTCGGGAAAAAGTCTTGAATTTCATTCATGCAAATTGCTAGACACCCTGAGGTAAAGAAAATATGATTTTGGGTCTTACCAGTAAAGGTTGCCCTAAACTTTCTTATTGTGGGTATGACTACAGAAAGGGATTTCAAAGGGTGAACGGTGATCTTGTTTGGAGGTGTCTGGATAGATCGTGTAAAGCGCATATGACCACGGATAATCAAGCAAAAAATACTGTTGCTGAGCCAAATGATCACTGTCATCCACCTAAGGCTCAGGCACTTGATGCTAATGTATCAACGGTAAATTTAGTATGCTCAACGCCAAGTAATCTGTGTAGGGAATTTATCTCTAACTATGACTCTCTCACTAAAGGTGAGAGTAATGATAGCCTGTCTTTGTTCTTGTTTAATACTAATGATAAGGGCTGCGGTTGTTTTGGTATGATTGAGAAGCTCACTATTAAGAGAAATAATTTGATAATGGAAAATCTTAGGCTTGAAGAGCAGTGGGGTGCTGCTATTGATAGATCAATTGTAAACGATTTGCGGATCATGGAGCTGACTGACCGGTCAACTAAGAAGCCTACTAAAGAAGCCAGTTTGCAGACACCTATGGAAAGCATGGTAAGTAGCAGGAGTGATCACACTGAGACAGAGGAAAGGGTCATTGATGCTCATGATAAGGTAACAGAGCACTGTAATGAACTTCCACTTGGTATGAGCTGGAAAGAATTGTATCTCCTAGTTGAGGAGAATACATCTATGATGGATCAGATCATATTGTTGGGAGATGAATTGGAAAGAGTCAAGGGAGTGCTGGTTCAGTTGGAGGGATTGAAGAGGGGTCTTAAAACCTCAATTGCTGGGAATTGCTATGCTGAACTCTCACCAAAAAGGGATCCTAGTATTCGAATATGGTCCGATAGCCATGGAAGAGGCCTGAATAGGATATTGAGGAGTGAGTTGTCTAGTGGTAATATACATTATTCCCAGGTATTCTCCCACATTGCCCCTGGTGCGCCTTTGGAGGTGATTATGGATGGAATGCTGTCGGAAAATGAGATTAATAGTACTGAGCCTGGTGACTTTGTTGTATTGGTGGGGGGATCAAATAGCTTTGATCTAGAAGTTTTCTCCCAGGATTGTGCTGACAGATTCATTGTAAAATTGAAGAGAGTTGTTAATAGTTATCGACATGCTAATATTATACTTGCTACTGTACCTTATAGGTATGATTTAAGAGAAAACTCAAATGCTAATGTTGCAATCAAAATAACTAGTAAGCCCCATGGGCTGAAGAACTCGCGTGAGAACTCTTGAAGTAAACTTATGGCTTTGATAACTTGATGATGAAATTTTGAAGTCAAAATAGGAGCCACAAATATTACCAATATACGTTTTTTTTGTCAATGGCGCAACAGCCCTATGAAGGGCCTAGGCCTACCAGCTGGTTGCCAGTTTCACATTCACCAAACTATACAGTCCATCCAAGCAAAGAAGACATTCCGGCAAGACGGGTAAACGACCCCAGCCCGGCCAATACTGGCCCAAAAGCCATAAATTCTCAAAAGAACCCACAGCCCCCGAACCAACACCGACCGAGCCGAAGACACCCCCACCCCGCCAGAACGCCCTCCCAGCCCGGACAGAAAATACAGCAGGCAAATAATCATCAACCAGGATAGAGGTAACGTGTGGTTAGCACGTCGATCCTCTCCATAAGCCAGTCTTCACAACCAAGTGAAGATGCAGAACACCTCTGAATAACATGCAGTTAATCAGTTAGAGTGTAATGCAACAATTACTATTCCTCCAGAAACGGGAAGCGACTGACTGTCTTCACTAACGACAGCCAATCTCCCAAAGGAGGGGTACCAATATACGTACATTAGCACAATACTAAATGATTCCTTTTTGTGAGGATATAGTTATGTACGGTATATTTTGATACATAGTTTTCATTTGTTGCTATTCCAATTATCCGCAAATACGCTGCAGCCAATCTACTGCAAAAGATCACAAAGATAACTCTGAACGATTCATACTACTGTATATTGAAACTACGTGTAGATATAGAGTTTAATTGATCTCATTTTGTATTTTATTAAATAGGCTTTTGTGAATTATTAAATGTATCAAATTGAAAACCATTGACAAACATTTTAGAGCTTTGTTCAAGAATGAGATTTTCTCATTAAGTTGAATCAAATGAATTATAAATTAAAGATCCCCTCAATATAGCATTCCTCAAATCTCATAGTGAAGCACGGGTGATATATTTTTAGTTTGACTTATTAAAGCATGGAAATTAAATGGAATAAAGATATTTTTTTATAAAAATAAAAGACAAATGTCTAATGGTAAAATAATTCAAATCTGCGCCTCTTGTTAGTTGTTCTAATAAATTTTCTATTGATCGAATCTCATATTGAATTTAATAGAATTTCGTAATTCTAAAATGTGAAGAAGGGAAGGGCAGTTAAACCATGGACAAACAGTAATTATAGACTTATAGAGCCTCATTCTGTCTAAGTATGGAATTCATTCAATGGTACAGTATTTCCAATCGAATCTAAATATTCCAATCTTCTCAATTCTCAATAGAATTTTTAAGATTCCGTAGTGAAACAGGGGTGGCATATATATACTATAAGATTGACGTATCAAAGCACGGGAAATATTCTAATGAAACGAAAAAAATAAATAAGAATATTAGAAAAACGTTTAATGTGAAATCATTCAAATTTACCGCCTTTTGTCAGCAATTTAAAATAGACTCCTATCACATGTTTAAAAATAAGTTTAACATATGACTTCACATAAGGAACTTTTTTGATTTGAAAACAGCTGATTTTTGAAAAGTTTTCTTGATTTGATTCTATCAACTGTTTATTGAAATCAGATGGATTCTCAGAATTTTTTTTTCAAATACCATATGACATTTTTTATATCAGTGATTATTGTATTGAAATATAATAGTATAGATATAAATATACAAGACATAGATATATTGTTGCTGAGAGCTTATCCTTTTTTGCCTGAAAAAGGATGAAGGAGTTGATCGATTTTATTGTCCAATGAACTTGACCTGTATAAATGATCGAAGAATAAGTGTTCTGAATTTGAAGTTGATTAATTGAGGCGTTCGAAAGTTATCGTCGAACATACAAACAAACAAACAAACGAACAGACGGACAACGACTTTGGCGTCGAGTCAAAAGAAAGAACTCGCTAACGCTCGTTCAATAAACAGGATCGTCTGTAATTTCCCTGCATCATATCCTGACCATTCAATCAGCATCCTTAATTTGTGGACATACTTCAGATCTCTGCATTCTGCCCATGGTTTGCATTTCAATAATAAGGGGAAAATCGCAAAATTGACAAAACATAGCACAAGTGATGAATTTGTGTTTAGTAGCGATTTTTGATCGCCAGTACTGAGATTTGGGTAAGATTTACACAATCGCCGCCATTTAACTTTTTCTTTAGAATCCGACTTCTTCAACTTCCATTAATTAAAAAATACAATCTTATTATTCCTTATCCAGTTATAACCCTTATTGTTGAAAAAATTGCGTTTTCCAGCATATTTTTCCAATTATCTCAATAACCGATGAAGTTACAAACTTGGAACTGGTTTCATTGTATTCCTCAGATAATTTTACATAGCAATTGATCATTTTAGTACCTCACTGAAGCCTCTAAAAAATTAGAAAAATTATTATATTTTGAAAAATTTTCCGCCATTGTTATCTCGGTAACTAAGCGTTTTTGGGGGTTGGTCCCATGGAGCTTTTTTGTCTACTTGGTGTAAGGAATCAGCCTGAGGAGTATTGCACATTCCTCCTGAAACACCCTGTATTATTTTGATGTTGCATGTCCTAAAAAGGTTTGAAGACTAGGTTCTACCTCTCATAGTTCACAGAAAAGTAAGAACTCATGGTTTACTATTGAGCTTGCTTCATTACGCCTTAAAGTTATGTCAGCATATGATGCTTATAAGGTTTTGGGTACTGAGCAGTCTGGCTTTGTGTATAGGGTTGAGAGGATGAGGTATAGAGAGGCAATCAGAGTGGCAAAATTAAACTACAACTGCAGAGTCATTGAAAGTGCATCTAATAAATGCAAAGGAGCATGGTCAATCAAACTTAGACCTGGGAAAAGTAGAGAGATCTTGGCTCCAATTCAACCTGATCTTTGCTCACTTTTTCACAAATTGTGTGAGTGAAATAAGAAAGGGCATTAGGCAGAGTAACATTTCATTTGAGGAGTTATTGGTGAATTGCCCTGTCTCCAGTGCTAGCTTTAGTTGGAAATTCATCACCCCAGATGATGTGTGTAGAGTAATTAGGAATCTGAAACAGTCAAGATCCAGGAACATTTATGATTTCTCCAACTCTCTGATGAAGGAAATTGGTGAGTTGGTTGCTAGCCCATTATCAGCCTGCATTAATGCCTGCTTGAGGGAAGGGGTCTTTCCAGATCTTCTAAAGGTCTCCAAGGTTAGTCCAATTTTCAAGAAAGGAGACAGAAAGAATCCAGCTGACTATAGGCCTATATCACTAATACCTCTCCTGGCTAAGGTATTTGAGTCAATTATCTCAGAGCAGTTGAGTTCTTTCCTTGAAAAAATAGCATCTTCACAAGTTCTCAATCTGGTTTCCATAGAGGTAAATCAACAGCCAATGCCATTGTTGCTCTTGTTACGGACATACTCCATGCATTTGAGAGGGGAGAGTTTGCATGGGGAACATTCTGTGACCTGAGCAGAGCATTTGATTGTGTCAGTCACGAAATACTGCTTGAAAAGTTTAACTTCTTTGGCATACAGGGTACTGCATTAAACTTGATTGACCTTAGCAACCTTAGCTACCTTAGCAACAGGAAGCAGATGGTGGAGATTGGTGGCAAGAGGTCATCTACTATGAATGTTGTCTGTGGAGTTCTGCAGGGTTCTATTTTGGGGCCCCTGCTTTTTTTAATTGCTATAAATGACCTGCCTTGTAATGTGGATGCTAGATCATATATTTATGCGGATGACACCACCTTGTTGAATACTGGTAATGATATTTGGTTTGTTGGTGCATGGGTCAATAATGCAACAGCAGGTGTATCAGAGTGGTTTTCAGCTAATTGCTTTCTTCTGAATCAAGCTAAGACACAGAGAGTGGTCTTCAGTCTGAGACCCATAGGCATGGAGGACACTTTGGTTTCTGGCAGGGCCAAGTTTCTGGGATTGACAGTGAATCATAACCATCTATCAATTCTCAGACCTTAATGTACCTATCGATTGTATGGGAAATGGCGGACGTAATTGCCCTACTCCAAATTCATGATCTCATAGCGTTTTGGTTATGTTGACAAAAAAATCATATGTTCTATTATAAAAATAATATTTTTGGAACATTTTCATAAGTAGGCCTACTGAATGTTTACTAAGTTGACAATGGATTACACTTGCGATTCGACTTGTTTTATGTTAAATAATATGGCATAATTTTTTGAGTATTTGATAATTTATTACAAATGGGTCGTCTGTGTTGTGTTTATGATTGTGAATATACAAGTATGGTAATTCAGTTCATATTTCTATTTTCACGTTTCCTGAAAACAAACTCTCAATGGACATATTGGTTAGAAAAGTTTCGATCAAAATTTTGAAGTGAAAGAGTTCGATAGTTTGTATTAATCATTTTGAAAACCGTTTTATTTTCAAGGAAGACGTTAATTGGAGTGCTAAGAGGAAAACATTGGAGTGCCAAGAGAAGTGATGCATTTCCTTCAATTCCAACTAACTAGCCTATGTGCTTTTTATAAGAGTGAAAGACAATAATAATGATATTAATGAAATCAGTGATCTGCCTTGTGTACCAGTTAGCTTCAAAATATCAAATGATTAGGTTACAAACAGTGCGTAATTTGTGACTGTCGCCTACAATACGGTAGGCCTACCTCTGAGAGGGTGAGGGAGAGTAAATAAATTTATTTTTCTCAAAGTTTAGATCTAAGATATGTAAAGCAATGGTAAAAATACACAACTGAATGCTTAAATAACACTCTAAAAACAAGTTTTGAGAAGTTGAAATTAAATTTTTTGGATGGATACTGAAGAGTCTGAAGAAGACAATAAGATGTCTCAAACTTGCAAGCCAATTAAAAAATAACTGGAAATATTGAGGAAAGGTTAAGAGACGGAAGAAAGTTAGAATGAGCAGCAAGTGAAGTACAAACATTTTGGAAAAAACTGATTGGAATTTGAATGTCTTGAATTTCTATTTTTCACGTAGAATAATAAATCAAATTCTAGTTTGAAGTTCATCATATTGTAATGATTATTAATTTTGTATTGGATTAATTATATTGTAATATCGTAATGTTTAACAATAAAAAGTATGCTATTTCTGTCTTATTTCTTCTGAAGAATAGCAACTTGAACTATTGCTATTACGCTTGGCTAGGCCCATATTGCCGCCATCTTGTTTTGTACATTAAGGTCTGAGAATTGATAGATGGTTATGTGTGGATAAGGATTTATCATGGGCTCCACACATTGACTCTGTTCTAGATAGGTTGTCTTGGATTAATTTCCTCTTGCTGCGTTTAATGTCTTGTGTACCGTTAGATTATGTCAAATCATCATACTTTGCATTGTTCCAGTCAGTTCTGGGTTACGGCCTGATGTTTTGGGGAAATGCAACCAAGATTAGAGAGGTGTTAATCATACAGAAAAGAGCTGTCAGAATAATGAGTGGAGCCGATAGAATCGCCCATTGTAAGCCACTTTTTGTTCAGCTTGGCATACTTACAGTGGTAAATCTCTATATTTACACTATCTTGGTGCACACTCATAAACGCAAGGAATCACTCCAAAGCAGAGAAAAAATCCATGAAATCAGAACGAGGCACAGACATGACATTAATGTTCCATTTGTCCATCTGGAGAGGCTGAGGTCAAGTCATCTCATTATGGGGATACGTTTATTCAATAAATTGCCCCTCAATTTCAGGAACCTTGCTCTTGAAGAGTTTAGGAGTGCATTATATAGGTGGCTCTGCCTGAATCCTTTCTATAAAATCGACGAGTTTCTTGAGCTGCCAGAGCCCCGCATTGTCCTGCAATGCTCAACAACGTCTGAAACTATTCAGACAGACTATCTTTGATTATTATTAATGTACTTGATTTATTTTATTTTTATTTTTTTTAAATTTTGTATGAGTTATAATTTTGACGTGAGTCTATGCACCTATGTGCCCGTGGCTCTAGAAATATATCTATCTATCTATCTCACATCTCGATCGGTTCTAATCCAATTTTGTCTAGTCCGCATTATCAATGTTACAATATATTTTTAATGTTGAGATAGTCATAGTCCGTATTAAACATTCACATGTCAAGGGAATAATGTTGTAAATAGAAACCACCCAACTTATTAAAGCCCTGATTTATGAAGTGTTAGCTCATTTGAATGATAATTTGCTGACCTAACATCTACTAAATTAAATTTTCTACTAATGCAGTATGATTGTTCAAAATACCGCTCTCTGGTATTATATTTCAGCAGATAGTATCTATTTAAATATATCATTAATTGTCATAATCATATTTCTCTTATAAATGCCATGATCGATCATGTACTTAAAAAAGTTTGTACATGGATGATGGATAGTCTCAGGTAACTCAAAAGCGCAATTAACAAAACATGAAAAGTTGAACACCTATCAAGTTATGCCAATCTTAATAGCCATGAAAATTTGCTTGATTGACTTTGGCAGTTCTCTATTTAGGATATGATTTTTTATTGCCATTATGCTAAATGGTTATTCATTAACAAAATTAATGAATAAAAATTAAAAATTAGTAAATCAATCAATTTACATTTGTAGAACATTATAAATTGTTATGGTAGCATCTAGCATCCAAGCAACTGATCGACCTGCCCGGCTCTAGTTGCTCTGCTCTAGCCAACACAAATTTATTCACATAACCATATTATAAATGTTCATTGTTCTTTTTTTATAAAATTATCAAAGCACCCTTTTTCAATGCATTGCATATTTCGACTATTTATAATCATTTTCAAATGCGAATGAATAGTCGCATTTGAAAATTACTATAAACAGTCGAAAAATGTAATGCATTGATAAATTAATTGAAAAATGGTGCTTTGATAATTATTCAAAATAAAAAACAGTGATAAAAGTAGCCCTGAAAGAAAGGAAACACTATAAATGTTCACTTTGTTATTAGTGTTATCATTAGTTGATTATAATAAATCAATTAGGGAATTGCATGCGGAGGCAGCCGCAAGTTGAGCGGAGCAAGCTTTCTTTTTGTCCAAAAGTTTTTGAAGCGTGGACTCGAAAATTTGATCCCGGTATTTTAAGCCTAGCTAAACCTAGCTGATGGTGAAAGTGGCTCATTCTATTACCATGTAATTTTATGAAATGCGAATATAAAATATGAACAACAACCTTTAAGTGAATGTTTTCTCAAGTGAGTGTTTATTTTGATAAAATAGGGAAAGATGAGAAAATGACTCCAGCTTGGTCAATATTGGTTAAAAAAATATTGATTGGGCTTTAATTGAAGGTCAGAATGTTTCTTACAATTGAGACAAAATCAGTAATATTGACCGAGCTGGAGTCATTTTCTCTATGAGTGGTTCAACTTTGTAAATACAGCATTTGACGTACCTTTTTTGGTCTCAAATGTGCTCTGATTGTTTAAAATAATTATTCAGTAGCAAATGATAAAGGGAAATCAATATAAACTTGGAAAATCGCGAAAGAATAAGCCTATTGAAATTGTGCAAAATTTTGGTGTATTTCCACAACAAGCTTCCATTGTTTGTTAGCATGTTGAGAAATATTGAATGAATGCAAATAAATAAATAATTTTATAAATAAAGACATCAGGTAAAACCCCCATTTTGCCTCCTTTACACAGTACAATATAGTTATTTGTGTATCAGTGCGCAAAGAGTGATTTTGCTGCATCAAGATAAACACTTACACACGAGCCGCAGGCGAGTGCGGAATAGTTTCTCAAGTGCAGCAAAGAAACGTTGTGCCCATATTACACAATAAATTTTTCCAAACTACCATATTGAATGTGAAAGGTTGAAATTAAAATTAAAATAGTCATATCTCAGTTATTTATCATTGAATCAGGCACCATTTTATTCAGAACTAGCCGGCAGGCTCGCTTCACTCGCCTTCTCCACCTAGCCAGGGGGCTTCGCCCCCTGGACCCCCAACAGTATAGGCAGTGTAAGTGAGACAAACAGGCTTGCTTCGCTCGCCTGCAAAACCTCTGTTGGTGTCAGCTGAGACAAACAGGCTCGCTTCGCTCCCCTGCAAATTCCGTTCAGAAGGGATTCAAAATTTATTGAACACAGCATTTCTAGACCTAATTTGGACCTGTTTACTTAATTTCAATATTTTCTGCCAATTTGTTCTAAAAAAATCTAAGAAAAATTCCGAAAAATAGTAAAATGCTAATATGAAGCATAACCTTTGGAAAGTATATTGGACATAGTTAAAACTTTATTCAATATCTTCCAAATTAGTTAATCTATAATCTTGCTGAACCATTAAACTTACAATTTTTAAAAAACTTATCACTTGCTTAATCTTGAATGGATTTCAAAAATATTCTGACTCAACATTTCTAGACCTATCTGAACCTGCCCATTAAATATCAGCATTTTTTACCGATTTTTCTATTTTTAATATTCAATTTTCAATTTATAATTTATAATTTTTGATTTTTAATTTTTTTTTAACCAAACAAATCTTAAAAGGTCGTTTATTACTTTTATTTCTTTGTAGATAATATTGGAAGTTGTTCTAAGTTGCAAATAATTGGCAGAAAAAATGTTCTGCTCAGGTTTCGAACCCTCCTGATTGGTAAGCAGTGAAATACTAGTCCACGTTGCTAACCACTGAGCTATGAGGGTTCGATGAGGAGCCGATTCTGCCAGTGATACCAACATGATTTCAAGTGCATAATAGACATTTCTGATCAGGAACGTTTCTCAAAACTGATGTTAGGTTGCAATCCTGCAGTGCAGAGAGCATGAATATAGCATGAATAATGTGTAAAGTAATAGTGTGTAAGCAATCCTTTTTTTCCTTTTTTCGTCCTTACTATGCAAATTTTCAAAATGCTCTATAGCCTATAACCTGGGCGTCCATGTCTACTATCACCATGGCAAGTTTGAATCAAATCGGTCGAGCGGTTCCGGAGGAGTAGCATTACAAAGAGTGACTTTCCTAATCCATTAGAGCTTTGCTTCGCTCCGCTCAATAAATAGTGAAATTGAAAAGGTTATTTTGATTATTTATTGATTTATTATACATTAGTAGCCCTCATAACAAAGTGAACATTTGTAATATAGTTGTGAATAGAGTTGACATGTCTAGAGCAGTGAAGCTAGAGCCGGGCAGCTCTTCGGAATGCTACCTTTGGGATACTTTGCTCATGTATGTATACTTACATACTATGTATGTATGATACTATGTATCATGTATGTATACTTGTATGATACTTTGCAGTATGTATAAACGAATCTCAGCAAACCAAACTGAAAGTCTTTCAGTTTGATTGATTCACTCTTCTAAAATAACTAAAACATATTTCTATGAACAAAATATTTAGATTATGTGCTATTATTGGATAATATCTCCAAATTAAACAAATATTCCTTTATCCAAAAAATGTCTGCTCCTTAAATTTTGTTCTCTCTCTTTTCTTTCTTACATGTCTTACCTTTGAGGTTACTATTATCTCTAATTTAAAATGTATATTTTACAGAAATCAGATGTGAACGATGAAATCTCATCCATGCTGAAAGCGAAATTTAATGAAGCAAAGAAGAATGGAGTTGCTGAAATATTGCTTTCTTCGGAAGTATTCGAAAGCATTCAGGATATGTGTGCAGAGCTGGCCACTACTGAATTCAAATTCTCCAGAAGAGGAAACAAACTGATCATATCTAAAAGGACCTAATACAATATGGACTACTATACCACGTACTGGTTGAAAAAGAGTTTGTGTTAGCACCAAACTCAAATTAGTGCATTTATCACGGCAGAACACCTGTACTCTTGTACTATAGATTGGGGTTTATGCAGGTTTTTTGTACCAAATTTGATATGTCGTCCGCTGTTGATAGTGAAAATAGCAACAGATCAAAAATATGGAAAATTTTGTTCTATTAATATTCAGTTGATTTATAAATTATCTGGTCTATAAGTTGTGATTTTTGGTTCTAATTGTGGCATCTATCCGTCATCAATGAAAGCCTACCTCCATAGTTATAGTTTATTATTATTATTTTAAGTATAGTTGATCATTTTTTTGTTGTAGGAGATCCTACTATTTAAAGATGTAGTACTTTGATTTCGAGTCTTTGTTTTGCTATGAATTCACTTGTTCATTGTGCCTTGCGTGTGTTTGACCAAATGACAATTTTTTATAAAAGTTTCTACGGTTTTTGATTTTCTAAATAAAAATTGATTTATATGGAACGTTTTTGATTCGATTTTAAAAATATTCGTATGACTTTCAATGGCGGGGAGACTTACGGGTAGGTTCTACCTCGCCAATTTGTACACTTGACCATGTAGCAGTTATTACTAGGTAGCCAAAAAGCCTTGTTCTTCATTGAAATGATGCAATATGAACGATTTTTCTAAGCTCCAAATAAGTTTTAATGATAGAAAAAATTATTAGGCAAAAAAGTAAAAGTCGGAGGACATACCTGAAAACTTGTGCGTGGGTAATGGAAAGTGCGAGGGTGATTTATGAGGTGGTTAAAGGACCGTGCCTCTGGTGGGATTCGAACCCACAGCCGGGTAACGCTAGCGAACTGAAGGTTGAGCTAATAATAAACCGGTTTACCTAATACCTCCTTGGTGAAAGCTCAAAATTTTCACATTTGAGTGACTACCAATCGGGAACCGGTATGGGCGCAAAAATCTGAAACTTATCATAAAATGCAGAGAAAATCTTCCTCTTTCAGATGGTTAGCATTTGAATTCCGTGACTTTTCACTTGACAGCTCTCTCCCCGACAAACGACGGCTCATTTTGTTTCTCACTACACTATCACGCAAGAGCAACTTCAAACTTTAACTTGACGCGTTTCCTAGTATTTTAAAAAGTTGGGTCTTTTTTGAACAGCCCTCGTATTTATAATATAATAGAAATTATAATAATTTATAATAGGAAATATGTATAATTTAAAATTTAGGTCATGCTTTTGACCCTTTGTTTCTTTTCATATTATTTCACTTTCTTCAAAATTAACTTATTTTATTGCTGAACTCTGATCCACGGTATTTTTATTTTGTAAATAATGATACAAAAGTTTCCATAAATTTTGTCAATGTGAGAAAGTCTTTGCATCAATTCTGTTGATATTGGTGCTCTTGTTTGCAGACATTCCATAGTAGCTACGGGTTTTCAGTAATTAGCACCATGTGAACCAAAATCCAAGTAAAGGTGTGCTTTCCAAAACTACGCCGTAGCCTACACATGCGCGCAGTGTACAAATAATTATTAAGTTTCCGGTAGGCATACTATATAATTCTATGTAGGAGCTAGCTTCTTTTGGAGCTGTGTCACTAGATAGCAGCACTACTACCTATAAGAACCAAGGTCTTCTATAGACCTTGTAAGAACACGTAGTTTTCTTCATACGCTTTGCGCCGGCGTAGTTTTGGAGAGCAACCCTTATACTAATAAGTTTAATCCATGGAAATGGTCCATTCAGAGCAACAGAGCAACCCAATTAAGGTATACTAATAAGTTTAATGCATATGGAAATGGTCCTGTGAGACTTGTTGCAACGTTGCCTACTCAGCTGATTGTAAATTAAAATTAATTTATATTTTCTTAATACACTAAAATCGTAAAAAACATCATTTTTGACATATTATTCGCCATTTTTCAATGAATTTTTTTCAATTTCTTAGAGTCGGGTCCTAATGGTGTAAGAACCTAATGGTGTAAGGAATCGAAATATTGCAAAATCCATTATTCTCAATAATGCTGTGGATTTTCTGCTATTTTGCCAGGAACGAGACTCATGGCAGTCGATAGGGCTTATATTGGACTATTTCGGGTATGAGCTTCAGAAAAATCGTTAGAGACGTTTTCGAGAAAATCGTAAAAAACATCATTTTTGACATATTATTCGCCATTTTTTCCGCCATTTTTCAATGAAGTTTTTTAAATTTCTCAGAGTCGGCTCCTAATGGTATAAGAACCTTAAGTTCGAAGTTTCAAGTCAATTTGTCAATTAGGAATCGAAATATTGCAAAATCCATTTTTCTCAACAATGCTGCAGATCTTCTGCGATTTTGCCAGGAACGAGTTTCATGGCAGTCGATAGGGCTTATACAGGGCTATTTTGGGTATTAATTTTTAAAAAATCGTTAGAGCCGTTGAGTCTTGAAAAACACAATTTTTGGCATATGATCCGCCTTTTTTCCGCCATTTTTCGATGAATTATTTTGAATTTCTTAGAGTCGGGTCCTAATGGTATAAGAACCTTAAGTTCCAAATTTCAAGTCAATCGGTCAATTAGGGATCGAGATATAGTGTATACAGACATACACACACACACACACACACACATACATACACCCAGACCAATACCCAAAAGCCACTTTTTTGGACTCAGGAGACCTTGAAACGGATAGAAAACTTGAAATCGGGATACCTTAAATTTTTTTGGAAAGCAATACTTTCCTTACCTATGGTAGTAGGTAGGGCAAGGAAAGTAAAAAGTAGCTATAGTCGACCACAGATCACTGGAATTACCAAGGTCACGGGATTGCTGAGTCCTGTTGCCACTGTTGTCCACTCTCACCAAACAAAACATCACTCCTCTCTCACACACACTCTCTTATTAGCTACCCCTAAGTACAAAGCGGCATCACCGGAGGGAGAAACAGGGAGTGGTGTCGGAAGAATTGCTCGTCCTTGACCATTCAATGATCTGTGGACGACTATAGCTACTTTTTCACGACTTCACAAAAAGTCATGATAGAATGTTTTTGTCGTGTGGTTTAGGCAAATAATGTCCAAAAGAACGCAAAAAACGTTATGCGTAGGCTACACACTCACATACATCGATTGAAATCAATATTTATATAATATCAATGTGAATATACGTAGTATATAGACCATACTATTGTAGAATGTATAATTATATGCACCTCAATGTAATGACTAATGGAGAAATATGGAACTGCAAAATTATTCTATTTCAACATTTTCATATCATACCAATTCACAAATCAGGAACAAACAAAAAACATACTTGAAAATTACGGATCTATTTCCCTCTTAGCTTCTATTTCTAAAATTATTGACAAGTGTGTCATTTTAGAGGTAGGCCTACAATAATTGATGGAATATTTTGCAAATATAACGAAATTATTCTAGCTTATTATTTCATAAATAATTATGGGCCACCAAACCAGTGGTGGCCGTGTTCGGCTGGTTGCGTCGATTTATCGATCATTGTACTATTGATTATATGAGTTGATGTATACCAAAAGTAGCGTGATTTACGCTATACATACTACTTTTGAAGTGGAGCGCGCTACTATATTTATACTATTTTCAAAAAGTAGCGTCGTTACACTACAAACTAAAAAAAGTAGCGCGCTACTCCCCAACACTGAGTTATTCTTACCCTTACTTTATTAGGTATCTCTTGTTTTCTGTCTCTTAAGGTGTGCTTCCTAAATCTACGCCGCACGCAACGTACAAAGAATTGACTTACTGTTACAGTACTAACTTTTAAATGGGAGATGGCTTATTTTGGAGACGTGCCACTAGATAGCAGAACTACTGCGTTTTATTTACAGTGACTAGATAAAAGTAGTAGTTTACTAGTATCTAGTAGTTTACTAGTATCTAGTAGTTTACTAGTATCTAGTAGTTTACTATACTTTTTATCTAGTCACTGTAGTTTTATACGAACATGTAGGTTTCATTGCAGGCTAAGCTGGGCGACGGCGTAGTTTTGGAAAGCACCCCTGTAGATTCAAATATCTTATTAGTTGATTGTGTTAAAGGTACTGGTACGGAAAGAAATAGGTCGAAATATAGCTGTGTCAAGAACAGAAGAGCCTCTTGCAAGATGGCGGAGGGAAGTGAGAGTGTAACTACGCATGCGTAGAACTTAGAATTCCAGGGTAAAATCACTTCAGCCAACCTACAGTTTTTACACTAATCGTAATCATATTTTTTTCACGAATGAAAATATTTTTTTATTTATTCATTTAGCCTATTTAATTATGATAGCACAAATCATAACATAATATTATGAACTGAGACAGAAAAAATAGCCTAAGCCTGCTCGTTGGAGGAGTGATAAAGCGCCGGTCTGATCACCAGGTGGACCCTGGTTCAAGTCCCAAGCGGGAAACAGTTTTTTGACCACAGCACAATCACTTAAATACGGCCACCCCGTCTTTCAGAGGAGACGATAAGCCGTCGGTCCCGACTACCTCAAAGTAGTCGTCATCTATCTTCATATCATTACTCACGCACAAGCCTATGAGCTCATGTGGGCTTCACCCTCATAACAATAACAACAATAATATTCCTATATTAACATTATATTATAATATAAATACAGTAATATTATTACTGTTCCTATATTTGGTTATACTAGAAGAATTTTCATTTCGACTACTGGCAGCAGTGAATGGCAGCCATGTTGCCAAAGGCTCTTCTGTGCTTGACACTAACTATACTAACTACCATGCTTCTCAATTTATAAGAAACTGAAAAAAGTTTAAGAGAGATTTGAGTTGAAAATTGTATGTTTTGTCATTTTTACAAATAACAATGCCTAAAAAAATTAAAATTTACTTTGTTTTTCAGCCACAGTAATTCTAAGAGAAATAGAAAATTTTATTACTGAATTTAATATCTTTATTTAACATTAAAACATTTTTTCATCATCATCAGTCTTCACGTCTTAAAACAAAGGAAGGGTAAAAGCTAAGCTACTTGAGAATGATACGGTACTGTATTATAGTAAAAAACAAATAATCAGGCAATATTCAGAGCCAGTATTACATTATTTATCTATTCATACTTCACAGTGGCAAGTAATTTTGGTATTATTTAAACAGTTGAGGCATTTTATTCCAGTCCATAAGAGATACCATAGCTCCCACGGATATGAGCAAAATATGCAGCTCCCCACTCCCTATGTAACATAGTTTTTTCATCTGGGAGATAGCCTTTAAAAATTTTCATTAGAATAGGAAAAGAGTTTATTGAACCCTCACAAAGCTTTTAACTGTTCCATAACAATAAAAATCCACTGTAACAAAAATAAAAGTTTCCACTGTAGAAAGAAGTTTTTTCATTGTTTTCTACAATAAAAGAAGAACATCAATTAGGCTACAAGTTCTATCACTTTTGTTAAATTCTAAATGATTCTGTGTGTTAATACAAAATATCTATACAGCCTAGACCAAGATATAGGTGAATAAATGGACTAATTTTATGAAAAAAAATTATTTTTCTATTATATATGATATTACATAGAATTTATAATGATTAGAATTTAATATTTCGTAAGTTATTATTAGTTAGAATATTGCGGAACAAATAAATGAAAGTATGCCTTAATCTAAGAAAAGGCTAATGCCAAAAAATCTTCCAAATAAAAGAACTCAACTTTACTAGGATCAAACTTATCTGGATCAAATTCATCTGGATCAACAGCACCATTAATAGCAAGATCTGTTCTTCGGTTTTCATATTCTGGGTCGTTCGGGTCAGAAAGAACTTGCAGCATTTCTTGATAGCCCCAGGGACCACCACAGTTTTCAGGTGGGCAAGCACGTTTACCGGCAACACATTTAGGATATTCTGTGTTAGCATCAGCAGGGATTTTTTTTTGAAAAACAATATCATGATCCCAACCATCTCCAAAATCATACATGTATTTAGCTTTATAATTGGGAGTAACAAAGTAATCTGATATTTTTCTAGTTTTTTCATCAATAGTATCCAAAAAACCTCCAAAATAGTCGTCATCTATTTTTTTACCAATCTTTTCCTTTTCTCCGGTAACAGGATTTTTTATTTCGAATTGATGCAAATGAGTATTAAGCCAACCCATTGAAGTATTGATAGCAGAGTGCAAATCTTTAAAATTGTAATTTTCTGGTACTAGAATGCGTCTCCAAATATTTGGTTTTATGCCTTTCAAAGTTATACGGAACTGGTATACATTTTGATAATTTCTTGGTTTAATAGAATTATTTGATGGATTATTAGCAGCCATGATATATTACCGTATATGACCTCTACTCAGAACTTTCTAGATTTTTCAAGATGAAGAAAATAAGAATTATTAATATTATATTATCAATACTTATTATTTTGCACACGATGTGGCAAATAGTTGTAAATTAGGTTGATATTGTTTTGTTTGAAGATTACCAATTACTATCATATCAGTCCACTGTTCACATTCATCAGTTCTTGTTGTCGTGAGCTGGTGCTCCTCGTCTGCAGACCATTGGTGGTAATGTATATTATTTGGCCTCGCCTGGAATCCAGTTGAAGTTCAACCGTTGTTAGAAGAATGTCGACAGCAAGTCACAGCAAACTCAATCGAAGAGTTCAGTATAACAACCTAAGAAAAAGAATCTTTATCATCATCTTCATAAAGTTTTAGCAATGCATTGATAAACGTCATTAATAATAAAAAATACATTATAATATTAAGACTGATAATCAGAAATATTTATTCATTAATCTCATAATTTTTTATATTATAGAAAATTTCAGCTTTTTGACCACAAGTAGCCTATAGTCTGTCCAAGCAAAGAAGATAATCTCCGGAAAATAGGTGTTAGAGGATGGAGACGTAAGGCTGCCGACAGGGAGGAGTGGAGAGACATTCTAGAGGAGGCCAAGGCTCTGGCTGCACCACAGAGTTGAGTCAAGTGAACAGGACAATAAACAACGAAAAGACAGTGATTCTTAAATTTGTGAAAAAATGATTAGTGAGTAATATCAATATTACAAATCAATCAAATTCAATCTTTTGAACATGAGTAGCATAGGCGGCCGAAGGGAAGGGCTCAGTCGCTACAGACGTAAAATACCCGGGTATTTAAAACTCGGAGTAAATACCCAAAATTAATAAATACCAGGGTAGATTGGGAGTTTATAGAATCATTGATGTTTATACACTTGAATATGTTATTATTGTCATTGATGATATACATATTGGCGTTACTTAGTTATAATCATGAAAACGTATTTGCTATATTTTCAATGACTTCATCCCTTTCAAGTATTACCGGTACTTGAAAGTTTGTAAAAAGATAGGATTCTCCATTTGAAGAAGAAACTGGGTGAATAAGAGTAGGTAAATTATGCAGGACTTTTATGCATATATTTCTACTTCCAACTGAACTAAATAAAAATAAAACGCTGTGAAAAAATAAATAAGAAGAAAATAGAATAAATATTAATTACAAACTTGAAAATCTGGTAAAACTTTTTTTTTGTTCAAGATGATTTTGATGCTGATTGAAAAATTTTAAAGAAAAATATAAGTTGGGATCAACCAATGATAGCCGAGTTGAAAATTATCCAACCGGATAAATGTATGTTATTTAATAAGTAATGATTTGTGAAAAAGAAAGGGGCTTAATATTGATAGAGAGAGACAGGAAGGTTGAATATTGAATATTACACTTTATTATGAGAAGGAAGAAGTCTCCTTATGACAACAAAACAAATCGTTATGTAAAGAGTGGTAGGCTATAGTCTGTCAAAGCGAAAAGACCCTCTGGCAAGATGAGAAAATCACTCCAGCCCGGTCAATATTGGTTCAAAAAAAATATTGATTTGGTCTCATTGTAGATCAGAATGCTACAGCTACGATTGAGACCAAATCAATAATTTTCCAACCATTATTGGCCGAGCTGGAGTCATTGTATTTTATTATCTTTCCAGATGGTCTTCTTTGCTTGGACAGGCTATACCACTCTTTACATAACGGGAAAAGACATTGGCACTACAACTCTGACGACTTAAATCTCAATAATTATTATAAATCAGGAAAAGTATGATTTACTGTATTTTCGTTGCCCATTTCCGTGAAAAGCCCTAACAAATAAGGTATTTATGAAAAATCCGCCCGGACGTTTTCAAATTTCCAAAAAACCGGACATGTCCGGGGAAAAGAGGACGTATGATAAACCTTATTTGAGATTGAAAAATTGTTGAATATATTTTATCATTTCACTATGCTTGAAGGTTATTAATTAAAGGAAGACAACTCAACTCAATCTTTTCTAAATGGAATAAAAAATTAATATCTGGTACCGAGCTTCACTCCGAAGCTGCGGCCGAATTACATGAATATGTTATTGTAAAAAATCAAGGAACCTCCTTGTAACAATAAATTCAAAATTGATATGATCACCTCTCACAATTTTTTGACAGTCATGAACATGTGTTATAGACTTGAATGTAACTCCATTCACTCCAGCTGGATAGCGTTGGTCAGCTAACGATAACAGCCATTATACGCAGTACTTGGGATTATGCCTGAATAAGGAATATTTTATTCTTTTATTAATCCTGCCAGAGAGTTTTCCTACACATGAGACCTGGTGCAATCTTATTTTTCCATCACGGTTATATTACATTTCAAATTTCAAGAAAATCGTTAGAGCCATTTTCTAGATCCGTGGTTCCACATACAAACATACATACCGTACATACAGAAATTACTCGCTTAATATAATAGGATAAATATCCAGTTTTTTAATTAATATTTACCAACGTAAAATATAGTTACAAAAGGATCGTTGGAAAAGTTTAGCCGGTAATAATAAAACCGTTAACACATGTTATCAATTCCTCGCTTTAATCTCTGGTCAATTTCTCAAAACACTTGAGACAACCAAAGTCATACCAATTTTCAAAAAAGGTAATATGAAAGATCCTGCTTGTTACAGGCCAGTAGCGCTTTTATCAGTGTTCTCAAAAATATACGAACGTGTAGTATACATTCAGCTGATGGATTATCCAGAATCCAATAAAATGCTAGATAATAAGTACAACATGGCCTTCGCCTGAAAAAATCAACAATTACTGCCGGAGTAGATTTTATAAGCACTATCATTGACGCTATTGATAAGGGTGAAAAAGTTATTGGTACATTTTTGGACGAGCATTTGACAGTGTACTTCACGATTGTCTGCTGAAAAAAATGAATGATTTGGGTATACAGGGTGAGGAGCAGTCTTGGTTTGCCTCTTACTTGAAGGGCAGGCAACAATTCGTTGAAGTGGTAAATTTTGAGGAGACCCAAAAGTCAATTATGAAAATAAATTAGGAGCTGAACTCCTAAATAAGGAGCTGAGAAATTTAAAGTATGGGGTACTTCAGGGTTCCATACTAGGTCGTTCCTGTGCTATATCACAGGTATGCCTCGTGTGTTCAATGACCAAGCTTCAGTCTGTCTATACGCGGATGACGCAAACATAATATTCTCCGGCAACTCAGTTGTGAAAGTGGAATTCTCATCTACTATAGACTTATCCTCCATCAACAGTTATTTGAATAGCTATAATCTTATTTTGAATACGAGCAAGTCCATAGTTATACAATTTTCGACAAAGCAGAGCAGAAACCAATTGAATCCTAAAGTTGCAATAAATAATGGAATTCTAAAAACTGAAAATAGCACGAAATTCTTAAGCCTATTGTTCGATAGCAATCTTTCATGGGATGGACATGTGTGTCATGTCATGAAAAAGATATCTCCTGGGCTATTTGCGTTGAGACAGTTATCCAGTACATGCAGTATCCAAGCGTGTTGAAGTCAGTTTTACCACTCACTAATACACTCTCATTTGGCCTATGGTCTATGCATTTACGGATGCACGACCAAGAGAAATCTAGATAGGATTGTAATTCAACTGAAAAAAGCTCTCAGAATAATAATGAACCTAAAAAGAATAGATTCTGTAAAATTAATTTTTCCTCAGCTGGGCATTTTTACAATTTACGGGCAATATGTAGGCTATTCGATGTAGTTATGCATGTTAAGAGTTACACTGTAGAACTACGAAATGAGGGCTATCGCACTATAAACTATTAGCGGAACGACATAGATTAGAATTTTTTAAGAAAAGAACACAATACATGGGGAGGAAATACTTCACATTTTTGCCCCTACAATTAAAGTCAATAGAGGATGTAAAGAAATTCAGAATAAAACTTAGGGAATATTTGATATCACTCTCTCTCTGTATTCCCTTAAGAGTTTACAGAGCATAGGCCTACTGGTGGCTTATGAGTTTAAGATTGTTTGTATTGTATTACTTATTCGTTTTGGTAAAATCTAACGTATGAAAATAATATTGACATCTTTTATTGGATACTCTTGACTGTTCTTTATTTTGATGTATTTTATTACTTAACTTATTTTATAGTATTTTTGTAACGTTCATGACACTATTCTGGATGTAAGTTACCAGTACATTTTAATGAATAAAGGTGTTTATCAATTCAATTCAACCTACCTACCTACCTATAATATTTACCTACCCGACCCGCATCACTACTCAACATTTCATATTTTAAATTGTGAAATTTGCTGAAGAGTTTGTGTATAATTCTTGAAAGCCACAGAGAAAAGTTTTCTCATGTCCACAATCGATTGTTTTAATAGGCCTACCCTTGGCCAAGTTATTAATCAAGTAACTTAGACGCTCAATCTGAAAACCATTGGAGGGAGGCGATTCATATCAGTCCTGAACGCAGTAACTGAAGAAAATTGATGGGCTGTTGAATTTGGATTTAGAAAAATCAAAGTTGTTTTGACAAGTAAGCTATGGTGATATTCAAAAACTCAACAAGGCACTTTTAAAAGTTGTTTGATTGATCCAACAAAAATTATGGCATATTTCAAAACATAAAAACTGTAGTCAAGGAATGCTCATTTCAAAATCATTTCAAGGATTTCTGGTAAGTGCGAGATTTAACTTACCTCAGCTCTTACTTAGCTCTGCCTCATATGAGATATGAGGACTAGGACTATAGGAAATAAACTGTCGATGAGAACCAGAGAAGACATTTCAATAGCTAGGCCTATCTTTGATATGTTCATGTTATGGAATGGATTCATGGTTACTTATTGAAAATGAATATTTGAAAGGTTCAGTTATTTTAAAGGTTAATCATAAAGGTTCAGCCCCTACTTCATTTTTTTATTCTTCTTTCAAGTGAACGTAAGTAATATATTTTTTTAAAAGTTGAGTGACGGATTACCACTAAGTTAGCACATCCTCTTATTTGAGAAGTAATGCCACGTTTACACCGGAGTGTTAATAACCTTTGTGAATAACGTATTATTTTATAGACTAATAATATTATATAACTTATTATGAAAAAGTTATCAACATTCCGGTGTAAACACGTGGCAATCGACTACGACTAGACAATTTTTACACATCTTTTGGAATTACAGCTAACTTTGAGGCCAAAAGAAATCCTTATTTATGAATAGGCAAATTTCAGTATTGCAAATTATGCCATTGATTCATTTATTAAATTAAAGAGAATTGGTCCAAAGTATGGAGCCTCAAGGGACACCACACTCTAAACTAGACCTTTCCAGGACCCCATACTAACCAACCAGTGACATTTTTAGGCCTACCAAAAATTAAAAACTACTTTACCCGATTTGTAACTATATATGTTTTATCGTTTTTTTATTGAATACGCACCGAAAATCACTAGTACAGTGTAGATTCTCAAATTTTGAACCACGTGCAAAATTGAATAGTTTGAAATTCAAACATTGATCACCATCACAGCCATCTCAATACTTCTGTTGCTTCTGTCTTGTGTGGTTGTGTGCTGTGTCAGTGTCACAGAGAAGAAAAGAAGTTTTCTTCTCTGTGGCTGTATTGAATTTTCACTGAGAAGGCGACATTTTTTGTTGTAACTTCTCATAACTGCTGTTATTGTCTGTTTTGTCTACTTTAAATCCTGATTTGTGAGGTTTGGGTGCGTTTTAAACGAAAAAGTTACTGAACTTTTTTTCAGAATTAAATTTCCTACAATATAAAATAATTCAGAATCTCGATCAACATTTTAATATCCAATTTTTATCCCTTTGAAATTAAAACATTTAGTTTTTTGCTTATTTTGCTCATTATCTCAATAACCATCAAATTTACAAACTTCTAACTGGTTTCATTCAATTCCTTAGCAAATTTTACGTAATAATTAAGGTGACCAGACGTCCCGTTTTTGCCGGGACAGTCCCGTTTTCTGGAGACTTGTCCCGTTGTCCCGACCAAACCTCTCGGGACGCTCATTTGTCCCGTTTTAGCATGTTGGAGTTTTTTTGCTCTTTCAAGTTTTATATTTTGAAGACTCAGTTATGATTTCTACCTTTAACTCCGAAGTTTTTGTATTTTTGAGCTACAAGGTGCAGCAGCATAACTTCCTTTTTTAAAATCTGTGCCATCTAGTCTGTTGATGTCGGAGCAGAGTGCTAGTGGTCTCATTCGAGAGGTGGCACCTTAAAGTTTTGGTCCGACACAGTTCAGTTGCCATCAAGCATTAAAACAGTGAGGAGCGCGCGTTTACCATTGATGCCTACTTTTTGAGCAAGTGTTCTGTGATTGCAACCCAGCATGCCTTTTGTAATCGCTTCAATTGAGTCCTGTTGGCCACTGTCCTGGACCAGGAATCAATTGCTACGTGAGTCACTAATTTCAGACAAACTGTAAAAATGACAAGATGAAGAAATGGAGTTCCTTGGCCGATGAGATCACCTGAGAACATGGAGGTAGTGAGAGCTTCAATTTTGCAATCACCACAGCGTTCTGCGCGCAAATATGCGTCTGCCCTTGGACTTTCTGACATGTAAAGGATTTTTCCTTACTGCTAGATGAGTTGGACTAGCTAAGGGGGCATTCGGTTCCAACAAGACGTACAGCGCAATGGCACACACTTCAAGAGCTGTTTTAAGGGAACACTTCCCAGAGCGCCTTATCTCAATAAGGGGCGATTTGAAGTGGACGGCCCACTCTCCCAATTTGACCCCTCATGATTATTTTCTATGGGGTTTTTTGAGATCCCGTGTTTATGTGAACCGTCCAAGGACCCTACAAGATTTTAAGACCAAATTCCAGGAAGAAATTGCCAACATAACGCCTGCTATGCTGGCTGGAGTTATGACAAATGCCAAAAATCAGTTAACTCAGTGTATGGAGAATGAGGGACAGCACCTACCTGATTCAATCTTCAAAACTGGGGGAAACAAAACTTTATGTATGTGCCTATATTTTAAAAAAACGAACATAATTTGTCTGATTCATACAATGCATTTTATTAAGTTTTGAAAAAAGGAAGTTATGTTGCCGCACTCTGTAAATGACAAAAAATCGTATTGAAACAATATGGAACAAAGACTTGAATGGGGGAATGGAGTAGTAGTTGACAAAATGCTTTATTACTGAGATAATAATGGTAGAGGATTTTACATTATTCTTCAAATTTTCATTATTATAATTTTGTGGCAAGTTATCACATCACGAAGTTAGTTGGTCTGTTTTGGAAAAATTCTGTATAAATGAGCAAAACAACACCCCCTAACACCCCCCCCCCAAGCCGGTTTTGTGGCCGTCCCGTTTCAGTACCTCAAAATCTGGTCACCTTAGTAATAATTGATCACTATATTTACCTCTCAAGGCCACTACAAAGTTATAAAATTGAAAATTTATATGGAAATGAGAAAAAATGGCTGCTGTATGAGTATTTGAGGACTTTCAGACATGTTGAAAATAATATTTGGATATGTTTTCCACCAAGGAACAATTTCCTAGTGTAATGGTAGGCAGTTCACAAACAATCTGTTAGTAGCCTAGAATGTGCATTAGGCCCATTCTACACGGGCGTAGGAAACGCGGCGTTAACGCGTCAAAATTTTTGCAAACTACACGGGGCGTAGCAAACGCGTGAAGAGAAAATCAAAATGGCTAATGAACCTAACCTAGAAAAAGTGATACAAAACCATTGACTATGGATATAAGACTATGACTTATATGACTATGACATATTGGCTATGACTAATATCCATAGTCAATGACAAAACCCAGCTGATCAACGCGCTCTCAACGGAACACATTGTGTTGAATGGTCTTGTCTACATGAGCGAAATAACCACGCGTTCTCAACGCGTTGCTAACGCCGACCTCGACGTCGGCAACGCGTTGACGCCCGCTGACGCTGTGGAAACGCGTGGTTATTTCGCTCGTGTAGACAAGCCTATTCAACACAATGTGTTCTGTCGAGTACGCATTGCCTACGCGACGTTAACGCCGCGTTTCCTATGCCCGTGTAGAATGGGCCTAATATAAAAAAAAGGTGTCAATAGTTATCTCTCTTCTCACCTTAGCGCTAGCATACTTAGTATTTGTTCCGAGAATTGAGAAGAGAGCGCTACATAGCATAATGGTTGCCCGTGCTCAATCATAACAGTACTCTATTGTTATATTGTCATCTATTCACAATAATCCAAATCATCTGTCTTTAGTTTTTAGCAGAATGCTATAATTTCTGTTTTTGGCTTTTGGTAATTTTGGTAGTGTCGTGTGTCATAGGCCAATTTTTGTCCTTATTCGTGGAATAAAATAATATTTTGTTACTAAACTAAACTGTCAACAAGTGTGGAACTCCAAAAATAAAAAGTAAAGAAAAAACTACGGTTTCTGTTGGAAAGTATTTGGATTATCATGAGCAAATATTTGAATAAGGTGAAATGTAAGTGATCACAATTTAACTTTCTCCCACTTTTATGGCATCTCTTATGTCTTATTCATTTCGTTTTTCGTTTAGCGATTTGGTTATATTCGTAACTGTGAAAATATGCAGCTTTCACTCGAGATGGCTTGAGTGCAAAGAAAACTGACGATTCCATGGTCAAATAAATACGGAGAAGACTACTGCAAGTAACAAGTAATTCACCATTATGCGAGGCTCATATCCACCTATTTTGAAGAATCAATGCATTTCAAGTTGTTAATTGACCATTTTCCTTTGGTGGTAGTGACTTTATGATATTCAATGAATTGAAATGATTGCCGTATCTCTGGTACCGGTAACTTAGCTGCTTAGAAACCATCTTTATTTCTCGACTTACAAACTTGGAATGAACATAAAAAATAACTTCCATTTAATATCATTCTACAACATCATGAAGTCTCATATTTTTGACAGCTCTGATTATTTATTATTTGTTACTTTGTCCTTATTCGCCGCAGTCGGTGACTGGCGAATCATCAATATATTTCCTCATGTTTGAGGAGATCAGAGGATATTGTTGCTCGTCCCGCCAGATGCTGATAGGTGTGGTTCCAGATGTACCATAATAGAGCATAGTATTATAGAGACTGTATAATCAGAGTGTGGTGTGAAGCGCTCCATAACAATTCAATTAATTTGCAATCCATGACCAGTTACTACTGGATAGATTTTGTCAATTTAGTTAAAAACACAAAAGTTCAAGATGGCGTTCAATAAAAGTTCAATACAACTATCAAGATGGCGTGTCAAATAGACAAATGAAACTGTCAATCTCTGCCTCACACAAGGAATAGAGAGGAAGATTGAGTAGCTTATCTCGAAGCACTTTTTAAAACGTTTTTCATCCAATTCACGAACGCACAACGGAAGCCTGTTGAATATTTTCAGGCTGCGAATTGGGTAGCTGCTATGTGATCTAGTCAGTCGTGACTCTGGTAAGTCAACATTTTCTCGCCTCCTGGTGTAGTGGACATGGATTTGGCCCCTTGTTTGAAATGTGTGAAGCCGACTTCTCAGAAACACCAACGAGTTGAGTACATACTGGCTGAAGACTGTCAGAATTCCCAGCTTTTTAAACAGTGGTCGGCAGTGTTCCAGATATGGTGAAAATGTAATAATGCGCACTACCTTCTTTTGGAGAAGCAGGATCCTCTCACAACCACTTGCATGGCCCCAAAGCCATGATTAGATAAGCGACGTGCCTCTATCACCAAAAGCACAATTCCATAGTTGATATGACTATGGAACAATGCATGGTACGCAGTCACTAGGTAGTCCTTTGGCACAATGCTCCTCAACTTTCGCATCAGGTAAGTCACCTTGGAGAGATGATTACAGACCATGTCAATGTGCTGATCCCACGATAGTGAGGCATCTACCATAAAACCAAGAAGCTTTACTTCAGGCTCACCAAAAGAAGGTGGGCCATGCCTCAAAGTGCATAACATACTTTGTGTCTTGGCTTGGTTCATGCACAATCTGTTTGCTTCAAACCATGAGCTGGCCTCCTCTAGCAGTTGGGTGGACCTGAGGATGGCTAATTGGGGATCTTCATCCTGGGCAACTAACGTGGTGTCATCTGCGAAAAGCAGAGCCTTCCCTTCCGTGCTGAGGTCATTTATAAAGACAAGAAAAAGCAGGGGGCCAAGAATTGATCCCTGTGGAACTCCATAGTCTACTTGTAGTGGCTCAGATTTTGCTCCATTTACTGTAACCACTTGGCTGCGCTTGTACAGATAGTCTTTCATTGTTTTCAAGACAACTCCATGAATGCCATACCTTTCAAGTTTGCCCAGCAATAGGCCTATGTCATGAGAAATGCAGTCAAAGGCTTTGGTTAGGTCGCAGAGGGTCATGGCAACTGAGTGCCTGGTCCCCATTGTCCCAATTATAGACTCGATCAGGGACTGAACGGCATCTGTGGTAGATCTACCTTTGCGAAATCCAAACTGGTGTTCTGTAAACAACAAGTTCTCCTCAAAATAGGCAACAGTTTGTTGAAATCAAATTTTTTCTACCAGCAGCAATATTTTTGCCAAGCTTTCGAATTATGGTGTGGATTACAAGAAAACATTAACTATTTCACTTATTTTTCCAAATTTTGTTAATAGAAATATAAGAAATAATTTTTTTAGGCATTTAAAATAGTTCTTTGCTTTTGGTTTTCATTTAAAAGCTCTCAAATGTTGAAACTGAAACTGGCAGAGGCAATTCTGGGTGAGATGTAAATATTTCATAAAAACATATGACTTCAATGTGAATCTTATGAGAGATGGCAAAATATTATGGTGGATTCGACTGATCTGACCAATCAAAATAGTCCAGTCAATAAAGCAATATAGAGTGCATGAAATATGCCCCAATTTTTGACCCCGGGGATTTGTTTAGACTAGATAGGAGGTTAACATACTAAAAGTCCCCGGACCTGGGGGGTGAGCATAGGGTGGGAGGGGGTAATTTACCCCCCCTAATTTTACATGAAAGCTAATTTTACATAGGAATTGATTATTTTAGAACCTCACTACAACCTCTAAAAAATTAGAAAAATTAATATTGTTTAAAAAATCTCAATATTTCGCCATTGTTATCTCAGCAACAAAGCATTTTTGGGGGTTGGTCCCATGGAACTTTTTTGTCTACTTGGTGTAAGGAATCAGCCTGAGAAGTATTGCACATTCCTCCTGAAACACTCCTCCTGTATAGTTTCCTTATCTTAAAGCACTTGCTTACAACATTCGGTATTTTATTTCTGAAATAAAACGAAGGTTAAAATATCATTAGTCTACCAACTTATAGATAACTTCCGCTTTAGCCTGGCACATTTCAAGATATATTCTGTCCAAGCAAAGAAGACATTGTGGCAAAAAGTGAAAAATGGCTCCAGCTCGGTCAATATTAGTTCAATTATTATAAATTTCAGGAAACATTCTGCTCTACAATTTGAGACCAAATTTATAACTTTTGAACAAAAATATTGACTGAGCTGGAGTCATTCTCCCATCTTTCCAGTATGTCTTCTTTGCTTGGATAGACTATACTAAGATAGGGATTTCAATGTAGGCTACTGGCTACTCTGATAAGCATGTTACCTCTTTTCAAGTATAGGCTGCTCTCTACTTTTTCAATTTTTCAACAGGTGGAATTTGAATGCTGAGAAAAAAATTTTTCATTGAGCAAGAGAGGGTTTACTCTAATTATTTCTCATTGAACAGTATGTCAGTAGTTACTGACGACATGTTGATCCGTGGCCGGTGTTTCACTGAGCTACAATCTTGATTCAGATTCTTACTTTCTTCCTCCTGGTACTACGTACTAGGATAGGAGAATCTTCTATCGATTTTAGGTCACTAGAAAGTGGTATGTATGCTCCTCAATAAATCTTTCGCTGTTTAGTTCAGTCTTGTTACTAGGTATTTCTCGAGTTTCCGTTTAAAAACGCCGTGGTCCTGAATTTATTTTCATTTCTTTGGGTAATAGATTGAAGAGGCGGGCTCCTGGGTATCTGAGCATACCGGTGAATCACTTACTTTCTTGAGCCTGTGGTGTTGGAGTCCTATGTCGTTGCTGTTTCTTGTCGCTCACCTCTCAGGATCGGGCTTGTCTTCTTAGCCAGGGTAGCATCCTCGAGGATATACAAAGAGATCACTGCTAGTACACCGTGTTGAGTGAAGAGAGCCCTGAAGTGCTCCATCGAATCCTTTCTACCCTGACTTTAAGAATGTCAAGTCTATGGTGATGTTGAAATAGAATTGTCATAGTGTTAAGAATAAAGCCGTTTCTTTCATCGCCTTAATTTGAGCTGGAATATTGAATGAGCTAGTGCAATGAATTATTTATTTATGTATTCACATGAATGAAAACAACAGGTTGAATCCCCTTATGTGTCTCCTTGATATATAAAATGCTTACAATATAATGAAAAAAAATACATCTTGAAATTAACAAAATAGCTCGAAATAGATATAGATTATAAACAAACTACTGTCTTATCTTCGCCTTCATCTGAAATTCGCTGAACGAAGAAGTATTAATCCATTACTATTCATACATTGAAAAATATCTAACTCATTATTTGACTAACCTAACAGGTCTATTATTACTATCTAGGATATTTTTAACTTTATCCAATAGATGACTTTGGATATGATTCAAAGGTTCAGAACTCAGTAAACTATATACTAGTCCCAAAAATTTTTACCTAAATATTACTTTATCAATTCATGATTTGTCTCACTGTAGCCCTAATGTAAATAAAGGCATCCCAACAAACACAGACTCTGACCTCTTATCATTCTTCCATTATTGGATATAGATATCTAGCATACCTATTTCCTCTCTGTAAAGTAGACTATGAGTAGCAAGGAACATTGGCAGAATTCATTTGTCATTTTAATTTCTGGCAACTGATTCATGTGCCTCTCTGTATAACTTTCCTAATTTTATTATTCTCACAGTATATGTAGAAATGAGAATAAATTGGCCTTAAAATTGTACAGAGACATTTGAGTGTAAGCATAAACGTATCGCGTTATTTTCACCTTTTTAAAATATTTTTTTCTTAAATTAAGCTGTTGTAAATAGATAAAGCTTCATGTTTTATGTACGGGTTTTTATGATATTGTTCAGCCTCTGCGCACAGGTTCTTTAACCTTGCAGGGGCCTTCTTTGATTTACATTGTATATTTTGATTTTGAAATATTTATTTCATGCTTACTTATACCTTATACTATTATAATATAATTTATTTATTTCCAAATTTGTTACTTGTGTTTTCTTTAAAAGACTAATAAATTAATTTTTGAATTTTCAATATGAAACTTATCTGTTCAAAGAAATTTAAATAACTTACCGTATGTCCAAACGATGTAAACTGTACAAAAAAAAAATAGAAAAATCTGTTCTTCTACATAGGACTTGATAGTATTCTGATTTGAAGTCTCAACTTTTCCTTCTATTATCACTATTAATATTTACTTGATTGACTAAAAATGTTATAAACTCGATACTATGACTGTATTTATGAGCATCATCACATAAATCAACTTATAATTATGGTTTCAATCTTGATTTCCATCCTCTCTGTTTCAGTACTGAATAAACTTATTACTGGAAGCTCTACAGGGGCTAGCACAAGTTTCACTGTCAATTTAGAAGATCTTCTAATTTTTTATTTATCAAATGCTCATCTAGTTCTTGAAATACCGATGTTTTGCGTCAGTCAGTTGTCACTAGCAATTTTCATAGACGATGTTTTCATTTTACATTTTAATTTCTGGCAACTAATGGACCACTCTGTATAACTATCCAAATTTTATTATTTCGATATTTGTAGGAATGAGAATAAACTGGTTTGAAACACTTGAAAAATTTAATTCAAGATAAATTGATGTTCAACTTGTATTTCCTTGATTCCATTTTTTGCATCTTTGGGATTCTATTCTTTTTCAGATAAATTTAGATGATTGTGAAAGGGTATGGCGGGTTGCACAATGCGAGGTGATAGTGTGAACGACCTTCTCAACTACATAGAGCATCAGCACCAGGCTTACATTTTTGCAGAGAAAAGCCTTCACAAGATTGAGATAAAGAAGAAGCTTGAAGGTAAATTTTGTAAATGTTACTTTAGATAAAGGAACGGCCTATACAGAAAATTAACATTGGTTTTTAAATGGTATTGGTTTGATTTAAATATGTGATTCAATTTAAACACGTATAACAAGTTCAATTGTCATTTAAACAAGATTTTTTCACTGTAGGCCTACCTGCACTCTTCAAGGCCATAAATGAATGTGAATTCGTTTTAGTTCGTGGGATATTCTTGACGCAACTTGAGAGTATTGTAAATTACCTTACAATACTATTCAATCAATCATAATTCACAAAAATACGTTTTGGTGAGTGCAACAGGCTAGGCTCATGCCCTTAACTTCTCCTCTACCAATGTATACTACACAGTCAAAAAAAGGCTACGTTAAATCATAGAACTAAGGTAACAAATTTCCACTTAAAAAAAAACTCTACTTGAAATTATTTCGAATTTTGATATCAGTTCACTCCAAAGTTGCAATAATACATTAAATAAATAATTCAAAATATTTCAATTCATGGAGCGGTTCTGCAACATCAATGTTTGCTCTACAAGTTGTAACAATGTGATTGACAGTCGTCAATATATTATTTATATTGATATATTACACAAAATTTATTCATTTCCTTCATCATATATCATCTTGGACAAATCTATTTTTGTACTGTGGATGATTACTTTAGTCGTGTCATCAAAGAATAATTGCTGCCTGTACTTGGACATTGTCCAAACAGGTCAGTCTTTCTAAATTTGTCCATAAAACAGTAGCGCACTTGCTTCCAAGTATTTTCAAATTCTTTAGTAAAGTTTTAAAAATTCAACAGAAGATTTAACTTACTCACTATTTATTGAATAATAAATAAACCTGCAGATGAAGGTCTAATCTTTTGTCTACGTGGTTTGAAATAATCTTGGGCTAAGCAAATAAGTACAGATTACTTTGGATTAATTATTAGGTAACGATTTGGTCAAATGATTCTGATTTCATAATGTTAATGATATTATTGGAAAGGTGAACCGCAGTGAAATTGTACCCACATTCTAATGATAGTGAAGATAATAATAAATTATGATTTCCAAGTTTTCGCCATGTTAGGTTATAGTATTTTCAGATTAGATTAGCTATTAGTTGAGAAATACCCAAAATAAATTAGTTTGAACGAGACAATAACCTTTCCTCATGCTCATCATCAAATTTTATGAAGATCATCTCATAGCTCAAACTTTCTGTTTCTCAACTGTTGTAAGGCATCATTACTTGTGTTGCCTCCACTTGTGAAGATCACTTCTCAGTGATTCTTCATTTTATTTCGAAGTAAGTGATCAAAATACTGTTTAATTAATCTCTTTTTTATCCTCATAGCATAGGGTTTAAGCCGATATATTGATAATTATGTAATCTATAACCTACATTATCAAAATGAACGAATCTGAATTCATTAAACACAGTCTATGACTCAAATATATTCATTAAATCAGAGGTATGACTCGCAAACTCAAGCTAAATTTAAATATTTCTCTCATCACATTATTCTTCGCCTATTTGATGAGCTTCAACTGGTTGGCCTGGTTGTCGCAGTGGGCTAGGGCGTCACAACCTTGAGCCCGCTAGCACTGCCAGGTCTGGGTTCGAATCCCAGTGGCATGGCTGTTTTCCACCTCATCAACCACCTTCGCATTCAATATCCATCACCCACGCACAAGCTAAAATGCTTATATTGGCATCATCCGCAAAAAAACTTAACTATGTATCCTCTGTTTTTGCAGGTTTAATTCATGAATTTCTGTGCATCGCTCCCCACAAACGAAAGTTCAGTTCGCCAGCGACTGAGGAGGTTTTGCATCGAAGTGTGACTTCCAAGAGTGACTTCACCGCTCCCCGGGCCACTGTAGCCTGGACGGCCATCGCCAACTATGCAGACAACCTCCTAACCCAGCCCTGGCGCAAAGAATATCATGAAATCAAAGTTAGTACCGTATCTCAGACATTCAATTACGGTATATTCTTGATATAGTCTGGTCAAGCAAAGAAAACCCTCTGGCAAGATGGGGAAATGACTCCAGCTCTGCCGATATTGGCACAAACATTATAAATTTGGTTTCAAATTGTAGAGTAGAATGTTTCCTACAATTTGGGACCAAATTTGTAATTTTTTAACTAATATTGACCGAGATGGAGTCGTTTTCCCATCTTGCCAGAATGTTTTTTTTCTTGCTCGCTCAGACTATATAACAGCACTTGATTTTTAAACTCTATCAGTACTCCAGTACTCCTTTTCAATACTACTTGTATGAACAAAACTGTAAACAAAAAATGCTTAACCTTTAACTGTAAATGCTTTATAAATATTGAAAATATTTCATATAATAAAATATTATCAGTATTTTATTGATATTTCAATGTTTACTGGAGAATTCAGCCTTCTCTCAGTTATCGGTTGCAATACCGTATACTGTACTAAATAAGACACAGTCTAGAGTCTACTGTATGAAGCACAATGTTCTTTGTTAAACCTTGTGTACTGTTTGAAATACTGTACTTAGTGAGCCTCAGAGAATTCACCTTGTAACATGGACAAAGACTATTTCAAATTCTAGTCTATTTGGTTTTCTTTTCAATCTCAACAGTTGATCAAATCTATCTAAAGAATAAATATAGGAATATTTCATTATTTATCAATCTTGAAACGCATTTCAGAAATTTTTAGCTTCAGGATCTTACAAATCGAACTGAATGAACATGAATCAATCTGAAATTATAATGTTACTTAGTTATTCTTATGACTTTTAATGGTGAGGAGACCCTTACTGGTTACTTAGTTACTTTGTAACTTAGAACAGTTGGCATGAAAGGTGATTGGATATAATCTTTAAATATTCATAAGAATTGACTTGGTTAGTTTGTTAGAGATAAAGCAACATACCTTGCAGTTGAATTAAAACGCAGCATCTCAACTCCATCACTACCCTTTTCAATTTTATTTTCCTTTTCCAATGGGGATAAAAATCAAAATCCATAATTATCTTCAACTATGAATATAATTTGTAAGATTATGTATCATAATCACTTTTATATTGTTGCAGACTTACTGTGGCTACTACAAGCATCACGTGTGGAGTGGCTTGGTGGGCGCCGAGCTCATGCTGGAAGCGATGGGCTACAAACACACCAGCCAGTCCACGCTGATACTCGATCCCCCACTCGACCTCAAAAGGGTCAATATGATCTCACTTGATTGTCTCATCGCTCAGGTAGAATGCCAGGTTAGTGTTATCTTTACATTTATGGTTTTTTTCGTTTTACTTTTTGAGCAAATTTTTTTATGCTGGAAAAGTAACTCATTTTTTCCGCATTCATTTTTGTATTTGTTTTATTTTGGTTACTATCAATGGATGAGATTCATTCTCAAATTGAAGTTGATTGAGTGTCAACATGAATCATTTTGTGATCTGGGTGGATCAAGTAATTCCACACATGTAGTCTGTCCAAGCAGAGAAGACATTCTTGCAAGATGGGAAAATGAATCAAGCTCGGACAATATTGATTCGAAAAATAATAAATTTGTTCTTATATTGTAGAGCAGAATGTTTCCTACAATTTGAGATCAAATTTATAATTTTTTAACTATATTGACAGAGCTGGAGTCATTTTGGATTTCCCATCTTGCCATAATGTCTTCTTTGATTGGACATACTATATCAGAGGAAACTGAGATCGTAGAATTTCCTGCATTCTACTCTTGTATTCCGAGTGTATTATATCAATTATATATTATTTACAATATTTATAATTACTTGGAATACAAATACAAGTTACACTCTCTAACACTATTATAGTTTTCATTTTATTCTGAGAGACACATACTTCGAATGGTTTCATAGATGAAGCTAAAACCGCCTTAATATCTATGCTGTATCGAATCACCTTCAATGATGAACTATTGGTTTTGGTTTCTTAATTCTTAATACGGATTTTATTTTTTCAGTTTGTCTGAATGGTAAACTAACATTTTATAGTAACTTGATATTTTCAATATATCCCTCAAATACCTTTCAGCTAGAGGGATACTATAGCCATTTTTTAATTAAATAAATGAATAAATCACTTGCTGGGCTGATATTCAGTTATTTGGGTTTGATATTGACTAGCCTATAGATGGAGTATTTCAGTTTCTACTAAGTTAATGGCAAGGATTTGTAATGAATACATGATTAAGTACAGAGTAGCCCAGACATTTAATTTGGAAGAAAGACTAACTCAATGAAATAGTGTATTTATTTTTTATAAATTTTACTGATTCTCATCTCAGTTTTACATAATTCTTGGTAAGTTTATTATATTGAACGAATCTGGCTAATTATTTTTTTATCCTCAGAACCATGCTCATTGATCCTCACTATTCAAATCGAGCAATTGAACAGTATTTTCTGCTTTTTCTAGTTCAAGTGTTCAATAATAATTTTATATTGTGTTTAGATCATAGGAACTATTTATGCAGAGGTACTCAAGTCTGTGCAGTCTTGTAGCTGGATGGATGTCCTGAAATTCCGAGAGAACTATGTCTGTCATCCTGAAGAGGCTATTCGAATGATTAAATATAGGTAGGTACCAAACCCACGTTTCGAAATTTATCATTAATTTAATACAGCTTTGATTAATTTACTTTGTACGTATGTATGTATGTCTGGCTCAACAGCCCTTGAAGGGCCTAGGCCTACCAGCTGGTTGCCAGTTTCATATTCACTCTACTATACAGCTCATCCAAGCCAAGAAGACACCCCGGCACGACGGGAAAACGGCCCTAGCCCGCCCAATACCGGCCCAAAAGCCATAAATTCTCAATCAGAACTCACAGTCCCCGAACCAACACTGGCCGAGCCGAAGCCGCCCCCTCCACCCCGCCAGAATCTAACTAATTAACAAAGGAGGGTATTAATTTACTTTAGGGCCCTATATTCCACCCGTTGATTCATTGTTTCTATGGTTTTGTTTTAAAAAATTTAGAATTGAGTGTTGTTAGTTCAATTTGAAAAATATTAATAATATTTTTATAATTAATATTAAAAATATTTAATAGAAGATTGCGCCTAAATTCAATAACAAAAGCATATTTTCAATTCCATCCTATCCAACAAGTCCACTGCATTTTCTAATGAATGATCTTCAAATTTTCATTCTATAGACTAGAAAAACATTAAGATATTGTGGAGCATGCTGATTGCTGATGCTGAAGCAATCAGTAGATAAGAAAATTTTTGAAAATTCACAAGAATTATTTCATTATTGAATATTTTTTTAGATTTTGAAATTAAAGGGGAAATTGCTAATTTCATGTAATAGTGAGTACTTTCAAAATTGATAATGATGTATTTATTTCAGGTTACACCAAAGAATACATGGAGATGTATACCGTCCTCATGCAGACAACTGTAGTATGATGGCTGGCTACCCTGCACCATACCCCTACCCTTATATGCCAACTAGCTGCTACAACTACAATTACGGCCAGCCCAGGTATTATCAACATCTTTTTCTTATATAACTCAAAGCAGACTTTGCTTTGAATCTACCTTAAAATACTTTTTTCTGCCTTAAATGGAACAGCACAGAAGAAATTGGCCGATAATAAAATCAATATTACACAACTGTAAGCTTGGAGGGTGGCTTTTTCAAATCAATAAGGAAATTTATGTCAACGAGAAGGATTAGGCCTATTAATAGGCGGAAACATTTCA